>BSUD01000001.1:45215382-45352621 GCA_033239045.1 Fagopyrum esculentum | reverse complement strand
CCCCCTCAAAGACAGCTGAAATGAGAGGGAAGATTAATGCTTTCATTATGAAGGACAAGGAGAGCTTGTCCAAGTCATGGGAGCGGTTCAAGGACATTCTTTTGGATTGCCCACATCATGGGATTCCAAAGTTAGAGTTATTGGAGATTTACTTCAAGGGACTGGACGGAAGCACCCAGTTCAATCTCCAACTACTCTCCGCCGGTACCTTCATGGACATGGCGATTGACGAGGCTTGGGACTTCATTGAGAAGCAAGCCTTGCACATGGAGAAATATACCCACCAAGGAGCTGAAGGTGGAGTTAAAAGAGTCAACTTTCAAGAGACTCAATCCAACAACAATCAACTCACGTCTTTGAAGAACGACGTGAAGCAATTGAAGGAACTCTTGGTTGCTCAAACCAAGAAGGAAGAGCAAGGGCAAAGGAACAACAACAACAATGGGTACCGTAACAACAACAACGGTCCCCGAAACAACAACTACAACAACAACAATAGAGGATCCAATAGCAACAACTAGAGGGCGAACAACTAAAATCACGGTAACAATCATTCAAACTCCAACTATAACGACTCCTCTAACCCTTTCCTCTCTTCCCCTTCTTCTTCTTCTACTCCATTAAAGAGCCAGGGGCAAGGATCAAGTTCGTCTCAGCCGGAAAAGAAAGACGCAGTTCTGGAGGCTATCTTGATCAAGCTTAGTGCTATGGAGACTTCTATGACTTCATTTTCGAGGGCCCAAAAGTCCTTCGAACAACAACTTGCAAGTAGGGCGAATGAAACGCCAAGGGATCCAGGGAAGCTTCCAGCAAAGACGGAAAGCAACCCTAAGGGCCAGTGCATGGCCATAACGACGAGGAGTGGACTCAAAACTGCAGATCCAGTACCTCGTTCGACGTAGACCACCTCGGTCCAGATCTAGTCGAAGAACACCTCGACCGAGATGCCACCCGAGGCGGAGCAACAGAAAGCGGGAGGGACAATTGAAACTTATATTCCACCTCCTGCATACAAACCACCACTTCCATTCCCCCAGTCAAGGGCCAGAGCACATCTAGACAAGCACTTTGGTAAGTTCCTTGACTTGATGAATAAGCTGTATATTAACATTCCTTTTCTTGATGTTATTCTAGGTATGCCCGCTTATGGGAAGTTCTTAAAGGAGATCCTTTCAAGGAAAAGGAAATTGGAAGACTTTGGTGAAGTTAGGATGACATCTAAATCCTCGGAGCTTATTAAGATCATGAAGGAGAAGATGCCACCTAAGTTGAGAGATCCCGGCTCATTTAGCATTCTCATTCAAGTTGGGGATGTCACTTGTGAAGCCCTATGTGATCTAGGAGCCAGCGTGAGTATCATCCCGCTGGAGCTATGTATGAAGATCGGATTTGGAGAGCCCAAGCCGGTCAAGATTCGACTTTATATGGCGGATCGCTCCATCACCCATCCCGTGGGTATCTTGGAGGACGTTCCGGTCAAGTTAGGTAACTTCTATCTACCTATAGATTTTGTTGTACTTGACATTCCCGCAGATTATCCTGTTCCTATTATTCTCGGGAGGCCATTTCTAGCAACTTCGGGTTGCAACGTGGATTGCAAGAACGCCAAGTTGAAATTCAACATTGGTGGCGATGAGGTGGAGTTCGCACTACTTGCAGCCATGAAAGGGGAGCAGCTAACTGATGATATCTTCAACATCTACGATGAAGAAGAATCAAGAGAATTGGTGATCTCTATCCTTATTAACGATCCACTCGAAAGAGTTATTAGCTTCAGTTTAATGGAGGAAGGTATAGATGCTTCTTGTGATGCAGATATACGGAGCTTAAAAGCACTGGAAGAGGATCTAGGAGCAAAAACTGAGAAGCTAATCCAGGAGACGAAGATCTCCAATTTCGGTTCCAGCTACAGTACCTCGACCGAGGCACTTCCTGGACTGAGCGAGGCGACTGAAGAACATCTCGGTCAACGCCTCTGCGCCTCGACCGAGGTCGATGGCGAGATGATGTCAACTAAGACTACTGAGAATAATAAACTTCTTACTCCCTTCTCTGACATTCATCCTCAGTTGGTGGAATATTCTATCCACCAACTTTCTGATAATAACGGACCTTGGTATGCTGATATTGTGAATTATCTTGTTTGCCATGAAACACCGCCCGGATTGGCGTACTCTCAAAAGAAGAGATTCTTCAAGGAAGTACGACATTATTACTGGGACGAGCCGCTGCTATTCAAGCGCGGACCAGATGGGATGCTTCGAAGATGCATTCCGGAAGATGAAGTTAATAGCGTTATACGACATTGCCATTCACTTCCTTGTGGAGGACATGCTAGCACCGATAAAACATGCGCTAAGGTATTGCGTTCCGGTTTCTTTTGGCCTACATTATTTAAAGATGTACAAGCTTTTGTTGTCTCTTGTGATGCATGCCAAAGAACAGGAAATTTATCAAGGAGGAACGAGATGCCACTTAATAACATCCAAGAGGTGGAAATCTTCGATGTATGGGGGATTGACTTCATGGGACCTTTCCCATCCTCCGGAGGAAACCTCTATATCCTTCTTGCGGTTGATTACGTCTCTAGATGGGTTGAAGCCATTGCCTCTCCCACTAATGACGCCAAGGTGGTTGTGAAGTTCCTAAACAGGACTATCTTTCCACGGTTTGGAACTCCACGCATCATCATTAGCGATGGAGGAACGCATTTTATCAACCGGAAGTTCAAGGCACTTCTATCGAAGTATGGGGTAACCCACAAGGTATCAACTGCTTATCACCCTCAAACTAGTGGACAGGTCGAGATCTCGAATAGAGAAATCAAAGCAATTTTGGAGAAGACCGTCTCTAGAACGAGGAAGGATTGGTCCATGAAATTGGACGATGCTCTTTGGGCGTACAGGACCGCATTTAAGACTCCCATAGGTACCACCCCTTATAATTTGGTATATGGGAAGTCTTGCCATTTGCCCGTTGAATTGGAACACAAAACGTATTGGGCGATCAAATGGTTGAACTTCGACATTAAGGAGGCCGGCGAGAAGCGACTATTGGAACTCAGCGAGCTGGAAGAGCTGCGTTTGAACGCCTATGAGAATGCCAAAATCTATAAGGAAAGGACAAAGAGATGGCATGACAAGCGTATCATTCCAAAGGAGCTTAACGAAGGAGACTTAGTTCTACTCTTCAACTCCCGCCTCCGCCTTTTTCCAGGTAAGTTAAAATCAAGATGGACCGGACCTTATGTTGTGAAACATGTTTTTCCTCATGGTGCAGTTGAGATATGGGGCGAAACTAGCGGAAGCTTCAAGGTCAACGGTCATAGACTTAAGAAGTACCAACCGGAGACTCCGGTTGAGGAGGTTGCACCAATGTACCTCATTTGAGACGCATCATGGTCCAGCTAGCGACCTTAAACCAAGCGTTTCTTGGGAGGCAACCCAAGGTATTGCTTTCTTTTCCCGTTTTCTAGTCTAGCTTAGATAGTTTGCTTTTGCTTTGTTTTGTTTGTTTTTGGCGTCCTAGACAGATAACAGGAGACATCTAAGGAAGGAGCATAACTGGAAGTTCAGAAGTTCGAGAATTTGAGAAGAGGAAGTTTCACTGAGACACCTCGGTCCAGTCGAGGCCACCTCGACCGAGTTGATTCTTGAGCAACCGAGGCGACTAGGGTTTCTGCAGAACCACCTCGGTCCGTACCACCTCGGTCCAGTCGAGACCATCTCGACCGAGGTGACAGCAGTTCCAGAAACAGTATAAAAGGGGGGAAAATTTTTTTTTTTTTTCACTTTTTTTACCTATTTCGACTCGACCGCGACGCCCTCTCACCTCGCTCCATCGATTCTTGCTCGTTTTCGAAGATTTCCGCTTCCAAACTGCGATTAACGCATAGAGGATCCCATTGCAAGTACAGATCTGCGAAGAAATCGAACGATTCGGCCGAAACGAGGTAAAAACGAAACCGAACCCTAACTCGTTTATTCGCTTCGATTTGGGCTTTGGTTGCCCTTGCATCTGCTGAGAAAAGGCTTAAGTACCCCATAGGAAGCAATTGTAGTGATTTTTGGGGGAAAAGAACTGGATTTCTGAGAGTTGAATCGCGAACTGCTTCCGCCTTGGTCCAGTCGAGTTGCGCCTCGGCCGAGGTGATTCTTGAGAGTTGTCAGTGACCGAGGTGATCTGACAGTAGCTGAGTGAAAATGAGTTCTGAACATCGCCTTGCCCTCAGAGATAGATCCTCACCTTCCCCTTCTTCCTCTTCTTCCCGACCTTACCGCCCGGTGATCCATGAGCGACACCAGGTGGATTATGAGCGTATTTCGGGACGTCCAGTGATTGCACCACGTTTCCTGGACGTGTCCGCTTTTGATTGCCTAGGGGTAGATGGAGACCTTAGGAGGATGATTACTACAGTTGGGCTGGATCAGTTTACTGAGATCCGAGCCCCAGCCTACTTGGAGCCGACCCTAGAGTTCGTTAGCTCCTTCACCTACCTTCCCACAGAGCAGTTTGTGAAGTACCGGTTGATGAACCGGAACTTCTTAGTGCCGCTCGAGATTTGGAGAGATATTTTTGGCTTTCCTGAGCCCATCGCCACTGACTTCCCCTCCCGATCTGTAGCTAGGGAGTTCTGGGGGCAGATAGCCCATATTGTTGAGCACGCAGACAGATGGCGCCCTGGAGACTCCAGGGAGAAGGTCATCTTCCACCTAGCTTTTAGGTTAGCCCACAGGATATTCAGCGAGACACTTTTGGCGCGTACTGAGACGCCCTAGAAGGTCCGACAGGGCGAGCTCTTCAGTTTATACTGCATGGTTACTGGGGGTTTCCCAGACTTTGGCTTGATCTTGGCAAAGGACCTGCACAAGATCAAGGCCAAAGCGAAGGGAGACATCTGCTGCGGAGGGCTTGTCACCCACATAGCTGCTTATCATGACATGGACCTCAGTGCTTGTACAATGGTGGCGGCTCCGAAGCCGCTTGGATTGCAGGAGATTATCACTCGGCGGATTCTCGTTCCCCGAGGTCTGACCACTCCATATGTGGCTATGCCGTGGGAGCTGACTGCGCCACAAGGGATCCGATGGTCTGCCCAGTTCACTGTTTACGATCCACACTATTGGCAGACCGCCTGGGCTCCATTGATGGAGGATTTTAGGGAGGCAGCAGCTGCCCCAGCTAAGGAGGAGGAGGCTGATGACGAGGATACAGTAGATGAGAGAGAGGGGGGAGTCCCGATGGATACAGGGACAGATACTGCAGGGACGAGCGCGCCGCCGATTATAGATCTGGATGATGATGATGATGAGACTGAGCCTGCACCAGCTGATGCACTTGCCACTTCTCCGGTTAGGCCTGCTAGACGCAGGAGGCGCAGAGTGAGGGATCCAGATGCTCACAGACGGATCGATGACCTGACGGATCAGGTTATTGATTCGTATGCTGCTTTGTCGCTGGATATCCGCGAGATGCAGGAGCGGCAGCATTATTAGCACATCATGGCCCAGCTTCAGTTCGAGCGTATCATGGGTCATCCATTCGACCCGACTCAATACGTACCACCACCACCACCACCGGATCGCGACTACTGATGAGCTGCAGGATTTTCTTTATTATATTTTTATGCAGTTCAGCTATTTATCCGGTGAGTACTCTTATCCTTAGACTTATTTTGACCCACTGGGACAGTGTGTCCCAAGTATGGGGTATTTGTTGTACTTATTTGATGACGATTTGATGTACTTATTCGATCACTTTGATGTATGACTCACACTTTATCAGATATTTTATATTTATGCTTCACTTCTGCATTTATATGTTTATCTGAGATTGCATGCATATTTACAGGTTATTTGATTGAGAAAAACGTCGAAACTGAAAAAAAAAATGGTTTTAAAAAAAATTTTTGACCTCGACCGAGTCAGTCTTGGCCGAACGAGGCGTTTCACCTCGGTTGACCCAAGAACACCTCGACCGAGGTGGGTTAACTGAGAGTTTTCAAAAACGATATTTGTGTTTCTTATCTGGATATGATCTCAGTGAAGATCTTGCTTACTGACTGGATTTAAATTCTGTATGTGTTTGAAAGGTTTTATAATATGTTTAAGTTGCTAAATGCTTTGTTTGAAATTATTGGCATGTTTAATACTTCGTTTTTGTCTAAATTATGTTGAATTTGAAGGTTGACACCACATTATGAGTTCTCTCACTTTCTTCCTGGAAAGACCAAGGCAATTCATTCTTCTCTCTTCTTCTTCTTATTCATGCTTAGCCCCTCATATACATTTTGCCTCCCTTTACCTATCCGGGAATTTGGAAGCAAGCGAAGTGGTGAAAGCAAGTGAAGTTAAAGTTGAGAAGTTGGCTGGAAGTGAAAGTGTTAGAAAGTACCTTTAGGTTTGGGGGAGTCAATCATGAAGATGAGTAACTCGGCACCATTCACATAGCCGGGTGTTTGTGTCTTGCCAAAGTCGGATTGAGCGATATTCCTAACGGGTCATGGTATGTGCATCAAGGGTTTGATGCATCTCAAGAAATTGATGATTGCGGATTTCCTAGGCTTCGGTTATTGTGCACCTCTGTCCATGCATCCCAAAAAGTAAAGTAAAAAGAAAAAGTGTGAAATAGCAAAGCTTATTGGTGGAAGATGTTGCAAGTCAAAGTGAAAGTGAAGTTCATCCTTTTCCCGGATTCTAGCACCACATTACCTTACATACATCCCTACCCTACACGTTTCTTGACTTTTCTTTTGGGAAGCCCTTGAGACCTTGAGCTTGTTGATTGACTTAGTGGTTTAAACTGGATTATACATGATTAATTTTGATAATTATGACTTATTATGCATTCTAAGATTTTATGCAAAGATGAACAACTTTTCTATATTTATAAAATATTTTGATCATATTTTGATTTTAAATTCCACGAAGTATTCTCTTAGAGTGATCTATGATTGTTGCACACCATAAAAATGTTTTTGAAAGACTTTTCATTGATTTTATTGACTTATAATCCATTATATCTTGTCTTCTATATGCAAAACTTGCTTGGGGATAAGCAAGGGCTAAGTATGGGGTATTTTGATAGCATGAATTATAGTCTATATTTTGGGGTTTGTTTGGACGTTTTATCTTTCATAATCTGCATGTTTGTATGTATATTATGTGATTATATTACCGTTTCATCTACCTTTGCGAGAATCGAGGTCTACACCTAGTTTTGTTGTAATTGTAGGTAAAATGGCACGTTTTACACCTAAAAGGAGCAAAAGGAGCTATGGAGTCATTGGAGCTACATTGAGGAACATAAGGAACCATCCAGGAAGCATAGCCATGGATTAAAGATTCACTTTGGACCAGTTTTGAGAGATTTCACATTCAGTTGTGACTCACCTCGGTTGACCAGAGATTCATCTCGACCGAGGTGATCCAGAGACGCCGACTCGACCGAGGCGAATACCTAGGACGCGGCGAGAATATTTTATTCTTGGCTGAGATCTTTTATCTTTGAAAAGTGATCTTATATTTTTGGGCTTGGCTCCTGGAAGGAAGAAGATCTTATATTTTACCTATTTTTATGGGAAGAGATCTTTCTAAGATATCTTATCTTTGGAGGGTTATTTTCCTATAAAAAGGGTTTGATTTCCACAAATCCAACATCCTGCATACAGCCGGAACAGCTCGCATACATCCCACTTACACGCAGCAGCCATACTCCAGTTGGGAGTTTTGAAGAACCTTTTTGAAGATTGAAGGAAGATTGAAGATCATAGCTTTTATAGCTTTTTGGAGGGTTTTGTAAGATTGTCTTTGATTCCCTTCCTTGTTGTCTTCTCTTGTTGGATTTATATCCAAGGAACGCTTTTGTTGTGATATTTGATTCAGTTATTGAAGTCTTTTCATTGAATTCTTCTTGTTCAAATATTCACCTTCTTCCCATATATTTAATTAATACTTTCATGATGATGATGAGTGGCTAATTTCCTTGTGTGAATCTAGGGTGATTGGCTGAAGGTTGTGGAAAAAACAATGATAGAAAAATCTTAGATTCCAGTAGGACCCTGAAAGTTCGAGTCTTTAACCTTAACCCTAAGCATCTCGTTCAGTCGATGAACATCTCGGCCGGGGTGGAATTTGGCTGACCGAGGTGACTTATCTGATCCTAAACTGAGAGTTAAGTGTTAGAGTTTGCCAAATCCTATTCTTATTACACCTTTCCTGGTTCAATGCAAGCTTAGGATGAGACTTACCCGGTAATTCCTTAGTTTGTGTACCAACGATCATAAGTGTAGGTAATAAAGGTTTATCCTTTATTGGGGTTTGAGTGTGCTTCCATCCCATCTTTGTGAGTTAGCCTGAGACTTACCCGGTAAAGGTTGATTCTATTCCCTTAGATGGTGTGTTAGTTTGAGGTTATAGTTCTTTATCTTGATTCCTTGAGACTTACCCGGTAATAGGAGTTACGGTTTATGATTAGTGAGTGGTGAGACTTACCCGGTGATCTACTCCACTTTAGTAACACCTTCCCCATGCAAAAACCTCAGCTTTGTCCGCTTATCTTTAGATCTTGAGTTGGAACCACAACTAGACGCTTTAATCCCTAGAATTGCATATTTGCTTTATTGACTTCTTATTCATCTTTGATTGTGTTGATTGCTCTTTGTGGTTAGTATTTACGAAGCTTACCGTTATCGACTTTGTTTCACCGAGTCCCTGTGATCGACCCCTGGAATTTCTTGCTTTTTACTACGATTGACCCGTACACTGCGGGTTCGCATCCTTGTTTTAAGCTTAAGTCTAGGGTTATAAATTTAAAGCTTGCACACACCGTTTGGAGCGAACAAGTATTCAGACTGGATCAACAATCAAACTAGATAAAAGGAAATGGGCACTCGAAGTTCTTGAAACGAAGACTACAACTAACAATACCATCCGTTGTTTATAGGTTGTTATTTTCCTCTCATTTCATAATTTTTTAGCATTAAAGGTTAGTTTCAATGCTTAGTTTTTGTTTCTTGATTACATAGGTGATATGTTAAACACAATTCCAGCAAGAGATTTTTTTGTTAGCGGGTGATACATGTTTATGAGCGACTACAACAACTTTCATAGGATTTGTGGTCTTTTTTTTTTTGTCATCGTGATCATGTCTTAAGAATTTGATGAAATTGTGCTTCCAAATTACTATCCACGAATTATGAAAAGTTGTTTTCTATGCAAGTATTGTCTAGCAAACATAAGAAACGCAATTTTTTTTACCTCTTATTCTCTTTGTACATTGTTGTTGACATTTAACTTATATATGTGAGAGTGAATATGAGCTAAACCATGTATTTCAAGCAAGGTGATCATCAATTGTGAACTCACATACATTATAAAATCCATTTTTTTCTTTTGTAATTCTATGAATCATATTCAGTGTATTACATGTTACAATTTTGTATCTTCATGCTTCTTCCCGAATAAGCGAAGGGTTGCGTAATCCACTTATGTACACATCGTGGACATCATTTAGGTCGTAAAAAAATACATAATATTGTAGTATAATGACGAAGGGATGTGTAATCTACCTATGTACACAGTGCGGATATCATTTAGGTTGTAAAATATACATTATCTAGTAAGTATATGAATTTTAGTAGAACTGTTATAATTGTGAGCATATTGAAATTTAAAAAACTACAATGGTAATGATGATATTTAACTTGAGTAAAAAACATATAAGGTTCATAATGATCTCACGGTTAAAACTTACAACATTTATCACATACCCAAAAACAACTCGTAAAAATTGGCACAAAGTATAACTACACCAATGTATACCCACATTATAGACCAAAATAAACAAATAACTACACTTGGGTGATGAAATGGTTGATCTCATCCATTGATACTTGGGTGATGAAAAGTATGTCAGTCAGGTGTAATCGAAGGATAAGCGTAGTAGGACGCAATCAAGCTTATAAAGAATATAAAAGTTATGACAATTGAGTGTATATATATATATTAAGGTATATATGTTATGGATACAAAAATAATCTGTGCAGGCCCTTCTTCAACATTCTCCCAGACAAATCCTTCATCCATTTCTTTCGAGTTCTCCTCTTGAACCTACCATCACCCAACGACATAAAAAAAGTTACAGCTCATCCAATGAAAAGAGAACCTCTATTACCAATTAACCATAACATCACAACACCTGAAACATGATGACTTTTGATGTTATTCATTTTCCTTCCTTTGGGGTAAAAATAAGTGAATTCTACAGATGAATAAGACTACTGATGATTACAAAATTGACTGCAAACTCCAACCCATTTATCTTCTTCATCAGAGTATCAAAATTTTAATGAAGATTGCAACACACAATCAAATTCTAGGTTCAATTTCTTCAATACAATAGACCGCCCTATAAAAGTCTTAGGAAGTAACTCGCCTGTGAAAAGTCTTATAGCTTCATACTTCATATGAATTACATGACACAAAACACTCATCAACTCTCATAGCATTTTCCACAACCTATAACAAACAACATCTATATACACAACTGCATAAGAATAGAAAATTGAGAAGATTTAAACTAAAAAAATCAACATAACCTTGCTTTGAACCATGGCAGGAAGTTGTCTTTCGTCGCCTACAAGCTACAACATGTCGAAGCCCAAGTAGCTGCAAAGGAATGGTGGATTCACATTCTTTCAACTCTGTGCAGAAGATCATTTGCGCATTCACTAGGCAAAAGTGCATGGTTTCTTTGGTGTCACGAAAGACCGGCAGCAGGTTGAAAGACCACGGTACAGATTTCAGCAACTGAACCACCTTGCTACTTAGTATTGAATTAGTCCATATATCAATCCCTTTGAATTTCTCAATTGATTTTAGAGCAACCACCAAATTAGTTGCTAAGACAAGTGAAAGGTATTGAGTATATAGCGTTTTGATGCAGAAAATGATTAGACAACACAAAGAATCCCATTGATTCTCTTCAAACTCCAGTAACAACATAACCTTAACACCACCATTCTCCTCCCTAATCAGTGCAGCTAGAAATGTAGCTACTGTTTTCGTTTCCGGGTTCCAGGCGGCCCCCATAGGAGATTGATGTTGTTCTGATGGTTGCATTTGCTCATTTTAACTACACCAGAAACAGCCCCATTCTGAGAATCATCCAACTCGGAAGATCTAACTACATCCAAACACGATTCACTACTCAAAGAAACAGTACGTGAAGAACAGATCACGCAGAGCCTATCTTCCCATATACATTCATTCAATCAATCATGAGCAACATATATTACTATAAGAAATTAAAAGATTTCATGTATTCTGAGATAACGCAAACAGGCGCTTGAACCACCTTCTGCATGTCCGAAAATAGATCTCTCCTCGTCTCTTCAAGCAACGGGAAGATAAAAAATTTCATGTAATCTGACGTGAACCTGAAAGTCATTGGTATTTGCTTCACCTGTAGAGATTCGGAAGATCATTCAAACTAAACTCGAATTAAACGGACCATGAAAACACAATAAGAGTATGGATATTACCTTGTCTTTGTAGACCATGAAAGCACGGTTTTGAGCAATCTAGTGAAACCGCCATTTTCAGCTTCAGTTTTAATTTCCATTTTCTCTTTTACACATTTGGATGAAGCAAGGGATTCGTTCATAGTGTGTAAGACCACGACTGATCCTGAAACGAATGATATGTATTGTATACGGTCATTTAAAATCCATTTATAAAATAACCCAATAAGATCTCCCTTTCTGGTATTTCCTTCCAATCAAAACAATGAGTATCTGATCTTGAGCCCTCATGACTTCCCCGCCGCCAATTCCTGAATCCCTACAACCGTACCAAGCCGTTGTTCCACCGGACCTGACTCGCCCCCCAGACTCTGAAACCGATAAGGATGCTTCTACTCCCATAAACCCACGGCCAACCAAGTCTTACGCTTCAACAGTTACTGGCTCTTCCCGCCCTGCTCCGGTTCCACTTGCACGCAACAGTTTGATTGAATCAAAGAAGATGAGGGTGGCACATCCCAAGTAAGATAAAGGTATTGCCTTGGTTGAAATTGATGATGATATCATGGAATCTTTGAATGCAAAGTGGAGTTCAGCCCTGATTGTCAAAGTCTTGGGGCGCACGGTACCCTTCTTAACCCTAAAACAAAGACTTTACCAGATTTGGCAACCACAAGGGCAATTGACATTCATTGATCTGCAAAACGACACCTTTTGTATTCGATTCGAGTTGGAAGCGGACTATATGAGAGCACTCACCGAAGGACCCTGGGAGATCTTTGGGCACTATATCACTGTTCGTCCATGGCACCCGAACTTTGATCCGGCTAAAGATCTGGTTCGTTCGCTGTTTGTATGGGCCAGAATTTCAAACCTCCCCCTACAACTCTATGATGAAGCTGTTTTGTATGGGTTAGCGTCGGCCATTGGAACTCCTCTGAAGGTTGATTCCAACACCCTCTATGCTACAAGGGGAAGATTTGCAAGGGTTTTTGTTGAAATAGACCTCGAGAAACCGCTTATTGGTACCATTCTAATACGAGGAAGACGTGTACATGTGGAGTACGAAGGCCTACAATCAATCTGTTATAAGTGTGGTCTTTATGGCCATAATGTTGAACGATGCCCCGCCACAAAAACTCAGGAGGATCCAGTAATACCAGATACGACCAAAACAACTCCAGTTCAAGGAACTGAAGTCTCTTCTGTGAGTGAGAAAAATCCAAATGCTGTGAAAGAACAGATCGTTGTTGAGAAACTGTCAGAATCTGAAGCTAGTCTTGGGCCTTGGATGAGTGTGAACAGACAACGCAGACAAATTAGAAGGAATTCTAAAGGCACTACTTATCAACAGGAGAAAACCGAAACAATGAATCGATTTGAGAGCCTGGCCAATGAGGATCCGCAAGGTCACAATCAACCTGAGAACGTAAAACACTTCATCCCCAATGGACAAAAAAAAAGTAGTATCTCCGGTCCCGAGTTCATCCTCCAAAGAAAACAAGGGAAGAATAGCACCATAAATATTAGTGAAGTCCAAGAGAAGGGAAAGGGTAAGGAACCCGCTGACACAGTTAGGGTAGTGCAAAGGCAAGCTAGTAAACGCACCAGATCAGGGGAGGAGCAAGCAACCATGGCAAGTATTGATGGTATGGAAGTTGAGGTGAGTAAGAAAATTGGTTCATGCAATGATACAATCATTGCAGAGAGTGAGTCTACCTTGGAGGGAGAGAACTCTAGGCAATGGCAACCGGGAGAGGTAATTAGAGATGAGGGAATGGTAAGCTTGGAAGGACAGACACAGGCAAACCAAATTCAAACGAGGGAGGGGGAGTTAGAGAATTACTCGAACCTCCCCAATAACCTTTGTTGAGACCTTTTCCTTCCTCCAAATTGTTTTTATGGATATCATTCTCTGGAACTGTAGAGGAGTTGCCAACAACTGCTTTAGAAAGGCGGTAAGATACACGATAAATTGTCATCACCCTAATATCCTTGTCCTCTTTGAGACAAAAATTTCAGGAGAGACCGCACAGAAGGCTTGTGAGCGTATGGGTTTTGCTAAACACATTAGAATTGAAGCATCGGGTTTTGCGGGTGGTATATGGATGTTTTGGGACGATGCAGATACTAACATATCTATTAAGAAGTTGTTTGATCATTTTATTCATGTGGGGGTCTGTAAAAGCCTGCACAATTTTGATCTTGTGGCCGTATACAACCCTCCAGCAACGGAGCTTAGAGCAGAGGCATGGAAGGTACTATTATCCACCGTTAATACGTCAGATGGTCCTCTCTTTGTCGGAGGGGATTTTAATTCGATCCTTTCCGAGGATGAACGTATTGGAGGAACTGGATGCCTCTCACCAGATACTGATAAGTTTCGTAGTTGGGTAGCGGATACCCAATTGATTGATATGAACTTCTAAGGACCGAGCTGCACATGGAGTAGGGGTAAGAGCGTGAATCATAGGATCGCGAAGAGACTGGACCGTGTCTTTACGAACTCAGTTGGGAGAACTAGATGGCCGGAAGCGTGTGTCAGGCACCTGCCTGCCCTTTCATCCGATCATAACCCACTCCTACTCTCCTTATCCCCACGGAGACGTTTTAATCGAAGACGAAGACCTTTTCGTTTTGAAGCGGCGTGGCTTACACGCCCTCACTTTCATGAGTTGGTTAAAGAAGGTTGGGCTAGCAATGACCCTCTGACAGTTGCTCTATCCAAACTCAAAGTATTCCTTCTTAAGTGGAATAAGGAGGAGTTTGGTCATATTAGAGTAAGGATAGATAACCTGATAAAAAGGACCGAAGAACTGCAAACTGAGATGGAGACTAACAGGGATCAATCCCTTATCGATGAGAGCTATAGGCTTAAAGAGGAGATTGAATTAGCCCTAGCTCAAGAGGAGATGGTACGGTTTCAAAAATCAAGGGAAAATTGGATACTTGATGGAGATCAAAACACCAAATTTTTCCATGCCTCTACAGTTATTAGAAGAAGGAGAAACCGAGTGGATGTAGTTAAGAAGACTAGTGGAACGTGGATATCGGATCCGATTGAGATTGAAGAGGAAGCCATTGAATTTTTTCAAACATTATACGCTCCCACAATCCCTGGTACATGATCTACTAGGCTGTTTATGGCATGCTTCCCCTCGCTTAATGAGGCGGACCGATCAAGCATTGACCTCCCCTTCACGGAGGAAGAAATCCTAGCTGCAGTCAAGACTATGGGAGCGTGGAAGGCACCCGAATTAGATGGTTTTCAACCCATATTTTACCATAAGTGTTGGGACACGGTTGGAAGCTCGTTAGTTCAGACTATCAAGCAATTTTGGCAAACACATACAATGCTTGATGGGATGAATGACACTCTCATTGTACTGATTCCGAAAGTAAAAGTACCGGAGAGTATGTCGCAATTCCGCCCCATTAGTCTATGCAATGTTGCATACAAAGTCATAACCAAAGTTATGGTTAGAAGATTGCAAGAGATGATAAATGACCTAGTTGGCCCTACACAAAACAGTTTCATTCCAGGACGCTTGATTGAAAATAATGTGATTATTGTACAAGAAGCAGTTGATTCACTTATGCGTAAGAAGTCGGGGAAACGTTGGATGATGATAAAGATTGATTTGGAGAAGGCATATAATAGGTTAAACTGGAATTTTATTGAAGACACTCTCGGCTCTTTGAACTTACCAGGAAGTTGGATTAGGAGAATTATGTCTTGTGTTGCATCTCCATCTATTCGTCTGTTATGGAATGGTGAGATGCTTAGAAGTTTTGCGCCTACTAGAGGTATCAGACAAGGGGATCCCATATCCCCTTATATGTTCGTCCTTTGTCTTGAGCGCCTTAGCCATAGCATTCTGCACGCAGTGGAAAATGGAAGCTGGAAGCCGATAAAACTCTCCAGGGAGGGTCCAGCTCTCTCACATATCTTTTTTGCTGATGATATTGTTCTATTTGTAGAGGCATCAGTTCAGCAAGTTAGAGTAATCAAAGAATGTTTGGAAGATTTTTGCATGGCATCAGGACAAAAAGTGAGCTTTGAGAAATCTAGTATTTTTGTCTCTCCAAATGTAGACTCTCATCTGAAACTAAGACTTCAGCAAGTGAGTGGACTTCAAGTGAAAGAGGATTTTGGGAACTATCTAGGAATGCCCATTTTGCAGAGAAGGTTCCGAGCCCAGGAATTTGATTTCATTCTCGACAAAGCCCAAAGTAAACTTGCGTCTTGGAAAGGAAGGACGCTCTCGCTCGCAGGTCGTATTACTCTCACGAGATCTGTCCTTACTGCTATTCCGTCTTACGCCATGAACACTGTCAAGCTTCCTAAGACGTTTATCAACAAATTTGAAAGCCTTTTAGATCTTTCATTTGGAATGGACGGGATGGAACAAGAAAATTGCACCTAGTTGCATGGGAAACACTTTGCAAACCGAAGGTGCTTGGTGGTGCAGGGATACGGTCCATTAAGGAATGCAATACAGTTGCACTAGGCAAACTAGGTTGGAGGCTATTAAATAACAGGGAGGAGTTGTGGGCTACAGTGTTGACTAGTAAGTACAAGTTGGGAAGTAACAGAGAAATTCTGGAGATATCAAGTACCAGGAGAGGCTCTAACATCATCAAAGGATTAGCTTGGGGCATCAGTGAAATTATACAGCCAGGACATGCATTGAGAGTTGGTAATGGGAGAGAAGTTCGGTTTTGGACGGATAGATGGGCAACGGAGAGTAGACTGAGCCATCACATCAGTCAAACCATCGATGAAGAAGTTATGCAAGCATATGTGAGGGATCTATGGGAGCCGTACCAAGGATGGAGATGGAATGTGATTCATCATCTTCTCCCCTCTTCGATGTTTCTAAAACTTGCCTTAGTTATCATAAGTGAAGACAGTAGTATGAATGACAGTATATGCTGGCCACACAACAATGATGGTGAGTATACAATTGGCTCGGGATATCGCTTTTTACGTTACGGTAACAATTTCTTACCCAAATCATCTATATACACTTCTGTTTGGAGAATTCAAGCACCAGAACGTGTTCGAACCTTCCTTTGGTTGGCAGCGTTGGGGAAGGTTCTTACTAATGCAGAAAGAGCGAGACGTCATTTATCGAATGATACAAGTTGTAGCGTATGTCCTGACCAAACAGAGACAATCATTCATGTTGTTAGGGATTGCCCAACGGCAAAGGATGTTTGGCAGGAACTACTTGGGTCAGATAGCTCAGGCAATTTTTTTAGAGAGGATTGTGTCACTTGGTTTACAGGTAATATTGAGAGGGATAATGTAAGTGCAGAAGGAACACCATGGAATGCAGTTTTCGCAAATGCGACATGGTGGTTATGGCGTTGGCGTAACAGCAGAGTTTTTGAGAGCTTCGTACCTCCTCAGAATAAAGCGGGTTTTATTCGACATAAAGCAGTTGAATACAATAGAATCATGAGAAGCGCATTAGGAATGAGGCGTGTCATCACAAGGGAAGAGAGGTATATTCAGTGGCATAGACCGCGTGAAGGATGGGTCAAATGGAATTCTGACGGCTCGGTTCAACAGTTAAATGGTATGGCTGTAGCTGGTGGTGTCCTAAGGGACGCAGATGGACGGTGGATTAGAGGAAAGGTTCACAATCTAGGGATTTTCTCAGTCCCTGTAGCTGAATTTTGGGGTGTGTTACTCGGACTTTCGATGTGTTGAGAGCTTGGGTACCGTAAGGTTGAATTTGAAATGGACTCGATGACTGTTGTGAGCATTTTGAATAAGAAGGTGAAGATGGCTCACCCACTTGCTAGTCTTGCATTTACTTGCCAAGGCTTCCTTTGTAGGAACTGGGAGATCTGGTTTCGGCATATTTACCGCGAAGCTAACGCTGTTGCGGATTTTCTTGCTTCTTATACTTTTAATTTCCCTATTGGTTCCCATGATATTATAGCACCTCCTACGGGGGTGGGGCCATTATTAGAGAACGATGTGAGAGGTGTTGCTATGCCTCGTAACATTGCGTTGTGATTCGTTTTTATTTATTGCATGGGGTTCTCCCCTTTTCTACCAAAAAAAAAAAATCTCCCTTTTTTGAAAATTAGTAGTAACTCAAGTCTGAAAGTGAGCTGACTGATTGGGGCAAATTGATAGAGATAGACGTCTCTGTGCCTGTCAACTCTAATAATAAGCTACTTCTTCTACATTCAGTTATATCTTTAATAACTACGGAGTATTGAATTTTGATTGATTTTTGTTGATTTTTATTTTTGTCATTATACTTTTCCTGTCATTTCACATCAGAAGTTGAAACGATGGCTTTCTTATTATTCCAAGGTGCGCACAAACGGCTGTTGGCATTCTGCTTGTGATTAGGCCAAGGAAGCTAATTAATTACGTTTTTCTATCTACGCAACACCATGGAAACCACAGAGAAAGATCACTCACGATCCGGGTTGCTGGACAAGGTACTTTCATGGTCGTTAGAGGACATATTCAACAAGAATCTCTATAAAAACAAGGTAATTTAATATAACAATCCATGTTAATCGAATAACCCACGTTTCATATTCAACTCGAGTTTTCGTTCTCGCAGGTTAAGAAAATACCCATGACTTTCAACTCAGCAAGGGATTACATGAATTCTTTCATCTTTCCGCTGCTTGAAGAAACGAGGATGGAGCTATTTACAGAGATCCAGAATATCTGTCAAGCTCCTTTTTGTTTTATCTCAGCTATCGTAAAGGAGAAACACCACAAGCCTCCACAAGACTTGTACTATGAGATCACTACAATCAAAGTTGTGGATTACATTAATCCTAAACGTGTAATCGGCAAATATGAGCCTGAGTCCGGGGATTTGTTCGCTATTACAAATGTTAAGCCCAGGCGAATAGATGATATTAACAGGCCTGAAATCGGTTATGTTGTTGCTTTTGTCTATAAGAAGATGGATGAAGATGAAGAGACTGACAGGATTTCAATTAGTTCAATCTTCACTTCTAAACCAATATGTCCTCTCAAACATGGCTTTGTTGCTGTTTATCTTGGGAATCTTACCACAAATTTGCGTATATGGAAAGCTTTGGACTCTAACTACTCGAAGATCATAAAAAATGTGCTGCGAGTTGGTCGACGTTTGGTATGTTTTGTTTACTTTGTATTAGTTTTTACTTAGATCCATATTTTCAATGATTGAATGAGTTTAATGTTTACAGGAAGACCAGCCTTGCATGAACTGTACTTCTGGAGGAATAATTTCTCCGTTTGGTGAGTCGGATTTGAATGAATCACAGAAAGAGGCGGTTTCGAGTGTAATCAAGATAAGCAAATGTAAGCATAAGAATACAATTAAGCTCATATGGGGTCCTCCGGGAACCGGAAAGACGAAGACAGTTGCTACGTTTCTAGTTGAACTGATAAGGAAGAAAGTGAAGACAGTAGCTTGTGCTCCTACTAATATGGCGGTTCTTCAGGTTGCTTCTCGGCTAAGGAAGCTACTCAAATCCAAGCTTCGGCATGTTAGCTATGGTTTGGGAGATATCGTTTTGTTTGGAAATGAAAAGAGGATGAAAATTGATGATCATGAAGACCTGAAAGATGTGTTTCTTGATCACCGTGTTAAGCAACTCTCCAAGTGCTTCTCACCATTATCGGGGTGGAATCACACACTAGAGTCTTTGATATGCTTTCTTGAAGATCCCCAAGCGCAATATGATGCGTACATAACCTACATTACCAAACTTAGATGGACGATTAAAGAACATATCGAACCCATGTCTAGATCTGAGTTTGCCGAGGAAAAACTCAATCTTTTGTTTACACAGATGGGTTTGTGTATCCAAATTATATGCACACATCTGCCCACTAAACTAGTGTCCTTTGAACTAGCTAGTACACTAGTCCTTGCTCTCGAGTCGATTAACAAATTCCGAATCGTTGAATTGTGGACTTCATCGTCAAGGGTGGAGCTTGTTGCAATACTTAAATCGTTACCTCGGTCTTTCAGTGTCCCGTGTTTTGTTGTTAGCCCAGTTATTGACTTCTGCTTAGAGAATGCACAGATGATCTTCTGCACGGCATCAGGCACCGCTAAACTTCAGCCCCAAGGAACAACATCATGCGACATTAGACTTACGAATCTGATGTTTAAAGGAGTGAAAGCCGTGCAGATGGTGGTGATTGATGAAGCAGCGCAGTTGAAAGAATGTGAATCCGCAATTCCTTTGCAGCTCCCTGGGCTACAGCATGTTGTTCTTGTAGGAGATGAAAGACAGCTTCCGGCCATGGTTCAAAGCAAGGTTACACTTTAATTTTCCTACATGCTATAACATCATTTTCTATATATATATATATATATATATATATTGACATGGGTTGGTTCTTAAGGTTGCAGAGAAAGCAAACTTTGGGAGGAGCTTATTCGAAAGGCTTTCCATATTGGGTAAGAGAAAACATCTCCTGAATGTTCAGTACAGGATGCATCCATCTATAAGTTTTTTTCCAAATAGAGAATTCTATGACAAGAAGATTTCAGATGCTTTACATGTCACATTACCGAGCTACAATAAGCAGTTTCTTGAAGGGAAGATCTATTCTTCTTATTCCTTCATCAATGTCTCTTCCGGAATAGAGGATTTCGAAACCGGACACAGTCCTAGAAACATGGCTGAGGTGGCTGCTGTTGTCGAGTTAGTTGAGAGACTTCAAATAGGTACGTATATAGTATTAATAAATATACTTTGAATTATTGATCTCAATTCGTGCTTTTCACAGTGTCGAATGTGAGAAATCAAAGGATAAGTGTAGGAGTGATATCTCCTTACAACGGTCAAGCTGCAAAAATTGAAGAAGAGCTAGGAGGAATGTACAGTTCTGATGAGAGAAGGCGGTTTTCTGTTAGCGTTGGCTCGGTTGATAGCTTTCAGGGTGGTGAGAAAGACGTGATCATCATCTCAACGGTCAGATGCAACGGAAATGGATCTGTTGGATTTCTGTACAACCGACAAAGAACGAATGTAGCCCTTAGTAGAGCAAGATACTGCTTGTGGATACTAGGGTGTGGATCAACATTGATCAAAAGTGGATGTGTGTGGAGGAAACTTGTGTATGATGCCCAGATGCGCGGTTGTTACTTTGATGCCGACGAGGACATAAACCTGGCTCAGGCTATCTATTCTGTTGAACCCAAGAGGTTCTGTACGCGTGTTAACAGAAAGAGGAAGATTACAGGAGCGAGTACAAAGGAGGGAAAGGCATGCAGAAGAGCATATGATCAAGAGAAATTCCGGTTACTGGTTTCCCAATCGAGCTCGTATGAATGAAGCATGGAATTAAGCTTGACACTTGTTGAATTTTTGCACATAATCCCACAAGTCATGTCCTTTGCTTGATTTACTATGAAGATCTACTTGTTTATGCTTTTCTGTCTACTGAATGCATTGTTCTTGGGGCCTCCTAGTTCAGGAAATACCGCATTGTAGTCTTGCAGGATAAATCACATACACGGCTGACTAAACTCAGTTGACCTCTAGATAACATGAACAAATCATTTGTAAAACCCTTATACTTTGGTACAACACTTATCACTCTCAAACACAAAAGACCTTCACTCACAATTTCTCACTACAAATCGCCAACCATGACTATGCTATTCAAAATGATAGCTACAATCCATTTCGGAATTCATTATTTATAATGCAAAACTCTCCCCACTCTTAATATATGATATTTTAAGTAGCAAGTCATGTGTCTTTGTCAGTAACCTTCCACCGAAAGCATCACATAGTAGAATTAAAATCAAAACTTCAATCAGTCACCGAGTAGAATTATCATTTTGAAAACAATGGGCTCTTAGGCAGCAAATGTAGCATTTTTAAACTGACATTTATGCAACAAATGAATTCATAGTGTTTTTGTTATGACTGACATTTATGCAGACAACATATTAAACTAGTAATCATTTGTGGCAAACTAGTCAAAGCAATCATTTTATTGCTCATACCTTGTCCTATATGTTATGACATTATAGTTTATAAGCATTAGATTCCTATATATCTATATAGAAATTCGATCGTAACTTGTTAGTTTTGATTTGGTGTATGTCTCTACATGCTCTTAAAGGGTGGTAAATTACTAGATAGTATACTCCAAAGGTGCCATCGAAGCACTATTATTCATTCTTTAATGAAATCGGGTTTTATTTGCAATTGTCATAACTACAACTGATATTTGTTCTATTCCTGGGATGAAAATACTCCGAAGATGAGGCAAAGGCAGTCATTGTGTAGATTTTAACCGTGGTTACTTACTCTCATCATCAAGGTTTAGTCTACCGAGATTTGGAGTGTTGATATGATTGTTTACATTCTTCTATGTGGAAACTTATCCATTTGGGCTCGAACTGAATCAGGAATATTCTAGGATATTATTTTCAGAACTGGTATGAACCAAAAATTTTTGAAACAATTTGGTTTACTAGGCTTTTTCTAGTTTTGTGTTTAATAAATGTACCCCTTGAGATAAGAGTGTGTAAAGTTTGAAAATAAATACAAAAAGGTTGGGGTATATTTACTTAATTGAAACATTAAAAAGGCTAGTTAGTATTATAGTTTTTCAAAAAGGCCTAGTTACCAAAATTGCCCAAAATTTTTTTAAAGTTGATTGATGAAGCTTATGGTGTTGATGGGTTCGCTCTCTTTCGGGTATCCGGAACATATCCTCATTACAGTAGAGTGGTTCAAGTTAGCCTAGTATGATATGAAATACACTTGTATAATTGTATGCAAGTTCTTAGCTCAAGATAAGATGCAACTTATTTTAGAAAATATTTTTAGGTCTCCCCTATTATGTTTAGGATTGTAGATTAGTTACAAACACCTTGAACATTTGAGATGCTTTCTTTAGTTTCTTATGTTACACCATATAACTCTTTTGGGATTATATTTTATTTAAATTTTGTAGTTATAACCTTTGTATTTATGAGGTCAGCTTAGTCATTCTTTAGTTTCTTGGTTTGTATGTCATTTTTTTCAAGATTGGACAATGTTAAGCCTGTTTTTATTGTTAGATCCTGTTATTGGTTAATAAAGCTAGAAATTCAGTTATGTCATTAATCTGTGTTAAGTGATCTTGATGTTGGTTTCTATATTGATATTAATTCAGATTCTCTGAATTTCGTTGCAATTTAAGAATTCAAATTTGTTGTTTTTTTTTTTGAAAACGGAAAGCGGTTAGGAATGAACTATCTTCTCTCGATGTAGTTCATCCTAAAGCATCCTTGCGGATGAGAACACGAAGTTCGGGGTCGTCAAAAAAGGGTGTGTTGGGGCTTGAAATTCTCAAATGGGTCAATCGGTCAACAACACAGTTGATTTATCTGAACACATGTCTGATCTGGACTTCCTCAAAGAAGCGAAGATCCGGTAAGGAGTCGGATATGATCATCTCGATCTCTCAGGGACAACTCCAAAGTCCTTGGAGTGCCTTGATAACACATAAGTTATCACCCTCAATTTCAATCTTTTTTATATTTACCCTTATCGCTTCTTTTAATCCCGCTTTCAGCACGAAGGCTTCTGCTTTAACTACCAAGTAAAAGTTATTTTTCCAAGCGTCTAAGCTAATTACTTCACCGTAATAATTTCGTATAACAAAACCAATGGATGTAATTCCTGAATCAAGTTTTGATCCATCAAAATTTAGTTTGTGGAACCCCGGTTTTGGTTTATCCTATTTAATATTATTTTTCTTTCTTATGTTGGGTAAATTGTTCTTTTGAATATATTTAAATTCGTATTCGTCGTCATTGGTTTTCTGATTTTTCCAATTCTGAACTTGGTTTTTAATGAAATTTAGGATATTGTGATCCGATCCGATTGCCTCATTGTTAAAAATGATTTTATTTCTGAAGAACCAAATACTCCATCAAATGGTAGCAAGGCGAGAGAACTTGATTATTCCAATCTTATTTTTTATTTCAAGTAAGAGTACGTGTGGTCTTTTGTTATCTGTTTTAATGGTATTGAGATTAGTGATGATAGTTAAGTCACATTTAGTGATTATATTTTTACTAAAGGGACAATCAATAAAAAGATGTATAAAATCTTCGAGTTGGTGATCACAAAATTCACAGTTAGAAGGAACTGCGATTCTTCTTTCGATAAGTTTTGCCTTGGTTGGGATACCGTTTCTTGAGATTTTCCATATGAAGTTTTTAATCTTTGGTTGGGTGTCTAATTTTCAAATCCAATCACAAGAGTAGTCAGGAAGCCATTCAGACTCATTCTCAATCATATCCGAGGCTGATTTTGTGGAGAACCAGCTGTTCGAGTTGCTTCTCCAGTACAACCTGTCTTCTATTTCATTTGTTGGAATTATTGGTTCCATAATTTGTTTCCTAATTGTTAGGCTAATAAAGTTTTGTAGCTCATTTTCAATTTTTGTGGTGTCCCATTCGTTGGAACTAATGAAGTGGCTTACTTTAATTTGAGTATTGATTAGGTTAGTATTTTGTACCAGTTTAATAAGGGGAGTCGTTGTGACCCAGTTATCCTGCCAGAAGTTAATTGTTTTCCCATTGCCTATCTGCCAAATAATTCCGTTTTTAAATTCGGATTTGAGTTTTATAAGGTTTTTCCATTGCTAGGACGCTGATCCTTTTAGATGATACTGTAGTATGTTAGTATTTCTCAAATACTTTTTATTAACCATTTTCACCCAAATATTTTCTGTTTCAGCAAGAATTTCCATAGTAGCTTCATTTGGAGGGCTTTATTAGTGGTAATAGATTTTCTAAGCCCGAGACCACCGTTTCTTTTTGGTTTACAAATTGAATCTCAACTAATCAATGGCCTATGATTGTCGTCTTTGTTCCAAAAGAACTTTTTATACGTTTTATCGAGTTCGCCAAATTATGCCTTGGGAGCATAAAACCTTGCATAACAAAAGTTGGTTTAGATGCTAAATTGTGCTTTATGAGTATGTTTCTCCCTTCTTGTGAAAGAGAATTTGCTTTCCATTTACGGAGTTGTTGCTTTGTTTTATTATTAATGTTACTGAAAGTCTCTTTCTTAACACGTCCATTAATAATAGGGCAACCAAGATAGTTATCAAGAGAGGTTGTATGTTCCATTTTAAGGATATTTTTAATTTCTGTGATACAGCTCATGGTAGTATTTTTAGTAGTTTGGAATGCAGATTTGTGGTAGTTAATCTTTTGTCCAGAGATGGAGCAATACATATCAAGAATTTCTTTTGTTCTAATGCAAGAGTTCGGGTTTGCTTTGGTAAAAATGATCATATCATTTGCAAATGATAGAAAAGGGATTGGTGTTGCATTTCTACAAATAGAGAATCCAATATGGTTATCATAGTTATTGCAATCATTTTGGATCATTTGTGTTAGGATTTCAGCTCCTAATATGAAAAGGTACGGTGATAAGGGGTCTCCTTGTCTGAGTCCTTTTCCGGGGAAGAATTGGTCAGTTGGTCCATTGTTGACAAGAATCGAGAAAGAAACGGTAGAGATGCATTCCTCGATCCATCCCACAAATTTTTCATTAAATCCAAACTTTTGGAGAATGCGAATGATAAATTCGCAGCTAACTTGGTCGTATGCCTTCTCCATATCAAGTTTAATAGCTGCCCACCCTTCCTTGCCTTTTCTACTACGAAAGAGTGAAAAATCTCGTGTGCAATAAGAATGTTATCGTGTATTGATCTTTTAGTGGCAAAAGCTCCTTGGAGAGGGTGAATGAGTTTTCGCATGATGGGTTCCATTCGATTCGTAATGATTTTGGCGATTATTTTGTAGATTGTTGAGCAAAGGTTTATAGGTCTAAATTGGTTAACAGAAGTTGGATTGTCTACTTTTGGTATTAAAGTTATGAAAGTATAATTTATTTGTTTTAGCAGTTTCCCACTTCTGAAAAAGTTCTTAATTGTTTTTGTAATATCCATTCCCACAATGTGTCAGTATTTCTGGTAGAACCCGGCGGGCATACTAGGGGTGTTCAAAAAAAATCCGATCCGCCAATAATCTGCCGATCCGACTCAAGGATATCCGACATTTACTTGATCCGACGGAAAGCTATCCGTATCCGCTCCGATCCGGTAAAAAAATTCGGATACACGGATCGGATACGGATCTTGATTTTTTTATACCCGGATATCCGTTATCCGATAATATAGAAAATATTAAATAAATTATGTCACTGATGTTCAATTGGTTGAGTTGGTTGGGAGGGAGTGCCAGATTTCATTATTCATGCATGTGGTCAGCAGTTCAAATCTCCTTGCCAACCCTCCCAATATTTTTTTAAAAAATTTTTTGTATCAGGATCACCGGATATCCGCTGTCGGATATCCGATCCGTTTACATTTCTCGGATCGGATATCCTACATATTCCGGATTGGATCCGGATACCATTTTCAAAAAAAAATTTCCCCGGATATCCGAAGGGCATACCGTCAGGTCCCGGGGATTTATCACCCCCGATGTCAAAGATAGCATTTTTAATTTCCTCATTTGTTGGTGGTTTTGTTAATCTTTCATTGTCATCGTTACTGACTTTGTTCTTGATGAGTTGAAGCTTTTCTTCCAATAGGTTATTATTTAGTGGGGAGCTAGTGAATTTGCACACAAATTCTTTTTTGACTTTCATACGGATTTCGTTATCAGCTGAAATAATTGTCCCATTTGAATCTATTAATTCTTTTTATATGTTTCTTATTTCTTCTGCCGGTAGCAATCCGGTGAAAGTATTTAGAGTTTGTGTCGATGTTTTTGAGATTTTTGTTCTTTATTCTTTGTCTCCAATATCTTTGGTGGAAGTTAATAAGACAATTTTGTTTTGTAAGAAGAATTCTTTGAAAATTTTTGACTTTTTGGTTTAGGTTTGGATGTGATAGGCCTTGAATATCCAGTAGTTGGGTTTCAACTTCTTTCATCTGTTTGAAAATATTACCAAAGTTTATTTTACTCCATTCTTTAGCTTTTGTTTTTAAAAGTTGAGTCTTTCTTATGAGGTTTAAACATTTCGTTCCCCCTATAGTTAGCACGCCAAGTTTGTTTTACAATGTTTTCAAATGCATTGCGTTTAGTCCACATCATTTCAAATTTAAACGGTTGAGGGGTGAACGGTATCGAGTTTGCTAATTCTATTGAGATCTGACAGTGGTCCGAGATTGTGAAAGCGTGATTTTTTGTTTTTAATAGGGGAAACCATTGAAGAATTTGATTGTGGACAAGTACACGATCAAGTTTTTCAAGGATATTATTTGGGTCATCACGTTTTTTCCTCCAAGTAAATTGGTTGCCAGTTGTTTGAATGTCATCGAGATTACATATGTTTTTAAAGTTATTGAGTCTAATGAATTTGTTGGAATTGATTGTGGCTCCTCCTTGTTTTTCCGAGTGGTGTTGGATTTCATTCAGATCGCCCATAATAATACATGGAGTAGGGGATGCATTAATTAGGTTGGTCATTGAGTCCGAAAATTGGTTTTTTGATATTTCTTGAGGTGGTGCATAAGCAAAGACAATGTTAAATTTGCGGTTCTGGTTAGAACAAACCATTTTAATACAAATGAATCTGTCACTTTTTGAGATAAGACGAATCGTTTGATTCTTGAGTTGGTAAGCTTTCCAAAGTAAGCATAAGCCCCCGGCCCTCCCAATAGCGGGGCAATAAATGATATTATCAAAACCCGCCGATCTCCAAAGACGATCTTCCGGCGGGTTTTCAGATTTTTTCTCTACTAGAGCAATTATGTTAATATTGTATATTTTACAAACAACTTCGAGATTTGTCCAGAGGTTACTCCAGCCCATACCTCTTATGTTACAAAAGCTTATTATCATAGTAACCTGGTAAGAATAGGTTCGTTTTGGGTATTAACGTAGGCTTGGAATCCTATTTCCTTTAAGGGTAGGCTAGAAGCACATAGCGTTTTTTTAATTGTGTAGCGCCAATTTACAACGTAAGTAGGGAATTTTATGTTGAGATTATTTGTTATTATGTTGAGTTTATTGGGTTGTAACCCGTGAACATTATTAATGTCTTTGGTGTATTTGGTGGAGAGACAATCAAAATTAATTCCCACTCCACCCATGTTTATTGTGTGGATAAAATTGGGGTTAAGCCCAAGGGTAATATTAGTGTATTGTGACAATAGACAACCAAGTCCGCCTAGAGTCGAGCAAAGCGGAACGAAAAAGTAAAAAGAAACTCCGGGTTACGATAAATGATTTTGTGGACAAGCTTGTCGGTTCTTAACGGGTAAGAAATGAGGTGAGAACAGATTTTGTAAGGGAGATCCCTTCTTTGGTTTCTGTGGGTGTCAATCCTACAACCTATTTGACTCAGGTTTTCTCTTTATTTTACATATTCATGCAAGTTCTAATTGTTCTAAGTATCTCTTGTTTGAAGTTTATATTTGGATTGTGGTGGAGCCACTTATTTTGTTCTATCTTCTTGCATTATAGGTAATATCTATGTGAATGCAGTTGTCTACATGAGAGTTGCATTGTATATTTTCGTGTTTAATCATATCATTAAAATATAGCAAGTAATTTGTATAGGTTTGGATATAATCTTATATCTATTAAAGTAGAGGACTTTTTGCCACGTGTCAATGCCACAATTATCCCACCAAAATATTTTTAAAAGCTAAATAATTAAGATATTTATCAAAGACAATTAAAACACTTAATTTTAAAAAAAATCAGTGTAACACCCCAAATTTTTGGAGCGTTTTCGATATTTATTTTTTACGGATTTTATCGATATTTTAATTGCTGAAATAATTTTTATTTTCTTACGAGTATTTTTACGTCGTAAATTAAATCCACGAATATATACATATACATCGATATATTTTATTACTCGTGTTTAAGTTATTATATAATCTCGTGAAATAAATTGCGAGAATAGTTTTGTATTTCAAATGATATTTTTTCTTTTTCGAGCTTATACATATTTGATCTATATATTTATTCTCGTACTTTATTATTTTCGGAAAAATCGGAGAAGTTTTCCGATTCAAAAATCTCGTTCCGAACATTTATGACCGAGTTCACTTCATTCCCATTCTCCCTATTTATTTTATTTTATTTTATTTTTTTCTTTCCTTCATTTTCCTTCTCTTTCCCCCTTTGCGTGATGAAGACTTTGATTTTGGCCAGCTTTGCAGTCCTGCACTGCTGATGATGGACGCCCAGCCTATGTCTTTGCTTTCTCTTCCCTCACAAGCAGCAGTCCCGACCCCTCGCTTCTTGCCACAACCCTAGCCGCCAGCTATTTGCTCTCTCTCTCTCTCTCTCGACCTTCTCCTTCGGTTCTCATTCTTCACTCTCTCTCCCACCAGCTATTCACCGCTCTCCTCATCTGCTCTCCTCAGCACTGCACGCCGACGCCCTCTATTCCCCTTTCTTCTCCCCACCATCGACAGGAGCAGTCTATGGACCCACCAGGCGCCCGGAAGTGCCCACCGCCAACACCGTCGTCCTCGTCGTTGCTGCATCCTCGCCGTTGCTGAAGATCGAGACTTGGAGTGGTAGTCATTCCTCTGCTCTCTCTCTCGTTTTCCTCTCATCACCTATTGTCCACTGAACCTTGAACCATCGCTGGGAATCCCATGCTCTGCTTCTTCTTCTCCTCTTCGGACATTCGAAGCCACCAGGGAAGCTGTTGCGTGCATCGATCGGCCAGAGAGCTTGCCCAGCCGCCGCCTGCTTGCCCTGCCCTCTTTCTCTCTACAACGGCCGGAGCCTTGTCGCATCCCCACGCCGTCGGAGAGGTGTTCAGTCGCCGCCTGCGATCTTCCTTCTCGCAACCATCTTCAAACGGGTTTGAGAAACCCTTGTATGAAAACTAAAATCGGGCCCCTGTATATTTGATTATCTGTGCCGCCTTCCTTCGCCGGAGGAGCCCTTGCCGCCACCTCCCCTTCGCCATCGCCTCGCCGCCGGACACTAGCAGCGCCGCCAGGGAGGGCCTCCAGCGCTGCTCCTTCCTTTCCCCAACCGAAGAAGAAAAGCGGAAGATTGAAACCCTCTTTAACCTAATTCAAATCGAGCCCCTCTAATTGTGGTTAATTACAAATTTTACCCTAATATTTGGTATAATTACACAATGGACCCATATTCTATATAATCTCAGTTTTGGACCCACAGTTTCTGGAATTTGATATTTAGGCCCCTGCAAGAATTTAATTACATATTATGGCCAAGGTTTTAATTTTTGGAAAATGTATTTATGGGTTTTAAATTTGGGATTTACTTGAATTATATTCTTATTTATATATACCATATATGTTATGCTCATGTTGGATTAATTTCGGGTTATGACTCAAAGATTAAATTACGGGATTTTAACGTTGGATTTGAAAACGAGTTTTACCTTGGGTTTATGATGTTATACAATTTGCCCGGAATATATATTTACGGTTTTAACTTGGGTTATAAAAGTGGGGTTTTCCTTAGATTATATATGTTCTTTATTCCGTTCAAATTTAGCTTATAAGCTAAATTTGTTTAGTTTGGTGCTAGGTTCGGAAGCGCCCCGATAAAGGCCTAACGAGTCCAAGTCGACATCCGTTGAACGACTTCCGTCTTTTGACGTCGTGTGAGTATTCTTTCCCCTCGATTTAGTTATACTTAGTATTAGTATCATGCTAGGATGAATCTAGCATAACTTAGAGTTAATGCCAAGTAGTGGCTTTGAACCTTAGGTGAGTTTCGAGGATTTAATATTGTTTGATGGATTGATGTTGATTTTAAGCTTGAGGCGTTGGTTATCTTGTGAGGTTGTTATAAGACTTTAAGTTATATGGGTGATCTTGTGAGCGTTTTGAGGCTCAAGGTGGGGTTGTATGATCTTGTGGGATTTTGGAGTTTAGGTTTGGCTTATCCTAGTTGCGTTGTGAGTTATGATCTTGCGAGGTCCGAGGGTTTAGAAGTCTTAGGACTTCTAGCTTGTGTTGAGTGTGATGCGAGCATGAGGGATTCTAGGATGCGGTCCTAGAATTAAGAGTCAAATGGTCTTGCATAGATCATTTGTATAGAAGTCTAAGACTTCTATTGTGAGTGGGTTGTTATTGATATAGTTATCTTCTTGTGAGCAGGTTATGGGCTTCATCCCTAAGGAAGCGAGAGTGTTGTGAGTTGAGTGTGGTGACGAGGTAAGTCTCCGGACTTACTTAGCTCGTATTCCTTGTATTAGCATTGATGTGTGTTTGGTGGTGTGTGATTATTCTTTATTGTTTATAACAACTAAACCGGAAATAGGATCACCGACCTTTATATTATTTGGCCCAAGTGTATGATAACGGGCGGTGACATCACTGCCTAGCTCTTGCGTAGAGCTAGGAGGTTCTTGGCGACTAGCCCGTGTGGTTAGACGGTCGGAGGCATCCGTACCGTTCCATGCGGTAAGTGGGGACCGAGGCGAGTTTCGGGAGATTCTCGTGTCACAAAAGAAGTTGAATTAGAACGAGATACGACTTAATAATAAAAAGATAATAAACCGGACTTGTGTGATTTGGTGTACATTGTGTGTTATGTTGATTTACTTGTGTTTGTGCCTTTCACCTTGATTCTAATGCTTTGAATATTAGTTAACGGTTTTATACCGATTGTTGTAGATTGCCTTGCAGGTTAGGAATGCGGTCGAGAGATCCGGAAGAGTGGGCAGCCGGGGTTCCGTACATTTTTAGGAATGGGTTTTGGTTAGAGTCGAGTTTGTCTATTATTCATGTATATTGTATATCGTGTGGTGGCATTTGGCCCTTGGTGTTTCATATCGGCTGAAGTCTTTTGTTGTTTCCTTTCGGGTTTCCTTTCATTGCATAAAAATGTATTTCAGTTTTGGCCTTTATTTGTGCCTTGTTGCAAGATCCGGTGAAATTGTTGTCAAGGTAAGGGTCGGGACCCATTGTGAGGTCCCAACCCGTAGTGCTCCGAGTCCCACGGATTCGGGGTGTTACAAAAGTGGTATCAGAGCCCTAGGTTGACAACAATGGCACTCGCAATCTTCTAAAGGCCGAATGAGGAATAAACAGAACCCACACGGGTTCTGACTTTTCGTTTTCAAAATCACATGCATGAGTCGGGGTAGAATGTACGGACCACCACTTCTTCCGCGGATCTCGGCAGCTTAGTTTATTGGATTTGTATATATATGTAGGTATGTAGGTATGTATAATATATGTGGATTGTAGTTGCATGATGACTTGATTTATATGTATAGTGAATATATGTGGACTATAATACATGTTTGGACCTTGTATTGATGTATTGGATTTCCGGATGTGGTATATTAGTAGTTATGTGGACATAGGACATATATAGTATTATATAGGGGTTCTTATATATATAGTAGTAGCATATAGAGATTCGGACCTAATAGAAAGTGGATAATACGATATCATCACCTTTAAGACGACGTTATTGGCGTGAGATAGCGTTCATACGTGGAGGAGTACGTACGCTCAAGTATCGAGTTGAGCTTTTCGTGCTAACGAGTACCATGACGTTTCTCGGATTTCTTTAAAAGGATGTCGAAAAAGAGGAGTAGAGATGATGTAACGAAGGACAACCAAGTAAAAGAAAACTCGAGACGACTTAAGGGGGGTCAAGATGGGAGCAATACAAGAAAATGGAGCAACATTAAAGTGTAGAAGCGGTTCTAAAGAGGCCATAATCGAACAATGACGAGACCAAGGGAGAGAACGAACTTAAGTTTTTCAAGAAGACGCGTGGACAACTAAAGATGCGAATCGAGGAGGAGATGGGTACATTCCAGCAAGGCTAAAGGCGGTATTCCATTAAGATGTGAAGTTTTCTTTAGGCGCTCCAAAGCATCGGAGTCAAGACGAGAAGAGTGATCGAACCATTTGCTAAAGGTTTAAGATATCGTAAGTTTAGCTTACAAGGTACCAATAAGTGAAGTATCCAAAAACACTAGAGTTATGAGAATAAGGGCATAATGGGGATTCACGTGGAGTTGACCGGTTTCCGTTAAGACGATAAGACTAAGAAACGCCAAAAAAAATGAAATGAAAAAAAAAATAATAAGAAGAAGGAAGTGTGTATAAATGATGATCCCAAGAAGATGAGAAACGCAATAAGAAGCTCTCGATTAGGGAAGGACTTAAGATACCAACTAATAGGGACGTGACTGGACGCTAATTAAGGTCATAATATTTGGGAAGATGCACTTACAAGATATTATGAAGAATGGTTAAACCTATGAAGATGGGTCATATGACACGAAAGAGTTGGGGGAGGTATAGTTATCGTATAGAAGCGGAAGGGAAAGGGGGGCTTAATGGGAGTTAACGGAGTTGGAAGTAGAGTAAAATAAGCTAGTGAAGTTTAATACAAAGTATCCCGAGATGATAGCCTTCATGAGAATGGTAATATGGAAGTGTAGGAGGGTAAGTCGTTGATCTTGGAGAGGGTCATCAAGGAGTTAATCGGTGACCACCAAAAATGCACAGGTGCGGGTTGTATACTGGTGAATGTAGGTGGGGAGAGTAATCTAGGTGTGGGATCATGAAGAAGGGTAACGAGAACTCATAATATTCGTGGTGGTTGAATGTCGGCAATAAGAGGTATATCAAGGGAAGTGCAAATAGCTTAATCATGTAGCCATGTATCGATCCCAACAAGTGATGGTAATGCACCTTGTGGAGGGATTGTAACGGTCTGGTGCGACTTTCTTAGGTCATGGGATCGGCATAAGGGGGAAACAACACGTATAAGAACTACTAAGGTTTAACGAGAATGGAAGAGGATAGAGGAGCGGGAGGAAAGGGAGGATTCTATAGTTGATGTACGAAAAGGGGAATACATAAAGAGGATGCATGGTATGGTTGTGCTAATGAAATGGAGGGTATGTTTTCTCGAGCAAAAGATGAGGTAGATGCTTTAAACTCACATGGAAGAGACATGGTGGTTATGGCGTGAAAGGGAGGACCTAGATTAGGGCAACACTTCAAGCTTGGAATTACGATGTTAGTACTTGGTGGAGTAATGAGTGGATCTTTCTGTGATTATGGCTGAGAATTTTCGCCTAAAGGCATACTATCACAATCGTGAAGTTGCTCATAGAATATCAAGAGATGCTTAAGGTGACCAACAAGAGTAGGAGAAGATTGAAGTTTTGAAGTTTGATATCGATAGGAAATGTACGAGTACATGAAAGGTTGAGGTTAGAGCCTCTACAGTCGGTTTGCCGTTACATAAGAAAATGAAGTATAAATTTCTACGCCTACTTGAAGAAAGGATGCCTATGGAGAAAGCTTATGTAGAAGACGAAGAGCTCCTTCCATATGTACTGGGATGTCAGAAGAAGCGAAGAAGATTGTATCGATTTGTTATATGGCATGCTTGAGTCTTATAGTAAAGACCTTTGTGACTGAACACATGCGCGAGATCAAAAGAGGTTACCATCGCCATTCCTTTGAAATGAGAAGAGGGATTAAGCTGAAGTATTGCTTAACCAAGGCTTCAAGAGTCGGAAAATTTGATCAAGTCTCTCGAGTTCTGTAGATGAAGGATCTTTGAAAGAGGACGGTGAACATAGTAGCTACAGAAGGAGCAATACACGGGTTGAAGGACATCACCCTAGTAGATCGGAGTGGACTACCTGTCAAGTGTAGGGCCAAGTCGTGTCGGTTATTACGATATGTGATTGATGGAGAAAGAGGGAGCCCGAGATAGAACAAATCCCAATGCAACGGAAGGGGGATTTCACCATTAAGCTTGATTTCAAGTTCATATTAGAATTATATCTTGAACTCATGATTTGAAGTTCATGTTGGAAGTGTATCTTAAACTCTTGATTTAAAATTCATGTTGGGATATATCTTGAATTCTTGTTTTGAAGTTATTATAGAGGACACCAGTTCGCGAAGAGAGAGACGGTTATTTCCGTTTGTACATCAATTACTATAAGTTGAACAAGATGGCAATGAAGGACAAGTATTCCTTACAACGAATGGGAGATCTACTCGATCAATTGTAAGGGTCGGCAGTCTCTTCTAAGAAGGATTTATGGTCAATTGTCGCAAATTGAGAATCCGAGATGTGGATATTGCAAATACGACATTCCCGACGAATCATGGACACTACGAGTTGTAGTGATTCCATATAGGCTTACTAATGCCCCGGATAAGATATTTTGGTCTACTCTCGAGGAAGAGAGAATTTGTAGGACAAGTTGTCTCGGGATGGCAACTCCCGAAGGATGTCAAAGAAGCTACAAGTCTTCTTTGACGTGCTGGTTACTACCGGATTCGTGGAGAGATTCTCCAAGTAACACCATCTATGTCTAACCCACTCCGGATGACAATGAAGTATTGAGTGAGACGAAATTGACAATGGAGTTGTTGAGAATTAAGAGGAGATTCATTTGGTGCAACTATTTTGAATTTGCCTCAAGGTATGAAGGGTTTGAAGTATACAAGTGATCCAAGACAAAGTCTTGATCGAGTAGTGAGGAACGATATAAAAGTAATAGCCTACATGTCGTGTTAGTAGAAGTAGTATGGAGTAAAGTACTTCCTTTGTTACTTGGAGTTGTAACAAGAATTGGGGAAGCATAACATCAAAGTTTGGTTTGACAAGAATCTAAGCCAACGGTGTAAATTGGGAGTTCGATCTTCTTTGTTAGAGAAATCAAAAGGGAAAATAATGGAGATGCTGCATCGAAACCGAGAAGGACGTTGAGTTCCGATATTTTGAACTTTTTGAGATCTTAGTGCGAGTTAGGGAAGTGGTTTGCCGGTTAGGCGTTGTCACCAAGAGTAGTGTTCAACCGATGTTTCATTAGTACAAATCAAGAGAGTACATACATGACTCGAGACATGTTGTCAATCATGAGGATCTAGTGGAAAACGAGAAACCTTTGAGGCTAATAGGAAGACGAAGGATAATATCTTTAGTTGAGTTTTACGCTAAGCTGGTAGCATTGATAGAATCAATGGGTTAGGCTAGTTCTTATCTTTGGTTGAGCTATGTACATGTGTAATGTTATAGGTAGTTTGTGCCATGTGCGGAAATGTGCTATGTGACATGATATACCTTGCGGTGTTAGTTTGAGTAGATGATGTGTATAGATTAGAAGGTTTTAGCCTTCTTAGAGTGAGAGTTCATACCTCGGCCTTAAGGGACCGAGAAGTTCGGCGTGTGACAAGTTTCGGGACGAAACTTGTTTTTAGGGGGATCTAATGTAACACCCCAAATTTTTGGAGCGTTTTCGATATTTATTTTTTACGGATTTTATCGATATTTTAATTGTTGAAATAATTTTTATTTTCTTACGAGTATTTTTACATCGTAAATTAAATCCACGAATATATACATATACATCGATATATTTTATTACCCGTGTTTAAGTTATTATATAATCTCGTGAAATAAATTGCGAGAATAGTTTTGTATTTCAAATGATATTTTTTCTTTTTCGAGCTTATACATATTTGATCTATATATTTATTCTCGTACTTAATATTATTTTCGGAAAAATCGGAGAAGTTTTCCGATTCAAAAATCTCGTTCCGAACATTTATGACCGAGTTCACTTCATTCTCATTCTCCCTATTTATTTTATTTTATTTTTTTTTTTCTTTCCTTCATTTTCCTTCTCTTTCCCCCTTTGCGTGATGAAGACTTTGATTTTGGCCAGCTTTGCAGTCCTGCACTGCTGATGATGGACGCCCAGCCTATGTCTTTGCTTTCTCTTCCCTCACAAGCAGCAGTCCCGACCCCTCGCTTCTTGCCACAACCCTAGCCGCCAGCTATTTGCTCTCTCTCTCTCTCGACCTTCTCCTTCGGTTCTCATTCTTCACTCTCTCTCCCACCAGCTATTCACCGCTCTCCTCATCTGCTCTCCTCAGCACTGCACGCCGACGCCCTCTATTCCCCTTTCTTCTCCCCACCATCGACAGGAGCAGTCTATGGACCCACCAGGCGCCCGGAAGTGCCCACCGCCAACACCGTCGTCCTCGTCGTTGCTGCATCCTCGCCGTTGCTGAAGATCGAGACTTGGAGTGGTAGTCATTCCTTTGCTCTCTCTCTCGTTTTCCTCTCATCACCTATTGTCCACTGAACCTTGAACCATCGCCGGGAATCCCCTGCTCTGCTTCTTCTTCTCCTCTTCGGACATTCGAAGCCACCAGGGAAGATGTTGCGTGCATCGACCCGCCAGAGAGCTTGCCCAGCCGCCGCCTACTTGCCGTGCCCTCTTTCTCTCTACAACGACCGGAGCCTTGTCGCATCCCCACGCCGTCGGAGAGGTGTTCAGTTGCCGCCTGCGATCTTCCTTCTCGCAGCCATCTTCAAACGGGTTTGAGAAACCCTTGTATGAAAACTAAAATCGGGCCCCTGTATATTTGATTATCTGTGCCGCCTTCCTTCGCCGGAGGAGCCCTTGCCGCCACCTCCCCTTCGCCATCACCTCGCCGCCGGACACTAGCAGCGCCGCCAGGGAGGGCCTCCAGCGCTGCTCCTTCCTTTCCCCAACCGAAGAAGAAAAGCGGAAGATTGAAACCCTCTTTAACCTAATTCAAATCGAGCCCCTCTAATTGTGGTTAATTACAAATTTTACCCTAATATTTGGTATAATTACATAATGGACCCATATTCTATATAATCTCAGTTTTGGACCCACAGTTTCTGGAATTTGATATTTAGGCCCCTGCAAGAATTTAATTACATATTATGGCCAAGGTTTTAATTTTTGGAAAATGTATTTATGGGTTTCAAAATTTGGGATTTACTTGAATTATATTCTTATTTATATATACCATATATGTTATGCTCATGTTGGATTAATTTCGGGTTATGACTCAAAGATTAAATTACGGGATTTTAACGTTGGATTTGAAAACGAGTTTTACCTTGGGTTTATGATGTTATACAATTTGCCCGGAATATATATTTACGGTTTTAACTTGGGTTTTAAAAGTGGGGTTTTCCTTAGATTATATATGTTCTTTATTCCGTTCAAATTTAGCTTATAAGCTAAATTTGTTTAGTTTGGTGCTAGGTTCGGAAGCGCCCCGATAAAGGCCTAACGAGTCCAAGTCGACATCCGTTGAACGACTTCCGTCTTTTGACGTCGTGTGAGTATTCTTTCCCCTCGATTTAGTTATACTTAGTATTAGTATCATGCTAGGATGAATCTAGCATAACTTAGAGTTAATGCCAAGTAGTGGCTTTGAACCTTAGGTGAGTTTCGAGGATTTAATATTGTTTGATGGATTGATGTTGATTTTAAGCTTGAGGCGTTGGTTATCTTGTGAGGTTGTTATAAGACTTTAAGGTATATGGGTGATCTTGTGAGCGTTTTGAGGCTCGAGGTGGGGTTGTATGATCTTGTGGGATTTTGGAGTTTAGGTTTGGCTTATCCTAGTTGTGTTGTGAGTTATGATCTTGCGAGGTCCAAGGGTTTAGAAGTCTTAGGACTTCTAGCTTGTGTTGAGTGTGATGCGAGCATGAGGGATTCTAGGATGCGGTCCTAGAATTGAGAGTCAAATGGTCTTGCGTAGATCATTTGTATAGAAGTCTAAGACTTCTATTGTGAGTGGGTTGTTATTGATATAGTTATCTTCTTGTGAGCAGGTTATGGGCTTCATCCCTAAGGAAGCGAGAGTGTTGTGAGTTGAGTGTGTTGACGAGGTAAGTCTCCGGACTTACTTAGCTCGTATTCCTTGTATTAGCATTGATGTGTGTTTGGTGGTGTGTGATTATTCTTTATTGTTTATAACAACTAAACCGGAAATAGGATCACCGACCTTTATATTATTTGGCCCAAGTGTATGATAACGGGCGGTGACATCACTGCCTAGCTCTTGCGTAGAGCTAGGAGGTTCTTGGCGACTAGCCCGTGTGGTTAGACGATCGGAGGCATCCGTACCGTTCCATGCGGTAAGTGGGGACCGAGGCGAGTTTCGGGAGATTCTCGTGTCACAAAAGAAGTTGAATTAAAACGAGATACGACTTAATAATAAAAAGATAATAAACCGGACTTGTGTGATTTGGTGTACATTGTGTGTTATGTTGATTTACTTGTGTTTGTGCCTTTCACCTTGATTCTAATGCTTTGAATATTAGCTAACGGTTTTATACCGATTGTTGTAGATTGCCTTGCAGGTTAGGAATGCGGTCGAGAGATCCGGAAGAGTGGGCAGTCGGGGTTCCGTACATTTTTAGGAATGGGTTTTGGTTAGAGTCGAGTTTGTCTATTATTCATGTATATTGTATATCGTGTGGTGGCATTTGGCCCTTGGTGTTTCATATCGGCTGAAGTCTTTTGTTGTTTCCTTTCGGGTTTCCTTTCATTGCATAAAAATGTATTTCAGTTTTGGCCTTTATTTGTGCCTTGTTGCAAGATCCGGTGAAATTGTTGTCAAGCTAAGGGTCGGGACCCATTGTGAGGTCCCAACCCGTAGTGCTCCGAGTCCCACGGATTCGGGGTGTTACAATCAGCCTAAATCTTTTTTAATTCAATTATATCTCTTCAAATATAAATTAAAACAATTTAAAAATTAAAAAAAATTAATTATTAGAATATCCAATAATATATCTTCAGCCATATAAATAAAAATATTAAAATAAAATTTTTTAAAATATTTTTTGTTAAAATATTCAACAAAAGTAGTTTACAAATCATTTAAATAAATTTTGTTTAAAAAATCATATTTTTAATTTTGTACGTGATTTTTTTATCAAGTATCTACAATTTTTTAATGAATCCAATTAAAAGATATTAAAGTAGGATTCAAACAATTTGGTAAGACTGAAACAGATCCAATTAAAAAAAATCAATTTAGAACTCTAAATGTTATGCTGAATTTTAAACAAATTTATTTTAATGGGATACGTGAGTTAAAACAATTTTTTTTTTTTTCTTCTCTAAATTATATCAAATTATTAGTTAGTCTATTTTATAATTAATTTTAGTAATCTAATTTTGAAAAAAAGAAGAAGAAAGATTATTGATCACTTGATCTCAACTATTAAATGATTAAGAATAAAATTTTAATTATACAAATCATACATTTTCGGACCTTTTGGTATAATAAGTATTATACTTGATTCTGACCAAAAGGTCCGAAAATGTATGTTTGAAGATTATACAAATCATACATTTTCGGACCTTTTGGTCAGAATCAAGTATAATACTTATTATACCGGATTAGCATTTGTATGTGGAGTGGATTGTTGTGACCTACTAATTCGTAGGTCCGTTTGATCTAATGATTTTTGGGTCGTTTTGACCTAATGATTTTTGGGTCGTTTTGATCTAATGATTTTTGGATCGTTTTGACCTATAGATTTTTGGATCGTTTTGACCTATAGATTTGTGGGTCGATTTGACCTAATAATTTGTGGGTCGTTGTGACCCACTCATTTGTGGGTCATTGTTACCCAATAATTTGTGGGTCGTTGTGACCCAATATGTTGTGGGTCGTTATGACCCACTGATTTGTGTGTCATTGTGACCTATTGATTCGTGGGTTGTTGTGACCTACTAATTTGTGGGTTGTTGTGACCTACTGATTCATGGGTCGTTGTAATCTACTGATTCGTGGGTCGTTGTGACCTAATAATTTATGGGTCCTTGTGACCAACTAATTTGTGGGTCCTTAAAATCTACTGATTTGTGAGTTATTTGTGATCTACTAATTTGTGGACCGTTAAACTATTAAATTCGTAATTCTTATTTATCAATATAATAAATATACATCTATATACTTTACTAAAACAAAAAACACTAATTCTTGACGTGCCACCCCACGTTTTTTCTCTAATTAAACTTTTTATTAAATCACGAATTAAGCTAATAAATCCTTTTTTTACTAAACCATAATTAGCCTAAATCTTTTTTAATTAGTTCCAATTTTAAAGTATTTTATTTGGATTACTAACTAATTCCGATTACAATAACATTTCCTCTTCTTTTAATTTTTTTTCCAAATATTTAAAATTAAAAGATATTGTTCATAAGCCTATCTCATACCCGCAAGCTTAACTTCCTTCCTATCTATATACTTTACTAAAACAGAAGATACTAATGTTGATGTGGCGCTCCACATTTTTATCGGATTAAATCTTTTACTAAATCACGAATTAAGCCAATAACTTTTTTTTTACTAAACCTTAATTATTTTGTATAATATGAATTTTGTTAACCCACATCGGTTATCAGAGAAGAATGACACTTTGACAACATGTATAAATAGACCTACAAGGTTTGAAGATTATACAAATCATACATTTCTAGACCTTTTGAGTCGTTGTAACCTACTGATTTTTGGATCGTTGTAACCTACTGATTTATAGTTCGTCTTGACCTAATGATTTGTGGGTCGATTTGATCTAATAATTTGTGGGTCGTTGTGACGCACTGATTTGTGGGTCGTTGTGACCTATGAATTTGTGGGTCGTTGTGACCTATGAATTTGAGGGTAGTTGTGACCTATGAATTTGTGGGTCGTTGTGACCTATTGATTCGTGGGTTGTTGTGACCTATTGATTTGTGGGTAGTTGTGACCTACTGATTCGTGGGTCGTTGTGACCTACTGATTCGTGGGTCATGTAACGCCCCAATTTTTGGCGCGTTTGCGATGTTTATTCTTCCGGATTTTTTATCGATATATTTTATTTCCCGTGTTTAAATTATTATATTATATCGTAAAAATAAATTGCGAGAATGGTTTTGCATTCCAAAGTATTTTTTTCAAGTTTACCTATATACTTGATCCATAATTATTTTCGGTATTTTTATTATTTTCGGAATAGTTTCCCGATTCGGAAATCCCGTTCCATATACTTAAACGAGTCTACCGTTTATTGTTATTCCTCTTTTTCTTCTTCGATTTCTTTCCCTCTCTGTTTTTTTTATTATTTTATTTTTCTCTTTCTCTCTTGGTGAGAGCCCAGGTGCACGCCTCTCCCTGACCTGTGAAGGGATGCGCCTAACCGACCCCCTAGCTTCCCTGCAAACCGACTGCTCGGCCCCCCGACCTGCAGGCTGTAGCCGGACCGACTCTTCGGCCTTCTCTCCCTCTGCCCTATCACCCAACAGCCCTCATCCTAGCTCTCACTCTCATCCTCACATCTCCCTCTGTTGTTTGCAGAAAAATCAATCTCTCCTTCCCCATTCCCCATCTTCCCTCTGTTTCACGCTCGGGACCGCTGAGAAGCTGCAACGCTGCCGGAGAGGAGTTGCACCGCTTGGAACCAAAGGAAGGAAGGGGAGCCACCTCCAGAAAGCCGCCACAACTCACCTCCTGCCTTTGGACAGCAGGCCGCCGTACCACCGATCTCCACCCTATTGAAGCCTTGTTGTCGGGATCTATTGCCACCGGAGCTGCCTCGAACACCTGCATCCATCCATCTATCTCTCTCGCCCTCTGTGTTGCCTCTTTTCTGCCTCTATTTCGCCCAGGAACGGCCACCGTCTCACACCCCCATAGCAGCTCTCCATATCCAGGAACCGGACTGGAGCAACCAACGCCGCCTAGCCGCCTGCACCGGATCTGCATTACCGAGTCTCACAAAGATCAACTGTCGACGGATTTGGAACAAGCCGGGGAGCAGTAGATCTGCGCTCGCTGTTACTCCAGTGTCGCGTTGAAGGAGGCGGTTCAAACCAAGCTGCTGTCGCCGGACGAAGCCCTCGCCGATCCTGCCGGAGCCCTATCCGCCTTCGCCCGGATCCGGCCTCCACTGCAGAACCACGCCGCCGCCTCTGCATCTATCTCCCCAACCCTGCTGCGTTCTCTTCCCCAGCGTGTCTTCAATTGGATTGAAAGAAGCCTTTTAGGGTAAATTAAATCGGGGCCCACTAATATTTGGTTGAATTGCAAATTATGACCCACTGTTTGTATTTGTAGTTTATAACCCACATTTTGGAATCTTGCGTTTATATCCTTTGCTGAAAAATTACAGATTATGGCCCTTATTTACATTTTCAGAATATGACCCAAGTTTATGAATTTGTTCATCTTTGCCCTAAAAATGTATTTGTCGATTTTAAATTCGGGTTTCAATTAGGGGGGTATTCTTATATTTGTATATACTACATATTATGCCTTTGATGGATTAATCTCGATTTATGGCAAATATTTTATTGTGGGTATTAACCTTGGCTTTGAAAACGAGTTTTACCTTGAGTTTATAATGTTATACAATTTGCCCGGAATATTATATTTACGGTTTTTAACTTGGGTTTTATAATTGGGGTTTTCCTTAGATTATATATGTTCGTTATTCCCTTCAAATTTAGCTTATAAGCTAAATTTGTTTAGTTTGGTGCTAGGTTCGGAAGTGCCCCGATAAAGGCCTAACGAGTCCAAGTCAACATCCATTGAACGACTTCCGTCTTTTGACGTCGTGTGAGTATTCTTTCCCCTCGATCTAGTTATGTTAAGTTTTAGTATCATGCTAGGATGAATCTAGCATAACTTAGAGTTAATGCCATGTAGTGGCTTTGAACCTTAGGTGAGTTTCGAGGATTCGATATTGTTTGATGGATTGATGTTGATTCTAAGCTTGAGGTGTGTATGTTATCATGTGAGCTTTGTTAAGGTTGTGAGTATGTGTTTCTTGAGATTGTGGAGTTAGGATGGAAGTATCCTAACACGTGGTTATAGTTGAGATCTTGTGAGTTTATGAGGGCTAGGAGTGTATCCTAGATTATGATAGTTTATGACCTAATAAGATCTTATAGGACTAGAAGTCTAAGGACTTCTGGCTGGTGTGAGTGGTTGTTGATTATTGTGCCTTGTCTTGAACAGGCTTTGGTTATGTTTTCCTTTGGAGAGTGATATCGTTTTCGGTTAGCTTCGAGACGAGGTAAGTCTTCGGACTTACTTAGCTCGTATTCTCTGTATTAGTTTCAATGCGTGTTTGGTGGTGTGTGTTTATTGTTTATGTGCGTGTTTATTGCTTATGTTATAACATCTAAACCGGTAATAGGACCACCGACTTTATATGTTTATATTTGGCCCAAGTGTATGATAACGGGCGGTGACCGCTATGTCCGGTCCAAAATGGGGATGACTGGGAGGTGCCTTGCGACCAGTCCATCGGGTGATGCTGATCCGCATCAAGTACAAACCCGTATGGTGAAAGGGGACAAGGGCGAGATCTTTAAGATTCTCGTGTCACAAAAGAAGTGAATTAGAACGGGATATGACCTAATAATAAAAAGATAATAAACCGGATTGTGTATTTTGGAACATGTTGTGTGTTTATGATGCCTTATGTGTGTGTGTGTGCCAATACCATGATTCTAATGCCTTGAATGCTAGCTAACGGTTTTATACCGATATTGTTGTAGATTGCATTGCAGGTTAGGAATGCGGCCGAGAGATCCGGAAGAGTGGGCAGCCGGGGTTCCGTACATTTTAGGAGTGAGTTTGGGTTAGAGTCGGGTTGTATTTTATTCTTTGTTTATTATGTTGGTATGCCGCGTGTATGGCGTTTTGGTCTTTGATGTTGTTTATCGGCTGAAGTCCGTTGTTTGTTTTCTTTTGGGTTTTCTTACATTGCATAAAATGTATTTCGGTTTTGCCTTTATTTGTGCCATGTTGAAAGATCCGGTGAAATTGTTGTCAGGCTAAGGGTCGGGACCCATTGTGAGGTCCCAACCCGTAGCATCCCGAGTCCCGCGGATTCGGGGTGTTACAGGTCAGTGTAACCTACTGATTTGTGGTCGTTTGTGACCTACTGATTTGTGGATCGTTGAACTATTAAATTCGTAATTCTTATTTTATCAATATATTAAATATACATCAATATAATTTATTAAAACAAAAGACAATAGTTCTGACGTGGCGCCCCACGTTTTTTCTCGGATTAAAATTTTTACTAAATCACGAATTAAGCTAATAAATCATTTTTTTTACTAAACCATAATTATTTTGTAAAATATAAATTTTGTTATCCCACATCGGTTATTAGAGAAATATGATAGTTTGACAACATTTATAAATAGACCTATAAGGTTTGAAGATTATACAAAGCATACATTTCTGGACCTTTTGGTCAGAATCAAGTATAATACTTATTCATACCGGATTAGTATTTGAATGTGGATTGTTGTTACCTACTAATTCGTAGGTCATTTTAACCTAATGATTTGTGGGTCGTTTTAATCTAATACCTTGTGGGTCGTTGTGACCTATTGATGCTTGTGTCCTTGTGACCTAATGATTTGTCGGTCCTTGTGATCTAATGATTTGTGGGTCCTTGTGACCTATTAATTTGTGGGTTGTTGTAACCTATTAATTTGTGTGTCGTTTGTGACCTATTGATATATGGGTCGTTTGTGACCTACTGAGCTACTGATTTTTGAATCGTTGTGACCTACTTATTTGTGGGTCGTTGTGACCTACTGATTTGTGAGTCGTTATGAGTTGTGATCTACTAATTTGTGGGGGTCATTGTGATCTACTAATTTTCATTGTGACCTACTGATTTGTGGTTCGTTTGTGACCTACTGATTTGTGGGTCGTTTGTGACCTACTGATTTGTGGGTCGTTTGTGACCTACTAATTTGTGGACCGTTGAACTATTAAATTCATAATTTGTATTTTATCAATATACTAACTATACATATATATTCTATATACTTTACTAAAACAAAAGACATTAATTCTGACGTGGCGCCCCCACGTTTTTTCTCGGATTAAACTTTTTACTAAATCACGAATTAAGCTAATAAATCTTTTTTTAATTAAACCATAGTTATTTTGTAAAATATGATTTTTGTTCTTCCACATCGGTTATGAGGAAAGGATGACACTTCGAAAACATGTATAAATAGATGTAGAGTGTTTGAGGCTTATAAAATTCATACATTTCTGAACCTTTTGGTCAGAATCAAATATAATACTTAATCATATCGGATTAGTATTTGTATGTAATCATTGTGACCTACTAATTTTTTGGTCGTTTTGACCTAATGATTTTTGGGTCGTTGTGACCTGATGATTTGTGGGTCGTTGTGCTCTTGTGGGTCCTTGTGATCTACTAATTTGTGGGTCCTTGTAACCTACTGATTCCTGGACCGTTGAACTATTAAATTCGTAATTCTTATTTTATCAATATACTAAATATACATCTATATTCTGCATATTTTACTAAAACATACGAAACTAATGCTGACGTGGCGCTCCTATGTTTTTTCTCGGATTAATTTTTTTACTAAATCACAAATTAAGCCAATTAATCTTTTTTTACTAATTGAATTCGTATCAGATTATGGTATTTTTAAATTATATGATTATTCTTTTTCTTTAAATTATTATTTTTTAAATAATAAATTAGATTTTAAAAAAATTTTATTAGTATAAAACTTATTAATGATCAACACATGGGTTACGTGGTCTCATTTACTATGTAACACTTGACGCGTTATTTATACGAGCTCATAACATATAACTAATAAAGTTAACAACATATAATATAGTAAAAAAATGTAATATGATAAGCTATTTTATTAACAAACCCGCACAAGGTGCGGGATATACACTAGGGAAGATATACCACGTTGCACCTGGGTCTGGAGAGAGGTACTACTTGAGGGTTTTGCTTAATCATATTAAGGGTCCTACATGCTACGAGGAAATTCGGACAATCACCGGTACACTATATGCCACATTTAGGGAAGCATGTTATGATATGGGGTTGTTGGATGACGACCGGGAATACATTGACGGTATAAAAGAAACAAGTTTTTGGGGGAACTGTTGGTTATCTTCGGAATTTATTCGTCATGCTGTATCTCTCAGGTAGCATGTCGTCGCCTCATCTGGTTTGGGATGAAGTATGGAAGTACTTATCTGATGATATTCTTGCACGACAGAGAAGGGTGTTGCGTAATAATGGTATGCTTTCTTTCATGTATATGAATTTAATTCGAGTTTTGCATTATTGTTTCAATTTGTTTAGTATATTTTGTACTAGGTAAGTAAACATGTTTAACTTGGTTTATTTGTACGTAGATTTGCAATTAGATGATGTCGTGCTGCAAAATTACGTCTTGGTTGAGATAGAGAAACTTTTACACAGGAACGGCGGCAGTTTGAAGACGAATAAGTCTATGCCTTATCGTGACGAAGCCTTGATTATGGAGCAGCATAATAGACTAATTCAAGATGAACTAAACTATGATCGATCCCAGTTATCTTTGGACCATGACAGATTGGTTTCCAGTTTCACCGACGAGCAAAGGGGAGTGTATGATCAGATTATGTGTGTTGTGTCCGCTGATAAGGGGGGTGTTTTTTCTTTATGGATACGGTGGAACAGGAAAGACTTTTATATGGAGATCCCTTTCGGCTGGTTTGAGGAGTAAAGGTGAGATCGTTCTAACAGTTGCTTCGAGTGGTAATGCAGCTCTCTTGCTTCCAGGCGGTAGAACCGCTCATTCGAGGTTTGGCATCCCAATAAATGTTGACGAAAGTTCAACATGCAACACTCGTGCAGGTATAAACCTTATTATTCAATTATTAAAACTTCTTTTTAATATATTGTTCATATTACACTGAACAATATATTAATGTTTTAATCTTATATGTTTAGGTACGGATCTGGCTGAGTTAGTGTCAAAGACAAAGCTGATAATATGGGATGAAGCACCCATGGTTAACAAATGTTGTTTTGAAGCGCTCGATAGAAGTTTAAGGGACGTCATGCGATCTTATAATCCAGACTGCTCACTTCTCCCGTTTGGTGGTAAGGTTGTCGTTTTTGGTGGTGATTTTAGACAAGTACTGCCTGTTGTAAGTCATGGAAGTAGACATGATATTGTCTTTGCTGCAATCAATGCGTCATATTTGTGGGATCACTGCACGGTGCTTAGATTAACTCAAAACATGAGGGTTATACGTGGAGTTACTGAATTAGAAGCTCGAAAGGCTAAGGAGTTTTCAGATTGGATATTAGGCATTGGAGATGGCACGGAAGGTGAAAGTGTTAATGGAGAAGCTCAGATTACCATCCCCGAAGATCTCCTACTTGCATCTACAGGTGACCCGATTGCAACTATTGTTGACCATGTATATCCTTTGAGTTACAATATTTAGGATCCACCGACCTACTTTCAAGAAAGAGCTATTCTCGCCCCTACCAATGAGATTGTTGAGAAGGTTAATGACTATATTCTATCACTGATACCTGGAGACGTGACAGAGTACTTGAGTTCGGATAGTATATGTCCAAGCGAAGGTTCTCTTGATGATTGTTTATACTCGAGCGAGTTCTTGAACTACATCAAGTGTTCTGGGTTTCCGAACCATGTCTTGAGACTGAAAGTTGGAATTCCAATTATGTTGATGAGAAACATTGATCAGTCTGCAGGGTTGTGTAACGGAACTAGACTGATAGTTAGGAGACTTGGAAAACAAATCATCGAGGCAAAAATAATATATGGGAACAATATAGGTCATAAGGTCTTCATTCCGCAAACAGTTCTTAGACCCACATACTTGAAAATTCCTGTTAAATTTCGAAGGAGACAGTTCCCAGTTATGGTATGTTTTGCTATGACTATAAATAAAAGTCAAGGTCAGTCCCTTGCACAGGTTGGAATATATTTGCCTAGACCGGTCTTCAGTCACGGCCAATTATATGTCGCTATCTCAAGAGTGACGAGCAGGGATGGAGTAAGGATTATGATATGTGACCCTAAGGGCAAGGTTCAAGATACTACAACTAATGTTGTATTCGACGAAGTTTTTCGCAACATAATTTAAGGTACGTTAGAATTTCTTCTTCATTTTATTTCGTTTTCAATCAATAATATCAAGCGATCATAACCCGTCCTTGAGCTTACACTTATATAAAGTTTATCTTCTTCTCTTTTTCAGGATCGGACTGTCGCGCATGTACTCGAGGTTTCACGTCAAAGGTTATCATCGTGATTTCTATTATAATAAATATGTACACAATTTTAACTGTTTTTTGACATTATTAATATTGTGATTTTTATAATACAGAGATAGTGGACACTCCTGACTTGGTATGCCCCGAACTGGGTCAACAACTATGTTGTTATTATTTTTCTTATATGCGTATACTATTTAACATAAACATTCGTAATCAAATCAACAAAATATAATAAGAAAAATAAATCTATAAAAAATTACTCATACAAAAAAAAACTGTAAGAAATATATTTTCAAATACCCGTACACGGCACGGGCGCTAAACTAGTTATCCCTAAAATAGTGTAGGCCAATTTCGAATAAGTAACTTATATTTTGAAATCTTTTTTCATGCTAAAATCTTAATTAAGTTATTATATTATCTAATTTTATAAATATAATGTTTTTCAAAATTATTGTTACGCGTACATTGAAAAAGTATTTTGAACTGAACTAACAAACTATATTTTTCTTTATACTAAAATAGTGTAGGTCCATAACCCATTTATAATTTGAAAAGAGTAAATTTGATTTTTGAAATTCTTTTATGTGATTTTTAAATGTACCGGTGAAAATCTCTATTTATTGACCATAACTACGCACTTCGCGTGCGTAGTTGATAAGGTCCTCAACTACACTTTTGGGAAGCGTAGTTGGAGTTCCAAAAAAAATAGAAATATCAACTACTCCTTTGGGGAGCGTAGTTGGAGTTCCCTATAAAAAGTTTTAAATTTTTTTTTAGAACTTCAACTACGCTCCCCAAAGCAGTAGTTGATGTTTTTATTTTTTTTGGAACTCCAACTACGCTCCCCAAAAGCGTAGTTGAGTACCCTAACAACTACGCACGCGAATAGCATAGTTAGAGTGACAATTATAGATTTTCGCCGGTACGTCTATTAACCCCCTTCTTTTAGCCTCATTAAATCTTAATTAAGTTTTTGTAATATCTTATATTATCTTATATAGCTATTAAAGCAGAGAACTTCTTGTCACATGCCAGATCCACAGTTCTCGAAGCCTACTAAAAACTTTTTAAAAGATAATTTTTCATGATCTCCACCCAATTTTTGCGTAAACGTACACATGTATCGTACAAGCATGTTATCATATCCCATCATACAAATCTTAACCTAAAAAAATCTTGATATAATATATTTAAGAGTAAATTTTAACAAATCCCGTGCAATGCACAAGTAATATACTAGTTATTAACCTACGGGTATAACTCATATTAAATAGGGTTCATGCCTATAGCTGATATTCAGTCTTTCTAGACACCTAAAACTAGCTTAATTGACAGAAGAATGTTTCTCTTGACAGTTGTAAGGCTTAGACTAAGATAAATATATTAAGGGCCCGTTTGTTTTAAACTCCGGAAACGGAAACGGAATGAAAATGAATCTAGTCCATGCGTACATCCTTATTCATGAAATTTTTTGGAATCATTTCTTATGGTTTGAACTAATTGGAGTATAATTTGAATACTTTTGATATCCTATAGGGAAAGAAAATAGGAGATCCAAATGCATTTTGCATGAGACCACAAGGAATGATTCCAAGAAAATTCATGAACAAGGTGCATATATGGACTAAATTCATTTTCATTCCGTTTCCGTTTCCGGAGTTTAAAACAAACGGGCCCTAAATTGATATATGGTGATGTTATTCATAGATTGAGTGTGTTGAGGATGGAAGCGTAGCCTATTTGTCATAGATTGGTACTTTTCGATCTATTAAGGTCTTATGTTATAATTTCTACAAAGTCTTACATCTGCACTTAAATTTGACGTGTTAATGTTAGTATCTTATGGTGTGGCTAAATGAAGTTGTTTGCTAATAGAGATTAGAAATGGTAATTTGTAGCTCACAGTTGATAGAAATTGTTGACGCTCATACTTTCCAAAGTTGCATCTCAAGCACAAGTGTGGTTGTTGCTTATGTATCGACGAGGGCTATGTAGAATTGTTTGAAGCGCAAATTAGACCATATTTTTTGGCATTTAGAAGAACACTAGTGCATAACCCACACAAGGTGCGGATATATTTATATATTGAATTTTTTAGAGAAAATTATTTAAATAATATCTTATCTTTTGGGCTGACTAAACTTTATTACTCATCCTTTTTAACTATCAGAACGGTAACTCATCTACTGCCGCCCTGAACGAAGATTAGTACCTATGTTATTGTTCATCCGCTAAACTATATGAACGGTGTTAAAAACGAGGGGTAAAATTGTCCTTCCACCATTTCCTTTTTCCTTTTTTGATTTAATTTTCTTTTTTCATTTTTAATTTAATTTTTCTTTTTTGAGGGCTTTCTTTTGCAAAATCCCCAAATTCTTCCCCAAACCCTAATTCTCTCTCCTCGACTCCTCCTCTGCCGCCTTCTTCCACCTTTCATGCTCCATAGTCCATTCATCCCGCCGCCTCGCTAAACACTCACAAAATCAGCAAGCATGTCACACTCTCTCTCCAAGTCTTTCCAGCGCTATCTCCGCTCCGACATTCGCCACCACCACCTGCTCTTCATGTGGACCTTCATCGATGGCGTCGAATTCAACTTTGTCTGGGACCGAGGCCTCGACCACGCCGCCAAGAAAGAGAAGAATCTCCAGCCACTGATGAACCTCAAGAACCTCATAAAATCTTAGTCTTCAAAGTCCATCTCACTCTCTACTATCGTTGAGTCCAAGGAGAAACTCAGCATTCCCATGCGCCCTATCGAATTTGTCCGTACTTACCCTTCGAACATCGAAGAGTATTTCCCTGAGAGTGTACGTATTGATCCCCAAGTGAGGTTAACTGAGGATGTTCTTCAGCTTGATTCAGAGGAGCAACTGATTTAGGGATTCTTGATTTGATAAGTTGAAATGGAATTTAGGGATTTTTGATAATTATGTTGAAATGGGATTTAGGAGGGATTTCTGATGATAAGAGGTTGATGAAGTGGATTGATGATTGGCAAAAACCATTAGAAGATTTGAATTGCTGAAACCTTCAATGTTTGAAGAGAACTTCCCTGATGAAGTAGTTCCTCTTGCGATTCTTCTTATTCATTGGTTCCTCTTGCGATTCTTGTTCTTCTTATTCATTGTTGAAATCTTCAGTCTATATTAACTTTGATTCTTGTTCTTCTTATTCATTGCTGAAACCTACAGTCTGTATTAACTTTGCAACTTCCCATAAATCATGGCTGATGTTGATTAAGTTTATGTGGTGTATTAGAGAATTGGATTTTTGTGTATACTGTAAAAGGTGTGTTTTCAATTTCGATCCAGTGTTTGATACTGGATTTTCAATTTCGATCCAGTGTTTGGAAGAATTTGGAGAATTGGATTTTCAGTTTAGATTTAGTATTTGGAAGAAAATGGAAATTTTGCAAAGAATGCCCTCAAAAAAGGGAAATTAAATTAAAAATAGAAAAAGGAAATTATCTAAGGTAGGAGAACAAATTTTACCCCTGATATTTAACACCGTTTAAATAGTTTAATGGTTAAAAAGTAATATAGGTACTAATCTTGGGTCGGAGTCAGTAGATGAGGTACCGTTCTGATAGTCAAAAGGATGGGGTACAAAAGTTTAGTCAGACCAAAAGATGAGTTACTAATTAGATAATTTTCTCAATTTTTTAGTAATATGTTATGAGTCGTGCGAACTAATTACATATTTATGAAATATTATAATAGTCATTCACATTTAATTATTCTCAAAACGATAAATAGTCACGAATAATGAAATAATTATTATTCTACACTTCATATATTTAATCCTTATACAACACACAATCGTTTTTAAATATACAACAACGTACAACTTCGTTATATAGACTTATAAATAATTATTATTCTACCCACCTTTATTTTTTATAAAATTTGGTAAGTATGGATTTTTTTATAGCATGTATAAATTATGCATTTTTTTTAAATTGTGTAAAAATTATACACCTTTATATGAGCTTTTTAAATAATCATAAAAAAATAAATAATTAGTTTAATTAAAAGAAAATTTATAATAACTCTAAAAGGGCAAAAGATGAAATACCGAACATTTAATATCCAACTTTACATAACATACTTAGGTTCGCGTACTCAACCTCATACGCACCTCACATACCCAACCTCCATATACCCAATTTTACGTACTCAACCTTCAAGGGCTCAACTTCACTCTCCTACCCAATGTTACTTACGTGATTTTACATATCCAATGTTACTTGCCCAATTTTTTACTTCCACGATTTTACATACCCAATGTTGGTCACCTGATTTTACATATCCAATGTTACTTACCCGATTTTACTTACCTAATGTTACTTACCCTATTTGCATACCTAATATTACTTACCCGATTTCACTTACCCAATTTTACATATCCGAATTTATATACCTGATTTTATATACCCAATATACTTACCCAATTTTATGTACCCGAGTTTACATACTGAATGTTACTTATCTGATTTTACATGAATCTGACCTAGTAAGTCATAGAATACCACATATTTAAAACGAGACATGCATAATTAACTGCTTTACCCCGAGTTTACATACTGAATGTTACTTATCTGATTTTACATGAATCTGACCTAGTAAGTCATAGAATACCACATATTTGAAACGAGACATGCATAATTAACTGCTTTACCCCCGTATCCTTCAAACTAACAATGCAGCAAGGGGCAATCAAAATAAATGATTTCCCTTTGTGAAACTTTTAAAGTCAAGCTAATCTCAATCGTATTCAATGAACATAATAAAAATGGAACTATTTTTGGTAATTAATAAAAATGGAACTATAGACACCTTCATAATCTATATACATATATTAAAGCCAAAGCATTTCCTTCAACGTGGTTCATCCTATCTTATTTTATGCCACGTGTCATTTTCTTAGAGTTTTGAATTTTTTTTAAAAAAGATTATATATATATTTACCATATTTAAATTAGTCAATAATGTAATAGTATAATTATCCTATAATAGAAGTTATATTTATCTACTTGTCATACATGTCTTTTTATATATCTACACAAATACATAAATATAGTTAAAATTATACTAATAGATTTATTATTCTATGATAAAAATTATACAAAATAACTTTATATATGTAGTTATACATATATTTATCTATACAAAACATAGTTTTTTATTTTATGTATAGATGCTAATTTATTTTAATTTTATTAAAAAATTGAAGAGATTATTTTTATTAAACTTCTATCAATTAATATTTTTTTTAAATAAAAAAGGTGTAAATAATAGATTTTATTTCCTTATTTTTTAAATATAATACTTTAGTCTATATCTATATCTATATACTATATTAAAGCCAAAATATTTACTTCAATGTGGTTCATCCTAACCAAAAATATGCCACATGTCATTTTCTTAGAATTTTAGTTTTTTTTAAATTAATATATATAGTTACCATATTTTAATTATCCTATTATAGAACTTATATTTATCTACTTACCAAACATATATGTATATATACTAAATATTTTATTTATAGTATATTAAATTTATTTAATTTATAGATAAATAATATTATGTAATTAACTAAAACAGTTATTGTGCAATACATTTTTATATCAAATTTTTTATATATATTTATATACTAACATTAAAGCAAAAACCCTTAATCCCACGTGTTCCTTTTAATGTGCACGGATCGTTTTATTGTTTATTTTTTATTTTAAACCTTTTTTTATTAAGAAAATGTGAACGAACCAATTATTTTTCTAAAAATATATTTTTGTTTCTATAATCTTTTATTTTTTCTTATTGTATTGTCATCTACCCTACCCCACTTAACTTTATAATTCACCAAATATCTTTATTTTATAAATAATAGTATATAATTACATAAAACATTAATTTATTTGTATTTTTATATTAAATTTGTTTGTAAATAGTATTCTAAAAATATCAAATATAGATTATTAATCAATTAATTTTATTAAATTAAAATTTTATTAAATTAAAATTTTATTAAATATATCCGTGCATAGCACGGGTATTAGACTAGTATCTATTGAAGCTAGAAAGTAAATAAAAACCGAAGGCCTTTCCGGTTCGAGGCTGCCTGGGTATCTCACCCGGAGTTTCTAAATGTCGTTGAGGATTCCTGGAGCAATGGTGAAAGTGATTTGAGCAAGGCCCTCACGCTGCTTAAAAGTAGACTATTGAAGTGGAATGAACTTTCATTTGGGAGGATTGATATCAGGAAGAATGTAATTCTCAATAAACTGTTGGCAGTGCAATGCGAGATTGAGTCAAATCTGAACCAGGGATTACTTGACTTACACGCCGCACTACAGACGGAATTTGAATTAGTGCTCGATCAAGAGGAAGCGCTCTGGAAACAGAAGTCATGTGAAAAGTTTATCATGAAAGGTGACCGGAACACCGCATTCTTTCACGCAAGTACAATGGTACGAAGAAGATTTAATAGAGTGGACTGTATTAAAGATGACGCTGGCACGTGGATCTCCGACCCTACACTTCTCAGACAAAATGCACGCAGTTACTTCAAGGAATTATTCACTGCTGATCCAGCTAACCCAGTAGCTGAAGGTTCGTACATTTCTAATTTCCCGGTCCTCTCTGAAACTGATATCTCCTATCTTTGTAAATCTTTCTCTGACCAGGAGATTAAAAAATGTCTCTTTGAAATGCCGGCTCTTAAGGCTCCTGGAATAGACGGGTTTAGCGCAATATTTTATCAGCATGCTTGGTCTACGGTTGGTCCAACGTTACTCAAATTTGTCAAAAATTTCTTCAACTCTGGTACATTCCAGCCCGGCTGTAATGAAACACTGATTTCACTGATTCCGAAGAGCAGTAGTCCCGATCATATCTCCGGCTTTCGTCCCATTGGATTGTGCAATGTCAAGTACAAACTGATATCAAAACTCCTTGTGTCAAGACTACAACCTCTTATGAACATATTGGTTAGTCCTTTCCAAAGCAGTTTTATCCCCGGACGCATGATTGAAGATAACGTTATTATTGTACAAGAGATTCTTCATTCCCTTGTTCGCAAAAAGTCGGGTAAGAAATGGATGGCTATAAAAATCGACCTGGAGAAAGCCTACGACAAATTGTCTTGGGGGTTTGTTGAAGAAACTTGCAAAGTAGCCGGATTACCTAAGACTATGACTGATTGGATCTTATCATGTGTTAGATCTCAATCGATGTCGGTGTTATGGAACGGTGAGATGACGGATAGTTTCATACCATCAAGGGGTGTGAGACAAGGCGATCCTATTTCTCCATATCTATTTGTGCTTTGTCTGGAACGATTAAGCCATGCAATCCAACAGTCGGTTGAAAGCAAACTTTGGCAACCGATTAAAGCCTCTCGAGGGGGAATGAGTTTCTCACATGTCTTCTTTGCAGATGACATCGTGTTATTTGCGGAGGCGACCATGGATAATGTTTCAGTCATCATGAATTGTCTTCAGAACTTCTGTTCAGCGTCTGGTCTTAAAGTGAGCAGTTCGAAGTCACATATAATAGTGTCACCTAATGTGGAGGATATCTTGAGACAGAATATCCAAGAACACTCGGGCTTTCCTATTGTTGCGGATTTTGGCAAGTATCTTGGATTTCCTATGTTGCAGTCCCGAATGAGGAAGGTTGATTTCAATTTTCTGGTTGATAAAACGAAGAACAAACTGGCTTCGTGGAAAGGGAGGCTGCTGAGTACTGCTGGTCGTGTAACACTTATCAAGTCGGTGTTATCCTCATTCCCTTCCTACATATCCAGGGTTGTTAAACTACCGGCATCGATTTGTAAGGATCTTGATCGGATATGTTGCTCTTTCCTTTGGGGTGATTGCGAGAACAAAAAGCGTACTCACCTCCTAGCTTGGAAGACGGTTTGTCGGCCGCTCGATCAAGGTGGACTGGGGCTTCGAGCTTGTTCAGTTGCTAATGCGTTGGGTCTGGGTAAACTTGCATGGAGGTTCACTCAACAACACGGCGCTCCATGGGTTCTAATTCTGTCCCAAAAGTATGGTCTGAACAATATAAGACGGTTTATGGATTGCAGCACCAGTAGACGCGGCTCACACATCCTGAAAGGGATTATCTGGGCCAAAGAGAATGTGCTAAAGAACGGAGTGCGCTGGGTGGTCCACAATGGACAGTATACTCGTTTTTGGACCGATCGGTGGTGCTGCGAACACCCTATCTGCACCGACGCCGACTTATTACCTAGAGGTTGTTCTCTGTCGGACACTGTTTACTCATACTGGACTTGCGGCTCAGGTTGGGATTGGCACAAAATAGGCTCCTCTCTCCCTACAACGGTCATCCTAAACATTGCAATGACTTCTGTTTTGGAGTCCTCTATTCAGCCCGATGAACTGTCTTGGACGCTCTCCGCGGACGGGGCTTTCACTAGTGGATCTGCATATTCAGCTTCCGTCCAACCTGATGCTCGATTTGATCATGTAAATCACATCTTCAAAACTATTTGGTCTGTGGGCGGTCCAGAACGGATTCGGATCTTTCTTTGGCTTGTGTATCATGGTAGGCTGCTAACGAATGCTGAACGGGCCCGTCGTCATATTACTACGGATAGTAACTGCCATAACTGCACAGGAATTTCGGAAACTATACTGCATATTATGCGAGATTGCCCTCCTGCTGCCACTATTTGGTCTATTTTCAAACCAAGCGAATTCATCAACGACTTCTTCAGCCTCGATATCCAAGCTTGGCTTAAGGTGAATCTTTCTTGCAACACTGTCATCATGGGTGATATTCCATGGCACCTATGTTTTGCGGTGTCGGTTTGGTGGTGTTGGAAGTGGAGGAACGAAGCGATATTTCGGGGAGCTTCCTCCACTACCAACAAAGTGCACGTTATTGTCTCATACGTTCGAAGTGTAATCCGGGCGAAAGCGGAACACATAACAGGTTGCAATTTGAGAAAGAAGACCATAACCTTGATCAACTGGGACGCACCCCCGGAGGGATGGATTAAACTCAACACGGATGGGTCGGTTAGGAGCTCCCTTGGGTCCGCTACTGCCGGCGGGTCTTTTAGAGACGCACACGGACAGTGGTTGTGCGGGTTTATCATGAACATTGGCCCATGCTCGGTTCCTATGGCTGAGCTTTGGGGTCTTCATGCGGGCCTCTATCAGGCATGGGAGAAGGGTTATCGGAAGATCATTGTCGAGGTAGATTCTGAGTTGGTTGTGAAACTGGTGCTTCGATCTGTCCCGACTTATCACCCCCTATTTAGTCTGGTATCCAGGTGCCAAGGCTTCATTCGTAGGAACTGGCAAGTCCAATTCCGACACATTTATCGTGAAGCTAACGTTGTTGCCGACCACATGGCCACACTCGCTGCTTCCTATCCTTTAGGTTATTTTTACATTCAGCACCCACCTACTTCTGTAATTCCGAGTTTGAAAAACGATGCCCGCGGAGTGGCGACCCGCAGGCTAGTGTCTCGTTAGCCTATCTTGTTTCATAAATAAAATCTACGTTAAGGCTGCAGGCCCCGTAGACATTACCAAAAAAAAAAAAAAAAATCTATTGAAGCTAGAAACAACAATTATTATAGTGTAATCACTTTCCGTCGTTGAGCCAAATAATGAATTTCCAATGAGCCAATTTCAAAGTATCAGTTGTGGATTGAATCCAAAATCCTTCACAAAGAAGGTGATCGATTTCTGCTGTACAACTCACCTCGGGACTATCTGAAGCGCTCTCAAGAAGACCAATGAATGATTTCTCGAATCCGGTGGAGTTGTCAAGCCAGAGGAAACTAGGAGCAGATAAAACATTTCTAAGAATCAAGGTGAAGTAAATCCAGGAAGAAAGCTTATGCTGGCCCAATTCGAAACTCGACTGAATCGTGACGCTCTCCACCTCCAGTTTGCTTGTCTCTTAAAGGCTTGTGTCGATCTCAAATACGAATTTCAAATTAATTCAACAAGAATTGTTGATAATTTTATATCACTATTTATGCGATCAGATTTTAAATGAAACTCCTAGATTCTTTTGAATGTTCTTGCCAATCAATTTGATATGGACGATACCAATACTCATTGTAAATAAAGCTAAATATCTTGTTTGACATTATTCGCTGACCTGAAAATAGTGATATCCTTTAGTTTTCGGATTCCGTTATCTGCACCACCTAAGTTAGGGTTTCCTATGTCAAACTTTAGAAATATTTCATCATCTTTCCCTCATAACTCTCTAAATGAGATTATAAAAACTAAAGGTTGGCGGAGAAGAGGCAGTCGGAGCCGGACTGGAACTACAACAGTCGAACAAGGGAAGGAGGGATCTTGTGGCTCGGACTGGAAAACACCCGACACCGATAACAATCCCTGGTTCCGATCAACGACTACGGCTTAGAGAGGAAGAAGCTAAGGTGGTGGAAGGAATGAAGAAGAAGGGTTCATCTATGGGGGGGGGGGGCATAAAAGGTAAGGAGGGAGGAGGAAAATAAAATTTTTATCTTTTTAATTTGTAGCAATAAATTCGTGTATGGGAACCACATAATTATTATTTTTTATTTTTTATTTTTTTTTATACAAGTTAAGGAAAAGCGGAACGATCTCTAAAGACCGGTCACCCAAAACATTCAAACGGATGAGGGCCTTCAACATCATCCGGTAGCACCTCGTCACTAACCGCTGAAACGAAAACATGCAACGCAAGTCAATCTGCTACGATGTTGAAATCCCAGAAAAGTGGTGAGCACAAAGCTGATATATCGTAGATCAAGGAGGACACGTTCGAGAAGATCATAACGGAAACAAATAGAAGAAGGGTGGAGCTGGAGGAGGACAAAAGACACGAAAATGTAAAGCATCTTCCAAAGATGAAGCGGGTAATGGATGAGTCAAGCACTATCAAAATAGCACCGCCAGATGCATGTACAACAGGACATGAACTCCTGGGGAAGTAAAAGACGAGAATTCGGGGAACATCCTCCCATCAAAAGAAACCGTCGTGAAAGCACACTACCACGACCACAATCCGAACACGACTCTTCACTGAAATCTGTAGGTGAGCTTGAAAAACAAGAACATGTCAATGTCCACCTCAACAAAACTCACCAATTTATACATAAGAAGCTTTTTGCTCAAATTAGTTCACAACTTCAAATATTGGGTCAAATAAGGAGAATCATTTACAGTTTTCAAGTTTATCGGTTAAAAGCTTTATTCCAATCAGATCCTATAGACAAAAAATGGTCGAAATTTATAACTGTTAGTCGAGAAAACTAATTCCCTAGGTAGTATGACCAAAGTCGTTGTTCATGAGGCATGAGATACTTGTATAAAGTTCCATGCTATTTCCAGAAGTTTAAACAACATTTCTCAACAAAAAATTGAAAATTAAAATTTCAGTTCCATAAAAAAAACAAATTTTTATCACTGTTAATAGGGTCGATAGATCTAAATGTTTGTTGAAAGAAAATTGTCCGCAAGTGGATAAAAAAAAATACATCAAAACATATGCTTTCATCTCCTACTATCCTTGAATAATCCAGAAATTTAAATTGCATACTTAGTCCCAATAAAAATGAAACTGCATACTTAGTACCAATAAAAATTAAATTGTCTTTACCAAAAAAAAATAAATAAATTAAATTGCATACTAGGCCTTCAATAAAAACATTTATTATTAGCTAAAATATTCCTTTATTTTTTCCCGGTATACAATAAAACTAATATATTAAAAATAGGATTATGAATTTATGACATCTCTCGGAAAGCTGAAGAGTCTGAAGACTGAAGAGACGTCCATATTAAAAATCGAGCCAAGGGCATTTTAGTAACTGTAACAAAGTATGAAAACTGCCAGTTTCAGCAAACTTGCTTTATTTGCAGTGCAGTTCCATCTCACTGAAAATCAGTCGCTTCACCCCTCCATTTCTCCAAGATTTTGCTTCTTTCCATGTTCCTTCTCTCCTCCCCTCCCGCCGAACCACCCTTCTCGTTAACTTGAAGGCAATGTATGACATTTGACTGGTTTGTTTATTTTGATTTTTAAGATTTCCGTTCTTGCTTTGATGGTGTTTACCGGCTGTTACTTTTCCGTTTGATAAATTCCGCCTTCTTCACACATCTGTCTAAGAGAAGTGGTTATTCGGGGGGAAAATTCAGGTCCGATTGCATGCTTCATTTGGCTTCAACGCCGATTCAGCACAGTATTGTCATTTGTATATGTTTGAAATGAATTCTGCTTTTGGTTGTTAGCTTGTTTTATGACCGAAGAACTCCTCCTTATCTTGTCAACTATTTGTCTAATTAAGATAGTTTTGTTCTGATATACCTCCAAATTATATATATGTTTGAGATGGATTCTCACGCTTTAATGGGACTCACATTGATATTTGATACTTCAGATTCCCTTAGAACATTGATCACAGATAATCTTCCTTAATAATTTCTGTCTATCTTTTTTATCACATTATTTTGATTGATTATTCAGCATATCAGCCTTATCAAGCTGGGACATTTTTTAACATGCATATATATATATTTGCTACTTTCCAGCAAGATGGGTCGTAAGAAGAAATCCACGAAACTGAAGGAAAACCCTACCGGGCATATACCGAAAAATATCAGTGCATCTGCCAGAAACTTGAGGAAAGCAGATCTTGGAAGCATTATATTTGGATGCAAACATAGTACATTCAAAGAATGCATCTCTGAGCAATTGTTTGGTTTGTAACCTGTACAATATTTGTATTTGTTTTATGTGTTTTGTCAATAGTTGCATTCATTTAATTCTTACCTTAACAAACCTGTCAACAGGTTTACCAGAAGTTCATTTTGCATATGTAAGAAACGTTAGGCCTGGGTTGCCATTGTTCTTGTTCAATTACAGTGATAGGATGCTCCATGGTATCTTTGAGGCCCAAAGTGAGGGGCGGAAGAATATTGATCCATATGCTTGGACATTTGAGAGTGGTGAGGCAACACGATTTCCTGCACAGGTAGATTATTACTGTCATTGAATTGTTTTGTGGTAATAAACTGGGAAAGCAGCTTATTAGCTTGGTGATAAGTAACATGTATGTTGTTTGTTTGTTAGGTTAAGGTGAGAATACAGCAGCAGTGTCAACCTTTGACTGAGGATCAGTTCAGGCCTATTATTGCTGAGAACTACTATGAACGCTCCCATTTTTGGTTTGAACTGGACAAGGCCCAAACTCGTCAAATAATAGCCATGTTCATGGAATCAAGAGTCCCTCGAAATCATCGTTTGTCTCTACATCAAGGCACTAGAACAATTGAAAGGGGTGACACTAGTTTGAATACTTCTAGTGAAGGTCAAGAGTTGGTTTGTCATGTACAGAAAGAGCTCACTGCTTCCTCCCCTGTAAAGCCATGGATATCTTTGTTTACAAGTACTGCGGAGTCCAAGCCAATAATTAAACAAGAAATTGCCTCTTCATCAAACCCGTGCAATAACGAAAGTGAAGTTCCAAATAAGACATGTCCAAGCAAGTTTGATATGGATAACTGCTCTGATGGAGAAACCATGGTGCATGATGATCAAAGACATTTCTATGAAGCTCAAAGCTGTGAAAAGGATGTTAATAGTGGCGGCATGCATGTAGATTTTTCTCAAGGAAGTTTTGAAAGTTCTATTGTTTCTAATGATGACAATAAGGCCATCCATTCAGAGAACCCTTCGCATCAGTCTAATATGGAGCACAATGAAGCTAAGGGTCTTGCATCACTATCTGATGAAGCAGTTGACCTTTCAAGTCTCACGGAAGAATTTATATCCAAAATGACACTATCTGAACTCCGTGCCTTTGTACTAAAGGTGATCTTCTAGTTTGTTTATTACAAAGAATGATGTTTTTTTTATTTGTCTTTTCTCCTTATTTTTAGCAGTTTCTTGAAAACTTTTTTTGTTGGAGGTAGATCTTACATTCTACAGGAAAGATGAAGTCATCTGAGTCGATGCAAGATCAGCCAATTCATTCCTTGAAGATCACGTAAGAACTGCCAAATCCTTTCATTTGTATACTTTGACATAGTTTTGAATTCAACCTCTTTGAATTTAATTTCTAACTACAAAATGATGATGAACCAACACAGGATGAAGAGGACCAGCTGCCCTAACTCAAAACAGGATGAACCAACACAAAGTGATGATGAACCAACAATAAAAGCTCTAGCCGCAAGGGTGAAAAAACTGGAAGACCTTGTCTATTCAGGGGACTGAAGCGTAGCAAGCTCCCAGGCCAACAGCAGTGTCACACCTTGGACTAAGTATGAGTTGAGGCCTATTCCTATTATTGGCGAGAACTGCTATAAACGCTCTTGTTTTTTGTTTGAACTGGACAAGGCCCAAACTCTGTCCCTCGAAGTGGACACTACAGGACCTCTAGGCACTAGAACAATTGAAAAGGGGTGACACTTATTTCGTTTTGTACTAAATTTAAATTCTAAGAAGGAGATCACATTTCAGTTCTTGAATCTTGATTCAAGTAGAATTAGGTGTGCACTGACACTGCTGTTAGCAAGTGCTTGACACTGCTGTTAGCAAGGCCTTCGAGTTTTTTCACCCTTGCAGCTAGAGCTTCTATTGTTGGTTCATGTCATTTTGTGTTGGTTCATCCTATTTTGAGTTAGGGCAGCTGGTACTCTTCCTCCGGTGTTGGTTCATCATTTCGTAGTTGGAAATTAAATTCAAAACTATGTCAAAGTATACAAATGTTGACAGTTCTAACTTGCTCTCAAGGAATGAATTGTCTGATCTTGCATCGACTCAGATGACTTCATCTTTCCCTTAGCATGTAAGATCTACCTCCAACAAAAAAAGGTTTTCAAGAAACTTCTAAAAATCAGGAGAAAAGACATAAAAAAACATCATCCTTTGTAATAAACAAACTAGAAGATCACCTTTAGTGCAAAGGCACGGAGTTCAGATAGTGTCATTTTTAATATAAATTCTTCCGTGAGACTTGAAAGGTCAACTGCTCCGTCAGATAGTGATGCAAGACCCTTAGCTTCATTGTGCTCCATATTAGACTGATGCGAAGGGTTCTCTGAATGGATGGCCTTATTGTCATCATTAGAAACAATAGAACTTTCAAAACTTCCTTGAGAAAAATCTACATGCATGCCGCCACTATTAACATCCTTTTCACAGCTTTGAGCTTCATAGAAATGTCTCTGATCATCATGCACCATGGTTTCTCCATCAGAGCAGTTATCCATATCAAACTTGCTTGGACATGTCTTATTTGGAACTTCACTTTCGTTATTGCACAGATTTGATGAAGAGGCAATTTCTTGTTTAATTATTAACTTGGACTCAGCAGTACGTTTAAACAAAGATCTCCATGACTTTACAAGGGAGGAAGCAGTGAGCTCTTTCTGTACATGACAAACAAACTCTTGACCTTCACTAGAAGCATTCAAACTAGTGTCACCCCTTTCAATTGTTCTAGTGCCTTGATGTAGAGACAAACGATAATTTCGAGGGACTGTTGATTCCATGAACATGGCTATTATTTGACGAGTTTGGGCCTTGTCCAGTTCAAACCAAAAATGGGAGCGTTCATAGTAGTTCTCAGCAATAATAGGCCTGAACTGATCCTCAGTCAAAGGTTGACACTGCTGCTGTATCTCACCTTAACCTAACAAGCAAACAACATACATGTTACTTATAATAACCAAGCTAATAAGCTGCTTTCCCAGTTTAATACCACAAAGCAATTCAATGACAGTAATAATCTACCTGTGCAGGAAATCGTGTTGCCTCACCACTCTCAAATGTCCAAGCATATGGATCAATATTCTTCCGCCCCTCACTTTGGGCCTCAAAGATACCATGGAGCATCCTATCACTGTAATTGAACAATAACAATGGCAACCCAGGCCAAACGTTCCTTACATATGCATAATGAACTTCTGGTAAGCATGGTGACAGGTTTGTTAAGGTAAGAATAAATGAATGCAACTATTGTCAAAACATACAACACAAATACAAATACTGTACAGGTTACAAATCAAACATTTGCTTAGAGATGCATTCTTTGAATGGGCTATCTTTGCATCCAAATATAATGCTTCCAAGATCTGCTTTCCTCAAGTTTCTGGCAGATGCACTGATATATTTTTAATATATGCCCGCTAGGGTTTTCCTTCAGTCTCGTGGATTTCTTCTTACTACCCATCTTGCTGGAAAGTAGCATATATATATGCATGTATAAAAATCTCCCAGCTTGATAAGGCTGAAATGCTGGACAATCAATCAAAATAATGTGATAAAAAAGATAGACAGAAATTATTAAGGAAGATTATCTGTGATCAATGTTCTAAGGGAATCTGAAGTATCAAATATCAATGTGAGTCCCATTAAAGCGTGAGAATGTAATTTCATGCCAGTACATGATCCGAAAATCAGCACAAAAGGTTTTAAAAAATGGCATCATCTTTTGTTTGACATTGGGTGCATCTAAGTTGTTGCAACTTGTAATCCTGCAGCAGAATCCATCTCAAACATATACAAATGACAATATTTTGGAGGTATATCAGAACAAAACTATCTTACTAGGACAAATAATTGACAAGATAAAGAGGAGTTCTTCGGTCATAAAACAAACATTTCTTACTAATGAAATGACCACTTCTCTCTTACCCAGATGTGTGAAGAAGGTAGAAATTATCAAAACGGAAAAGTAAAAACCGATAAACACCATCAAATCAAGAACGGAAATCTTCAAAATCGAAACAAACAAACCGATCAAATGACATACATTGCCTTCAATTAAAACAAGAATGGTAGTTCGGCCAGAGGGGAGGAGAGAAGGAACATGGCAAGAAGTGATTGCGGTTAGTCCTCTTGTAGAAGGAGCATGGCAAGAAGTGATTGCAGTTAGTCCTCTTGTAGAAGGAGCATGGCAAGAAGCAATCTTGGTAATCCTCTTGCTGAATATTGAGTTATAGAGAAAGACTCGATCGGCGGGACCGGCAAGGAACAGAAGGAAAGATATCAAGTTCTATTCAGATCGCCTGAGTTCTCAACCAAGTAGAAGATGGATATAATAGTAAATGCAAGAAATCCAAAGAAGCGCTATGCAAGCGCCTGAAAACACCATCCCTCGTCTTCTTGTGGATGATTGGAACCTGCTCTCCTTTTCATCCTCTCTATCGTTTTGATTTCAAAATCACCTTACTCCCAAAAATTGTTTGGATCTGGAAGATGTTTCATCTGCTTATCCCTTCATCTATCGATCCATTGCTATCAACACGCCTTATTTCCCTGAAAATCGGCCTCTTCATCTCTTCTTCTCCTTTCGTATATAGATCTTATGTAGATCTTTTGACCTTGCGTGTGGGCTGGAAAACAGTAAAGTGGAAATCTGGCTCTTGGTTTGCGTGCTTTGTGGCTCCTATTCTCCTTCTTTTATAAGGGAGACGTTCTTTGGCACGTATCAACGTCACAATTCACGCACTTCCTAATATATATTTTTTAGAAGTTATTATTTTAATTATTTTAATAGAAAAAAAAAAACAAATACATGTATCTATAAATAATTTTTAAATCTTACTATTATTTAGAAATCCAATAAAACTATTTTTTCTTCTAAATCTCTCAAAAACAATAAATCTACTAATCAATTAAATTTTACCAATTTTTTTTTACTATTCAGCAATTTAAATCAAAATTTTAAATCAAAACATTACAAAATAATTTAAGTGAAAACGAAAAATGGTAAAAAAAAAATAAAAATAAAAAGCTACCAAGTACATAAATGAGTCCACCCATATATTAGAGGTTTGTTTGAAAATCTATAATATAAAAGGTTTGTTTGAAAATCTATAAAATGTTAAATATTTGTAGTTATTGTTAATAATATGATTAAATATAAGTTTTCTACAATAATAATTAAAACAATTCCGTGCAGGACACGGATAATATACTAGTTGGGATTTTGAGGGGTGATTGGAAAGCTTTGTGGTTCCTCGTTCTTTTTTTGGAATTTTGGCTCAAATTTAAACCTAAACCATTTATTTAAGAACCGAAGGTTTAAATTAATTTAACATAAATTGTTGGTTTGTTAAACCGCCAAATCGTCGATTTTTAAAAACCGAGTTCGCATTAGTAATTTTTTTACATCAGTAATTTTTAATTAAAAAAAACTGAGAGCAAATTCGGTCATAATATCTAAGAACGTGTACTTTTATTTATTTAAAAAAAACGAGTCTGCTATCGATTTTTTATTTCATACTTGTGTATATCCCGCACCTTGTGCGGGTATATTTATATATTGAACTTTTTGATTAATATGTCATTAGTCGTGCGAACTAAAAACATATTTAAAAACAAATCGATCCAATCAATAAAATGTGTATTGTCTCTCGTGTAAGTTTAACAATCGTTAGGTTTTTATTTAAAAAAAAAAACCTATTATGTTGTCTGAAATTAATCTTAAAAAATATTAACAAAATCAGTTATTATAGTTTCGTGATACCAGTGCTTCGTAATTTATTGTAATCTATTTTTTTGAAAAAAATTTAAAAATAGTATCACTAATTCCTCTAGCAAATAAGTGATCAAGATCAGATCTTTAGTTTCTTTTTAAAAATTTTTATAAGCCGGTTATATAGTTAGATAAATTGTTTGGTGAACGGTCTAACTGATCACTGGTCATATTACATACGTATGAACAACCTACACCGTTGTTTTGTACGGTTGAAGAAGTAGTTGTTGTACTCGCTACACAAAAACATCTATATATCTATATATTATATTAAAGGCAAATCATTTACTTCAATGTGGTTCATCCTAACATATAATATGCCACATGGCATTTTCTTAGAATTTTAATTTTTTTTAAAAAAAATTATATAAATATAGTTACCATATTTAAATTAGTAATAAAATAATAGCATAATTATCCTATGATAGAACTTATATTTATCTACTTAATAAACATGTTTTTTTATAAATATACACATATACATAAACATACTTCAAATTATACTAATAGAATAATTATTTTATGATAAAACTTATACCAAAATAACTTTATATATATATATATATATATATATATATATATATATATATATTATAGTTACATATATTTATCTATACCAAACTAACTAATATATGCTTACCAAACTTACAATATTAATATACTAATATTAATCCACTGTCCGATATTTTGTCTTTTTTAACTAATACAATCAAATTTAAACATTATAATGAAACTATTTATATTAAAATTAAGTGGTTATTTTTTTATATGTACATTAAGAAAAAAATTATTCATCTAGAATCTAGATTACAATTTTATTGTTTTAATATATACGTAAATAATATTATACTATTAATGTTAAAACATATATCTATATACTAATAATAAAGTGAAAGCCTTTAATGCCACATGTTAATTTTTCGTTCTTTTTATCACATGCAATTTCAAAACGCACTCTCGTTTTAAAAAAAATTAATTAAAAAATTATATAACTAACTATATATATATATATATATATATATATATATAATAATAATAAAACAAAAACCCTAACCCTACCTGTCCTTTTATAGTGCATTTCATTACGGGTCATTTTAACGTTCAGTTTTATTTAAGACCTTTTTTTTATTAAAATCATGTAAACTATCTTTTATTTGAAATATCCCTTTCTGTTTTTATTATCTTTTACTTTTCTTTATAATATTATCCTCCAACTCACTTTACCTTTGTATTATATCAAATATCTTTATTTTATAAATAATAGTATATAATTACATAAACCATTAATGATTCCGTATATTTTTATATTAAATTTGTTTGTAAATAATATTCTAAAAATATTAAATATAGATATATCTATTTTTAAATTAAAATTTTATTAAATATATCCGTGCATGACACGGGTATTACACTAGTATAAAATAATTAGAAAAAAAGATAATTTATAATATCAAATAATTTAAACTCATTACCATTAAAGTGTTTGAAAACGGTGTCCTTTGAGCAATTCGGATATGCTTGTTTCTTTGTGGTCCTTGACGAATTTTCAAAATTTAAATAAATTTAAAAGAAAAGATAAATTGTATACCAATTGATTGATCAAATATAAAAAAACCGGTAAATGATTCGTCAAATGGTTTAACTTACCGATCATATTACTAACACATGAAGAACCTATACCATCGTTTTGTATGGTTATAGGAGTTGTTGTATTTGCTACATAAAAACAAATAGAGTTATTATCATTTGATAATAAAAAAAATTAAATTATCGATAAATTCAACTTCTTTACCGTTTGTAATGTTTGTAAACGGAGTCTTTTGGGATATTTGGATATGCTTGTTTGCTTGGGTTCCTTGATCTTATATAAAAATAAATAAAAGTAATTAAATTTGTTATAAAAAAAAAAACAACAAAATACACCTTACCACATTTATCGTTATATGCCCTTTTTCTTCTATGTGCAATCAAAGACATCCCTGTTAAACGATTTTCTTTACATTGCAATTTTGAAAGTCCGTCGGAATTGCAACGCATTCTCTTTCTTTAAAGAATAGACATATGATAATGTCGATTTTCTTTTGAAGTCGAGTCCATGATGGATAGAGACCTATATATTTAGGAATATTAATTATTATAACGTATAAGTGAATAACGAATATATCTTATGTTACATGGCATACGCATACAAAATACTGTCTATATTATTAAATAAAATTTAAAATTTTATACAAAAAAGGATTCAGTGTAGCATATTAACATTTTTTAACATCAGGAAAAATTTATAAACAGAGCTTATATATTTAGGAATATTAATTTGATTGCTTGTGTTTGGACAGTAGTAATTAATGAATCTTGTAGTCAAATGATCAAAAACATTTTGAAACAAAATATAGATAAAAGTGGATTTACTGATTTATCAAATAAACTTTAAACCTTTATATTTTCATCAAATTTTAATGCTAATGGACCGATGAGATTAATTACGGGTAAACGAAATACTAATTAGTACCGCAGCATACACATCCCACCATTCATCGGGTACGTGAAAATCTTCAGTTGTAGGATCACGAGTAACACGGGCTATGTTCAATATATCCCTCCATCTCTTGTAATCCCACCTCAATTTACTAATCCTTGCTTGGATCTGTCTAAGGCTTGGATTTGCTTCAGTTTTGGAATAGATTTTAACTGCAAGATCTTCAAAATCAAAACAACCACTTGGAAGTTAGTTTGTTTCGTATGATTCTAAGCACACTTGTAACAATTAAATGGACAATTCTTTCGTCCATGAAAATTCTGGAGTCATTTCTAATATTGTGGTTGGTAGTTTTGGATCGTAATTGATTCTAGTGGATGAATGAATGAAATCGAAGGTAAAAACTTGTTTAATTTTCGGTCAGATTATTTATTAATGTATTTATTAATAAAAAATGTTTTGTATTATAAAAAAAAACTAATCAGTATTTCATAAATTATTTTAAAAAAAAACAAACTTGCGTCTAATACAATTCAAAAATCGATCTCATATTTTATCAAATTTTACAATCAAAAAAATTCTAAATGAGGATCAAATTAAATTTGGAAATTTTTTAAAATTATTTTGAAATAGAATTATAATTAAAATCAGCGGGTTTTTAAATAGATCTGATCGAAAAAAAACAGAATCAAATATTTTATAGAAAATAAATGGGGGCACCAATCTGATATATTATTGATTTTAAAAATCCAAGAATACTAAAATAGGATCAGATCAAATTCGGACCTGTTATAAAAATCTTTTGAAATAAATTTATGAAAAAATAAAATTATTTTTAAGTAGATGTGATGAAAAAAAAACAAAAAATGTTCATCAAATATATAAAAATTTTAATAAATGCAATAGTAATAATCTTATTAAACAATGGGTAGGTATTTAAATATCCAAAAACAATATTTAAAAAAAAATCTTTTGAAACCAAATCTGACCGAAAAAAAAACACAATCGAATAATATATAGAAAATAAATGGAATACCACTTCAGATGAAGATGGAATACTTTGAACCATATAAAATACAAAGGTAAATTTAGATCAAATAAAAAATCTCAAATATTCATCTGCGTATAAACATTACAAAGTGTTTTTTCCCTAGATTTATATTTTATATAAATATAATAAATGATAATAAGCTTTTTTTTTGTTTTATTCTTGGCTTACATGGGATCTATCAAATCGAAGGCTACCCTTAGAAAACCATGAGAATAAACAGCAAGGTAAAAACTTGTTTAATTTTTAAGAAAAATATCATTGAAGTCTATAGGAGTAACATGCTAACACATTATTCGTTAATAGATAAGAATAATATAGTAAACATACAGACATTGATACAATCTTGTTGAAGTTTGGTTTAATTTTGAAGAGCCGTGCTTGAATTTTTTTTTCTTTATATGCTTGTTGAAAACATTTATAATTAGTGGCTCTTCATCTTTGATTATTTTGTAAATTGATAAGAACAACATGCTCCAAAAAACTAACCTTTATCGAATACTGTTTCAATTCGTTTTCACTCCGAACTACAATTTCTTGAAATTTTGCTTGCAATCACCTAATGAAATCCCTGATTCTTGAAGCCACACGGATTTAATGAAAATATGAATTATGTACAGTAAAAAAATACAATAATGGAGAATGAAGCTAGAGGCATTACAGTAATACCTTTGTAGAAGACATTGAAAATATGTTTGAAAGTCAAGTTGTTTATATAAGGTCTCGTACTTTTAATATCTTTTTATAAATATAATTTTAACATAATTTGTGATTTAGTTGTTAAGTTGTTTTTATAATTAAATTTATAAATTGTAGAATCGGTTAATATCTTTTAATATCTTTTTATAAATATTTATTTAATAATAAACTGATTTGGTTATTAAGAAGATTTGGTTGTTAAGATGATTTGGTCAATATTTTTTTTTATTATTCAAATTTTTTTTATAAAATAATTGTCCCACAAAATAGATTCATTGGAACTAACGTGAATTGGTTTCCATAAAATTATTAATTTAATCATAAAGTATTTTATGGCTTAAAAATAGTTTAAAAAATAAAGATTTATTGGCTTTAATTAAACAAATTTGCGTTTAATTTAATTCAAAAATCGATCTCATATTTTATCAAAATTTAAACTCAAAAAATTCTAAATGAGGATCAAATTAAATTTGGAAAAATTTTAAAACTCTTTTGAAATAGAATTATAATTAAAATCAAACGGTTTTTAAATAGATCTAATCGGAAAAAAAACAGAATCAAATATTTTATAGAAAATAAATGGGGGCACCAATCTGATATAATATTAATTTTAAAAATCCGAGAATACTGAAATAGGATCAAATCAAATTCGGACCTGTTATAAAAATATTTTGAAATAAAGTTATAAAAAATAAATTATTTTAAGTAGATCTGATGAAAAAAAAAATTCATCAAAAATAAAAAAATTTAATAAATGCAATAGTAAGAATCTTATCGAAGAATTGGGTAGGTATTTAAAAACCAAAAACAATAATTTTAAAAAAAAATCTTTTGAAACCCAATCTGACCGGAAAAAAAAAACACAATCGAATAATATATAGAAAATAAATGGGAAAACCACTTCACAGGAAGATGCAATACTTTGAACCATATAAAATACAAAGGTAAATTTAGATCAAATCAAAAATCTCAAATATCCATCTGCGTACAAACATTACAAAATGCTTTTTTTCCCTAGATTTATATTTTATATAAATATAATAAACGATAATAAGATTATTTTTTTGTTTTATTCTTGGCTTACATGGGATCTATCAAATCGAAGGCTACCCTTGGAAAACCAGGAGAATAAACAACAAGGTAAAAACTTGTTTAATTTTTAAGAAAAATATCATTGAAGTTTTTAGGAGTAACAGGCTAACATATGATTCGTGAATAGATAAGAATAATATAGTAAACATACCGATCTTGATACAATCTTGTTGAAACTTGGTTTAATTCTGAAGAGCCTTGCTTGAATTCTTTGCTTTATATGCTTGTTGAAAACATTTATAATTAGAGGTTCTTCATCTTTGATGATTTTGTAAATTGATAAGAACAACATGCTCAAAAAAACTAACCTTTATCGAATATTGTTTCAATTCGTTTTCACTCTGAACTGCAATTCCTTGAAATTTTGCTTGCAATCACCTAATGAAATCCCTGATGCTTGAAGCCACACGGATTTAATGAAAATATGAATTAGATACAGTAAAGGAATACAATAATAGAGAATGAAGCTAAAGACATTACAGTAATACCTCTGTAGAAGACAGTGAAAATATGTTTGAAAGCCAGGTTGTTTATATAAGGTCTCGTACTTTTAATATCTTTTTATAAATATAATTTTAACATAATTTATGATTTTGTTGTTAAGTTGTTTTTATAATTAAATTTATAAATTGCAGAATCGGTTAATATCTTTTAATATCTTTTTATAAATATTTATTTAATAATAAACTGTTTTGGTTGTTAAGGAGATTTGATTTTGTAACACCCCGAATCCGCGGGACTCGGGGCGCTACGGGTTGGGACCTCACAATGGGTCCCGACCCTTAGCCTGACAACAATTTCACCGGATCTTTCAACATGGCACAAATAAAGGCAAAACCGAAATACATTTTATGCAATGTAAGAAAACCCAAAAGAAAACAAACAACGGACTTCAGCCGATAAACAACATCAAAGACCAAAACGCCATACACGCGGCATACCAACATAATAAACAAAGAATAAAATACAATCCGACTCTAACCCAAACTTACTCCTAAAATGTACGGAACCCCGGCTGCCCACTCTTCCGGATCTCTCGGCCGCATTCCTAACCTGCAATGCAATCTACAACAATATCGGTATAAAACCGTTAGCTAGCATTCAAGGCATTAGAATCATGGTATTGGCACACACACACACATAAGGCATCATAAACACACAACATGTTCCAAAATACATAATCCGGTTTATTATCTATTTATTATTAGGTCATATCCCGTTCTAATTCACTTCTTTTGTGACACGAGAATCTTAAAGATCTCGCCCTTGTCCCCTTTCACCATACGGGTTTGTACTTGATGCGGATCAGCATCACCCGATGGACTGGTCGCAAGGCACCTCCCAGTCATCCCCATTTTGGACCGGACATAGCAGTCACCGCCCGTTATCATACACTTGGGCCAAATATAAACATATAAAGTCGGTGGTCCTATTACCGGTTTAGATGTTATAACATAAGCAATAAACACGCACATAAACACACACCACCAAACACGCATTGAAACTAATACAGAGAATACGAGCTAAGTAAGTCCGAAGACTTACCTCGTCCCAAAGATAATCCCGCTATATCCCGCTCTCAGCTTCCCGCAGGAAGACACTCAACGCCTATAAAAAGGCACACGATCAACATCTCTCTCACGTGCTAGAAGTCCTTAGACTTCTAGTCCCAATGATCTCGCAAGATCATAAACCATAACCATGATAGGATAACAACTCTTAATCCTTACGATCTCACACGGTCATAACCATTACTACACATGCTAGGATACTCTCGTCCTAGTCACCACAATCTCAACAATTATACAACCTCAACCCCTAAATTCTCACCAGCTCAACATACAATTTAAAGCCATAAACAGCCTCACAAGATAATATCCACTCCTCAAGCCTTACAACATTTCACAATCCACAAAACTCACCTAAGGTCCATAACCACTACTTGGTATTCACTCTAAGTTATGCTAGATCCAACCTAGCATGATACTAATACTAAACATAACTAAATCGAGGTAAGATCATAAGCTCGGGGGAGAGGGTACTCACATGACGTCAAGGGACGGAAGACGATCTAAGGATGTCGAGAATGGATTCGTTGGGCCTTTATCGGGGCGCTTCCGAGCCTAAAACCAAAGCTAAACAAATTTAGCTTATATGCTAAATTTGAACGGAACATATAACTTATGTAAAATCTAAGGTAAAACTCGTTTTCAAAACCAAGGTTAAGACCGCTTAAATACTTTCCGGGACACTTTATACAATTTTAAAAACTTGGTTATAATCCGCCAATAAACCTTCGGGCCATAAATCCGAGATAAATCCAACAAGGGAATAATTGATAATATATATAATTATGAAATAAACTCGTATTGAAATTCCAAGGTTAAAACCCGTAAAAACATTTTATGGGCAAATTATACAATTTCCGCATATGGGTCATATTCCATAAATAAATATGTAGGGATATATATTCAGATTTATAAAACTTGGGGTCAAATCTGCAAATTAAAAATATGGGCACAATCTGTAATAAATACAAAAGTGAGGGGGCCGAACATAAATAGCCCTAAAAGGGCTCTTCTTCAACCTTTCGTAACACGCAGGCAGGAGGGATCTGAGAGGCGGAGGCGGCGGCGGCTAGGGCAGATCTGGCAGGGGCCTTCTCCGGCGTTGGTCTTGGCGGCAACTGGTTGACAAGGTCGGGTCTGTGGTTCCGATTTTTGGCTCGCCCTCTCCAAGTAGCGAGCTGAGTTGTGTGGCTAGGGCTCGCAGAGGGAAAGATAGGGCAGAGGGGTCGGGATCTCCGGCGGATTCCAGGGCAAAGGCGTGGTAGGGCAGATGGCAATCATCCGGCATAGGGCTTTGGTTCCGGGCGGCGGCAAGGCGAGAAGCTGGTCAGCAGTGGTGCGCCAGGATGTAGAGGGCTGTTCGAGAGAGAGAGAGGGGAGAACAGAGGCATAGGCTCGATGGGAGACAAGAGGGAGTGGGTGTTGAAGCGAGGGCAGCAGCAGGCTCATCCCGGCGGCTCGAATGAGAGGCGAAAATGGAGGCGGAAAGGCTCTCCGGTGGTGTGCCTTCACTCCAGCGAGACTCACAGCAAGAGAAGAGGGAGAGAAAGAAGAAGGGTTGTGCAGAGGGAGTGTTTCTGGGATTGAAGATTGTGTGAAGAGTGATAGGGAGGAGAGTTGCTTCACTTGCTTGTCGCAGGAGACTTGCACAGAAGGGAAAGCAGGGTCCAAACTGCAGGAGCGAGGAGTCGGAGCAGGCCTGGGGAAGAGGTGAGCACCTCATTGACCTCATCAGCCTAAGGATGAAGGGAAATGAAGAATAAAGAAAAAGAGAGGGGAAATAATTAAAAATAAAAAAAAAACCTAATACGTTTTACTCGAAACGGGATTTTCGGAACGGAAGACTCCCAAACGTTTCCGTAAAATAAAGTAATATGAATATACGTGAGCGTATCCAAACTAATAATACACTCCGGAAAGGTATTTTACGTCGTAAAATACTTTAATGAAAAATTAAAAATTTTAAGCTAGTAAAATAACGATAAAAGGCAGAAAATAAATATCGAAAACATGCCTAAAAAAAATTGGGCATTACAGATTTTTAAGATGATTTGGTTAATATTTTTTTTATCATTCAAAATTTTATTATAAAATAATTGTCCCACAAAATAGATTCATTGGAACTAACGTGAATTGGTTTCCATAAAATTATTAATTTAATAATAAAATATTTTATGGCTTAAAAATAGTTTAAAAAATAAAGATTTATTGGCTTTAATTAAACAAATTTGCGCTTAATACAATTCAAAAATCGATCTCATATTTTATCAAATTTTAAACTCAAAAAATTCTAAATGATGATCAAATTAAATTTGGAAAATTTTTAAAACTCTTTTGAAATAGAATTATAATTAAAATCAACGGGTTTTTAAATAGACCTGATCGAAAAAACACACAGAATCAAATATTTTATTGAAAATAAATGGGGGCACCAATCTGATATAATATTGACTTTAAAAATCCGAGAATACTGAAATAGGATCAAATCAAATTCGGACCTGTTATAAAAATCTTTTGAAATAAAGTTATAAAAAATGAAATTATTTTAAGTAGATCTGATGAAAAAAAAAAATATTCATCAAATATATAAAAATTTAATAAATGCAATAGTAAGAATCTTATCGAAGAATTGCGTAGGTATTTAAAAATCCAAAAACAATATTTAAAAAAATCTTTTGAAACCCAATCCGACCGGAAAGAAAAACACAATCGAATAATATATAGAAAATAAATGGGAAAACCACTTTAGATGAAGATGGAATATTTTGAACCATATAAAATACAAAGGTAAATTTAGATCAAAACAAAAATCTCAAATATCCATTTGCGTTTAATACAATTCAAAAATCGATCTCATATTTTATCAAATTTTAAACTCAAAAAATTCTAGATGAGGATCAAATTAAATTTGGAAAATTTTTAAATCTCTTCTGAAATAGAATTATAATTAAAATCAACGGGTTTTTAAATAAATCTGATCGAAAAAAAAACAGAATCAAATATTTTATAGAAAATAAATGGGGGCACCAATCTGATATATTATTGATTTTAAAAATCGAAGAATACTGAAATAGAATCAAATCAAATTCGGACGTGTTATAAAAATCTTTTGAAATAAAGTTATAAAAAAATGAAATTATTTTAAATAGATTTGATGAAAAAAAAACAAAAAATATTCATCAAATATATAAAAATTTAATAAATGCAATAGTAAGAATCTTATCGAAGAATTGGGTAGGTATTTAAAAATCCAAAAACAATATTTGAAAAAATGTTTTGAAACCAAATCTGACCAGAAAAAAAAACACAATCGAATAATATTTAGAAAATAAATGGGAAAACCACTTCAGATGAAGATGGAATACTTTGAACCATTGTAACGCCCCAAATTTTAGGCGCATTTACGATATTTATTTTTTCCGAATTTTATCGACATATTTTATTACCCGTGATTAAATTATTACTTTTAATCTCGTAAATAATTGACGAGGATGGTTTCTATATCGCAAAGTACATTTTTGCGAGTTGATTTATATTTTTGATCTATATAATTTCCGTAGTTTATTTTACGGAAAATTTTCCGTTCCGAAAATCTCGTTCCGAACGTTTTTTGGGCGGATTCATTCTTACACTCTTTTCTTATTTACTTTTCCTTTTTCTTTTTTTTTTTTTAGCTTTTCTCTTTTTCTGTTTCCCTTCCCATTGAATGACCTGATTCTTGGCTTGCACTTCCGACTCTTCGCTCTCCCCGACCTGCTGCTGGTGAGTGGTGACGACCCCTCGCCATCTGCCTCTCCTACTCTCACACAGCCCCTAGCCCAGCCTCTCACCTCTCTGTTTCTCCCTCTGTACTCGACCTCCCAACCTCTCCATCCTCGCTTTCTCGTTCATCTCCCGCAAGCAAGCTGTAAGCTCCGCTTGAGCTCTTGGCTGCAACCAGTCAAGAAACACCACTCTATCACACATGCAACTCATCACACGCAAAGATCCATATGATTCTCTTGCCTCCAACCTTCTGCTGCTCTCAAGGACACACCATGCAGCCTCCCAGAAGCAACGTCTCTGCTTCTCCTCATCCCCGAAATAGGCACGAGTGACTCTCCTATCAAACACCACCTCCGACTCGCCCTGACGAAGACCGAAGCCACATCGGAACCCTGCCCTCGCCCAATGCCGGAGAGCTCTACCCCGCCTTTTGCCTTGAGCCACCGAAGTCGCCAGTGCAGCGTTCCGCCGCCTTCTCCTCTCCTTATTTCATTCTTCTATCGATCTCTGTCAAGCCCCATCGGAGCAGCCTTCGCCTCGCCGGGAAGCAACCGCCGCTGGGTCATCAGAGAAGCTCTGCCCCGCCTGCCTTGGCTCTGCCTCCGCCTCACCTAGATCCGCCTGCTGAGTTCCTTGCCGCCGCTGCTTCTTTTTTTTCTATCCAAGCAGCGTGTGCATCGACTGAGAAGAAGACTATTTAGGTTTTTTTTAAATCGGCCCCCCTTGATTTATGTGTAATTGCAGTTTATACCCCATACTTTGAATTTACATACTTTACCCACAATTTGGAATCTTGCATTTATATCCTTTGCTGGAAAATTACAGATTATGGCCCTTATTCACATTTTCAGAATATGACCCAAGTTTATGAATTTGTTCATCTTTGCCCTAAAAATGTATTTGTCGATTTTAAACTCGGGTTTCAATTAGGGGGATATTCTTATATTTGTATATACTACATATTATGCCTTTGTTGGATTAATCTCGGTTTATGGCAAAGATTTTATTGTGGGTATTAACCTTGGCTTTGAAACGAGTTTTCACCTTGAGTTTACGATGCTATACAATTTGCCCATAATATTATTGTTACGGTTTTTAACTTGGGTTTTAGAAGTAGGGTTTTCCTTAGATTATATATGTTCATTATTCCGTTCAAATTTAGCTTATAAGCTAAATTTGTTTAGTTTGGTGCTAGGTTCGGAAGCGCCCCGATAAAGGCATAACGAGTCCAAGTCAACATCCGTTGAACTACTTCCGTCTTTTGACGTCGTGTGAGTATTTTTTCCCCTCGATTTAGTTATGTTTAGTATTAGTATCATGCTAGGATGAATCTAGCATAACTTAGAGTGAATACCAAGTAGTGGTTTGGATCTTAGGTGAGTTTTGAGGATTTATGATTATTCTAAGACTTGAGTTGGGTTGTTATCTTGTGAGGATTGTTAAGGATTTGTGTTTTATTGTGGATCTTGTGAATCTTGTGGCTTGAGGTTTGTGGTTACATGATCTTTAAGATTGTCGAGACTAGGACAAGAGTATCCTAGCATGTGTTGTGATGACTATGACCTTGTAAGATCGTGAGGATTAGGAGTCGTTATCCTATCATGGTTATGGTTTATGATCTTGCGAGATCATTGAGAATAGAAGTCTAAGGACTTCTAGCATGTGAGAGAGATGTTGATTGTGTGTATTGTTTTGACCAGGCGTTGAGTGCCTTCCCACGGGAATTTGAGAGTGGTGGTTAGTGGGATTATCTTTGGGACGAGGTAAGTCTCCGGATTTACTTAGCTCGTATTCCTTGTATTAGCATTGATGTGTGTTTGGTGGTGTGTGATTATTCTTTATTGTTTATAACAAATAAACCGGTAATAGGACCACCGACCTTATATTATTTTGGCCCAAGTGTATGATAACGGGCGGTGACATCATCTGCCTAGCTCTTGCGAGAGTATAGGAGATTCTTGGCGACTAGCCCGTGTTGGTTAGACGGTCGGAGACATCCGTACCGTTCCATGCCGGTAAGTAGGGACCGAGGCGGGACCACGGTGGTCTCGTGTCACAAACCTAAGTTGAATTAGAACGGGATATGACTTAATAATAAAAATATAATAAACCGGAATTGTGTGCTTTGAGAATGTTGTGTTTATGATTATTTACTTGTGTTTGTGCCTTCCCATTGATTCTAATGCTTTGAATATGAGCTAACGGTTTTATACCGATTGTTGTAGATTGCCTTGCATGTTAGGAATGCGGCCGAGAGATCCGGAAGAGTGGGTAGCCGGGGTTCCATACATTTTAGGATTGGGTTTTGGGTGGAGTCGAGTTTGAGTATTGTATTTATTGTATGTTGTATGGCGTTTAGTCTTTGGAGTTGTATTTTCGGCTGAAGTCCTTTGTTGTATTCTTTCGGGTTTTTCTTTTCATTGCATAAAAATGTATTTTGGTTTTGGCCTTTATTTGTGCATTGTTTCAAGATCCGGTGAAATTGTTGTCAAGCTAAGGGTCGGGACCCATTGTGAGGTCTCGCCCGTAGCATCCCGAGTCCCGCGGATTTGGAATGTTACAACCATATAAAATACATGTAACACCCCGAATTCTCAGAACTCGGGACATTACTGGTTAGGACCTCACAATGGGTCCCGACCTCAGTTTGACAACAACATTACTAGGATCTTGCAACAAGACACAAATAAAGAAAACCGAAATTCATAAAATAGTATTTTTAAGGTAATGAATGCAACACTGTCTAGCAGCCTAAAGTACTTAAACAAAAGAAACGACAACTGTCTTAACCAAAAGAAAGAAAAGACAAACACAACTCCCAACCCCCACTCTAAGGAGTACGGAGACCCGGCTGACCACTACTTCCGGATCACTCAGCTGCTGGTCTAACCTGCGGTAAATCTAAAAACACAACAAGAGGAACCGTTAGCTAGTTATCTAAATATTAGCAGAATAATAGTAGCACACACACACACATAAAAATATAAACACCCATCATGCTTTCAAACAAGTCCGTTTTATTATCTTGAGTTAAATTACTCTTTCACGCTAATGATACTTATTTTGTGACACGAGGGATTCCTAAACCTCGCCTCCGCCCCCGTGTAACCATCAGGAATGGATCCGATGCATCTCACCTTGTACCTGCCTGGTCTGGGTATAGAGAACCTCCCAGTCTCCTGTCAGAGCAAGGCAGTGATGTCACGGCCCGTTATACATACTTGGGCCTTATGTAACACCCCGAATCCGCGAGACTCGGGATGCTACGGGTTGGGACCTCACAATGGGTCCCGACCCTTAGCCTGACAACAATTTCACCGGATCTTTCAACATGGCACAAATAAAGGCAAAACCGAAATACATTTTATGCAATGTAAGAAAACCCAAAAGAAAACAAACAACGGACTTCAGCCGATAAACAACATTAAAGACCAAAACGCCATACACGCGGCATACCAACATAATAAACAAAGAATAAAATACAACCCGACTCTAACCCAAACTCACTCCTAAAATGTACGGAACCCCGGCTGCCCACTCTTCCGGATCTCTCGGCCGCATTCCTAACTTGCAATGCAATCTACAACAATATCGGTATAAAACCGTTAGCTAGCATTCAAGGCATTAGAATCATGGTATTGGCACACACACACACATAAGGCATCATAAACACACAACATGTTCCAAAATACACAATCCGGTTTATTATCTTTTTATTATTAGGTCATATCCCGTTCTAATTCACTTCTTTTGTGACACGAGAATCTTAAAGATCTCGCCCTTGTCCCCTTTCACCATACGGGTTTGTACTTGATGCGGATCAGCATCACCCGATGGACTGGTCGCAAGGCACCTCCCAGTCATCCCCATTTTGGACCGGACATAGCGGTCACCGCCCGTTATCATACACTTGGGCCAAATATAAACATATAAAGTCGGTGGTCCTATTACCGGTTTAGATGTTATAACATAAGCAATAAACACGCACATAAACAATAAACACACACCACCAAACACGCATTGAAACTAATACAGAGAATACGAGCTAAGTAAGTCCGAAGACTTACCTCGTCCCAAAGATAATCCCGCTAACCATCGCTCTCAACTTCCCGTAGGAAGGCACACAACGCCTGGTCAAGACAAGGCACACAATCAACATCTCTCTCACATGCTAAAAGTCCTTAGACTTCTAGTCCCAATGATCTCGCAAGATCATAAACCATAACCATGATAGGATAACAACTCTTAATCCTTACGATCTCACACGGTCATAACCATCACAATATAGGCTAGGATACTCTCGTCCTAGTCACCACAATCTCAACATACAACTTAAAGCCATAAACGACCTCACAAGACCGCAATACCACCTCAAGCATAGAAGCAACATCAATACATCAAACAATATCAAATCCTCAAAACTCACCTAAGGTTCAAAGCCACTACTTGATATTCACTCTAAGTTATGCTAGATCCAACCTAGCATGATACTAATACTAAACATAACTAGATCGGGTAAGATCATAAGCTCGGGGGAGAGAGTACTCACATGACGTCAAAAGACGGAAGACGATCAACGGATGTCGACTTGGACTCGTTAGGCCTTTATCGGGGCGCTTCCGAACCTAAAACCAAAGCTATACAAATTTAGCTTATACGCTAAATTTGAACGGAATATATAACATATATAAATCTAAGGTAAACTCATTTTCAAAACCAAACGCTAAAACCTCCAATTAAACCCTTGAGTCATAATCTCGAAATTAATCCAACGAGGGTATAAAATATAAGGAAAGTCCCGATTTTAAAACAAGGATAAAACTCGCAAAAACGCTTTCCGGGACAAATAATATCATTCCAAAATATGGGTCAGAACACGTCATTAAATATTTGGGCCAAATTCCATAAATAAATCAACAAGAACACAATACGTAATATATATAAATATAAGATCAAACTCGTATATAAAATCCAAGGTTAAAACTCGTAAAAACATTTTCTGGGCAACTCATGAAGTTCCATAAACTTTGGGATATATTCTGAAAATGTAAATAAGGGCCATAATTTGAAATTTTCCAGCAAAGGATATGAATGCAAGATTCCAAAACTGTGGGTCAAAACTGCAATATAAAATTCGGCAGGGGCAAAATAGATACAATCCAAAAATCTGGGTAGAGTATGCAAATACACAACATGGGTCAGTTTTGTAATTAAACAGAAAGAGAGGGGCCCCGATTCGAATGTCTAAAATTAGGGTTTCTCAACCCCCCTTCAATGGTTGCGGGACGGCGAGTGCACAGGGCGGCGGCCGCTCCGAGTCTCCAGTCGGTTGACGTTGAAGCACGGACAAGGGAGGCAGGGACTCCTTCGACTCTGGCGGCAAAGCGACCCTATCCTGGCGGTGTGGCAACAGGGAGAATGTCGTCTTCCCTGCTTCCTGATTGGGCTCGACAGGGATGGGCTGCGCAGGGGTCTCTCCGGTGTCGAGTGGGCTTCCTGGTGACAGATGCAACAACATAGAGAGGGTCGGCCCTCCGGTTGCGAGGTGGAAGGCGAAGCAGATGGAGAAGAGTTGGAGATGCCACAGGGGACTAGGGACGAGGCGGCGCTTGGGGATAACGGTTCACAGGTGTAGATTTAGGGAGAGTGCTGCTGCTAAAGGTGGTTGCAGGAAAGGTGTCGAAGGCTCGCCTCCGATGGTGTCTTCGCCTGTCGATCTTGCTGCAAGGAGAAAGACTCTTCTCCGTTGGTGTGGGCTCGATTGCAAAGTGAGAGGGAGAAGGTGCGAGGGAGAGATTGAGGCAGCGTGTGATAGAAGTGAGATGAGGGAGAGATTACAGAGAGGGAGATTGCAGAGAGATGGATGGGTAAAGTGTAAGGGAAGGTGAGAGGGGGTTGGCTGCTAGGGTCATCATCAACAGGAGGGAGGTCGAGGGGTCGCTGGGCCTGCAAGCGAGGAGGGCGAAGGGTCGGCTGCCCTAGCCCTGGCGGGAAAGCTGCAGCAGCTCTCACCAATCCGTAAAACACTCAGCAGAAGAAGACAAGAAGGGGAAAAAAAAGAAAAAGAAAAAGAAAAGGGAGTAGGGTAAACTCGATTAAAAGCAAGCATTCGGAACGGGATTTTTTTTTTGAGTCGGAAAACTTTCCCGACTTTTTCCGAAAATAACCAAAAATATAAAAATACCCGGGAAAGGTATTTTACGTCGTAAAATACTTTTAAATAAAAAAAAAATATTTGATCTAATAAAATATCAATAAAAGTCGGAAAAATAAATATCGAAAACGCGCCTAAAATTTGGGGTGTTACATTAGATCCCCCTAAAAACAAGTTTCGGCCCGAAACTTGCGATACGTCTAACTTCTCGGTTCCTAACGTCGAGGTAAGAACTCTCAAGCTAAGAAGATTTAAGCCTTCTAATCTATACCCACAATCTACTCAAACTACCACCGCGAAACATATAACCGGACATAAAACACATTCCCGCATGGGGCGAAACTCACATATAACATCACACATTCACACAACTCAACCAAGGGAAGAACTAGGTCTAAACCGTCGATTCTATCAATGCTACTAACTTAGCGTAAACTTAACCAAAGATACTATCCTCCGTCTTTCAATTAGCCTCATCGGTTCTACGACGCCACTTACTCATCAAGACCGGCAAAACTTCTCGCGTCATACCTATACTTCTCGATTGTTACACATGAAATATCGGGTGAACACCCTCTACTCTTAGTGGCACGCTAACCGGTAAACCACTTTCCCACCTCCTACTAAAATCTCAAAAAGGTCCGATATATCGGAACTCAACTTCCTTCTCGGGTCTTTCTCAATGCAACATTTTCATTATTTTCTTCTTGCTTGTCTCTAACAAAGAAGATTGAGCTTTCCATTTACACTGTTGGCTTTGGTTCTTGTCAAACCAAACTTGATGTTACGTTTCCTAAATTCTAGAAGTAAGTCCCCAATAATGGAGAAAGTACTTTACTTCTCACCGATTCCCTAACGAGACACGTATGATATTACCTTTACATCGTTCCTCAATACTCAATCAAGACCTTGTCTTGAAGAATCACTTCCCACTTTAAAAACATAATATCTCAGGGTAAATCAAAACAGTTGCACCAATGAACCCCCTCTTAATTCTCAGCAACTCTATTGTCAATTCTTCGTCCCGTTCAATACTTCATTTTCATCCGTAGTAGGTTACCATAATAGGTGTTACACAACTTCTCCCTTCACATATCTGGTAATGCTTGGCACATTAAAAAAAAAAAACTAGTGCTTCTTTCACCTCTTTCGGGATTTGTCATCCCAAGACAACTTGTCATAACCCCTCTCTTCTTCAAGAGTAGACTCAAAAAAAAATCTTATCCAATAACTACAACTCGTAGTGACATTGATTGGTCCAAAATGCCGTGCTTGCAATATCTCAGACCCGAATTCTCAATTGGTGTCAATCAGACCTTAAATCATTCTCATAAGAGACTACCGACCCTTGTAACCGATCGAGTAGATCATCCATTCGTTGTAAGGAATGCTTGTCCTTCGACTCCACGGTAATCGATGTTCAATTGGAGAGAACTGGTTGTCTTTTTCACAACAATTCTGGTGTTCTCATAATAACTTCAATTCAAGAGTTTAAGGTATATTTCCATATAAACTTCAAATCAAGAGTTCAAGATAACTTCTGGTGTACTCTATGACAATGCATTGGTTTTAATGAACCATTATCAACAAGTCCTTGCAATTGCTCCTTGATTGCATCCTCAATTTGAGTATCCCTACGGGTATCATTTATTAATGACTTTTGTACGGTGCCTTAGAAATGGGAGTTGAGCCCAAATCAATCTTAACGATAAAATTCACATTCCGATGCATTAGAATCCGTTCTATCTCGGGTTCTATCTTTTCTCTACACATCACATATCGTATTAACCGGAACCACCTAGTCCTAACGCTTGACAAGTGGTCCAGCCCGACTGGTTAGGGTGATGTCCTTTAACACGTGTATTGTTTCTTCTGTAGCTACTATGTTGACTGTATCCTTCCAAATATTCGTCTTTTCTTGAATTGGAAAGATTTGTTTCTGTCTTTTGACTCTTGTAGCCTTATTTGAGTATTCTTTTATCTTAATCTCATTCTCCCTCTTTTATGAAATGATTGTAAAAATCTGCTAAGGTTTCTCACTTATGTGCTGCCATAAGGGTCCAAACTGCATGACTTAACCGTGCTTCAAAACAATTGATCTTATTCTTCTTCGCTTTCCATGACATCCCAATATATGGAAGGAATTCTTCGTCTTCTACATAAGCCCTCACCGTAGTCATCATTTCTTCAAGTAGGCGTAGAAATTTATACTTCATTTTCTTATGTTACGTCAAACCGACCATAGAGGCTCTAACCTCAACCTTGCATGTACTCCTTGTACATCCCAAATCGACAACAAACTTCAAAACTTCGGTCTTCTCTTACTCTTGTTGGTCACCTTATATCTCTTGGTATTCCATGAACAACTTCACAACCGTACCCGTATGCCTTTAGGCAAAATTTCCCAACCACCATCACTGAAAGGTCCACTCATAACTCCACCAAGCACTAACATCATAACTCTAAGCTTGTCGCGTTGCCCTAACCCAGATTTCTCGTTTCACGTCATAGCCACTATGGTTTCACCATGCGAGTCACGGAACTTCACTTAAATTTTTCTCGCGAAAATATGACATCATCACTTAGAACAAACATACCATACATCCCCTTATATATCCTCCCTTTACGCACAATAACCATAAAAGACTCCCTTCCCTTTTTGTCCTTCTAGTTCCATTTACCCTGATCCATGTCATTCCTCCATATGACAATCTCATGACCTAAGAAGGTCGTACCAGATCGTTACAATCCCTCTCAACAAGGTACGTTACCATCACTTGTTGGAATCAGTAAATTGTTACTTGATTAAGACGTTTATGCTTCCTACAATACACCTCCTTATTACTAACATTCAACCACTACGAATGTTCCAAGTTCTTGTTACCTTCTTCATGATCCCACACTTGGATTACTCTCCCCACCTACATTCACCAGTATACAACCCGCACTTGTGCATTTTTGGTGGTCACCGATTAACTCATTGATGACCCTCTCCGAAGTCAACGACTTATTATTCTACTACACTTCCATGTTACCATACTCCTGAAGGATACCCTCTCGGGGTACTTCACCTTAAACTATGTTAGTTATTTCCCCGTTCCATGCTTTCTTCCTCTTCCATAAGGCAATCATACTCTTGAATGTTATCCTCCTAGTGTATTCTACTTCAACTCTACTAACTCGACCAGCACTCTACGCTTCCTTCTTCTTTTGTAAGGTAACTCTACCCCTCTCATAGGCTTAAGCACTGTTCCGTGATGTTTTGCAATGCACTTCTTCAATATTCTGACCTTAGTTAGCATCCACCCGCGTTCCGATTGGTTGGTATCGTAAGTCTTTCGATCAAGCTCCTGTTTCCTCTTTCATCTTCTTGAGATCATCATTTACACACACTTCCTCCTTCTTGGCGTTTCTTAGTCTTATCGTCATAACGGAAACCCGTTAACTCCAAGTGAATCCCTATCATGTCATTCTTCTCATAACTCTTGTAATGTTGACGCTCCACTTATTGATACCTTGTAAGTTTGATTTACGGTATCTTAAATTTTCTGCAAATGGTTCAATCACTTTCTCATCTCGACTCCCATGCTTAGAAGCGCCTAAGGGAACTTCCACATCTTAATGGAATACCACCTTTAACCTTGCTAAGATGTACCCATCTCCTCCTCGATTTAAATCTTTAGTTATCCACGCGTCTTCTTGAAAAACTTAAGTTCGTTCGTCTCGTCGTTGTTTGATTATGGCCTCTTTAGAACTGCTCCTACACTTTAATGTTGCTCCCTTTTTTTTGTATTGCTCCTATCGTGATTTCTCTTAAGTCGTCCTGGATTTTCCTTCCACTTGTTTGTCCCTTGTCATGTCATCTTTAATCTTCCGCTTCGATGTCCACTTAAAGGGGTCCGAGAAACATCAAGGTGTTTGTCCAAAACGTGATACACAACTCGGTATTTGAGCATACTCAACCTCAGATGTAAACTATCCTAAGCCAAACTACGTCGTCCAAGGATGATGATATCATACTATCATCTTAGCTAAAAGGTCCCATAACTTCATATGCTACTATATATAATAAGAATACTTATACATAACTATATAAGTCCTAAGTCCGTATCACTACCAATACAACACACCAACATTTCATCCACAACATAAGGTCTCAAAACATATAATTGTCCACATATATAACTATACACATATATACACTTCATCATGCAACATACAATCACAAAGATACACATCAATCCTATCATTCATAACTACAAACCTCATATTCCTATCTATATATACATATATATACTAAAAATCCAACAAACTATGCTGCCGAGATCAACGGAAGGAGTGGTGGTCCGTACATTCTACCCCGACTCATGCATGTGATTTTGAAAATGAAAACTCAGAACCCGCGGGGTTCTGTTTATTCCTTATTCGGCCTTTAGAAGATTGCGAGTGCCATTGTTGTCAACCTAGGGCTCTGATACCACTTTTGTAACACCCCGAATCCGCGAGACTCGGGATGCTACGGGTTGGGACCTCACAATGGGTCCCGACCCTTAGCCTGACAACAATTTCACCGGATCTTTCAACATGGCACAAATAAAGGCAAAACCGAAATACATTTTATGCAATGTAAGAAAACCCAAAAGAAAACAAACAACGGACTTCAGCCGATAAACAACATTAAAGACCAAAACGCCATACACGCGGCATACCAACATAATAAACAAAGAATAAAATACAACCCGACTCTAACCCAAACTCACTCCTAAAATGTACGGAACCCCGGCTGCCCACTCTTCCGGATCTCTCGGCCGCATTCCTAACCTGCAATGCAATCTACAACAATATCGGTATAAAACCGTTAGCTAGCATTCAAGGCATTAGAATCATGGTATTGGCACACACACACACACATAAGGCATCATAAACACACAACATGTTCCAAAATACACAATCCGGTTTATTATCTTTTTATTATTAGGTCATATCCCGTTCTAATTCACTTCTTTTGTGACACGAGAATCTTAAAGATCTCGCCCTTGTCCCCTTTCACCATACGGGTTTGTACTTGATGCGGATCAGCATCACCCGATGGACTGGTCGCAAGGCACCTCCCAGTCATCCCCATTTTGGACCGGACATAGCGGTCACCGCCCGTTATCATACACTTGGGCCAAATATAAACATATAAAGTCGGTGGTCCTATTACCGGTTTAGATGTTATAACATAAGCAATAAACACGCACATAAACAATAAACACACACCACCAAACACGCATTGAAACTAATACAGAGAATACGAGCTAAGTAAGTCCGAAGACTTACCTCGTCCCAAAGATAATCCCGCTAACCATCGCTCTCAACTTCCCGTAGGAAGGCACACAACGCCTGGTCAAGACAAGGCACACAATCAACATCTCTCTCACATGCTAAAAGTCCTTAGACTTCTAGTCCCAATGATCTCGCAAGATCATAAACCAAACCATGATAGGATACTCTCGTTCTAGTCCACAACCTCAACAATCATACAAATTCAACCCCTAAATTCTCACAAGCTCAACATACAACTTAAAGCCATAAACGACCTCACAAGATAATACCAACTCCTCAAGCCTTACAACATTTCACAATCCTCAACCACTACTTGATATTCACTCTAAGTTATGCTATATCCAACCTAACATGATACTACTACTAATACTAAACATAACTAGATCGGGTAAGATCATAAGCTCGGGGGAGAGAGTACTCACATGACGTCAAAAGACGGAAATCGATCAACGGATGTCGACTTGGACTTGTTAGGTCTTTATCGGGACGCTTCCGAACCTAACACCAAAGCTATACAAATTTAGCTTATACGCTAAATTTGAACGGAATAATTAACATATATAAATCTAAAGAAAACTCCACTTTTAAAACCCAAGTTAAAACCGTTAATATATATTCCGGACAAATTGTATAGCATCATAAATTCAAGGTAAAACTTGTTTTCAAAGACAACGTTAAAATCCCGTAATTTACTCTTTAAGTCATAAACCGGAATTAATCCAACATGAACATAATATATATGGTCTATATAAATAAGAATATAATTCAAGTAAATCCCAATTTTAAAACTCATAGAAACATTTTCAAGCCAATTATGAAATGGTAGAAACTTGTTTCATAAATTGTAAATAAAACTTTGGGCTATTTCCTGTAATTTATTCCAGCAGGGGTAATATTGCAAGATTCCAAAATTAGGGCCAAATATGTAAATGCAAAACAGTGGGTAAATTTTGTAATTACATAAAATAAGGGGGGGGGGCCGATTATAATTTAATAATTAGGGTTTTGAAGCCCTTTACTGCTGGCTGGAGAAGAACACGCACAGAGGAAAGGGAAACAGCTCCGGCGGCTGTGCAGGAGGAGGAAGAAGATGCGGACGGTGCCGTTGCAGGCGGAGGGAGGAGCGGCGACACAGAGGTGGTCCAGCTCTCCACAGTGGCGGCCTCCAGGCGACCGGAGAGGACAGTGAAGAAGAGGGAGAAGAACGTCGGCGTGCACAACCTGCTGGTGGCTCCGATCGGTCAAGGCCGCAACATGGAGGCGCTCTTCGTTCCGGCGGTTCCCAGACAGTGCGGCTCTCTTCTCCGGTGGCTGGTCCACAACGAAGACGGAGGAGGAAGGTCGTCCGGCGTCGGTTGCGCTCCTCTGGCGTCGGTTGCGAGTTCCAGAAGGCGGCGGTTTCAAACCCAAAGGGCGGTGAATCTGCGTGAAGGAGGGTGTGTGAGGGAGGCTAGTGCGAGAGGGTTGGTGCGAGAGAGGAGGTAGCAAGAGAGGTACACAGTTGGCTGACTGATTCCGGCGACTACGATGGAGGACGAGGAAGCAGATCCGGTGGATGAAGGGCCGACGGGGTTCGGTGAGAAGAAGAAAGAGGAAGCAAGTGAGTCTTGTGAAGGAGAAGCAGAACAAAGGTGTGGCGGCTGAGAGGAGAAACAAACATAAGAGAACAACTAGGGTTCTGAATTAGTATAACCTACACATCAGCCATAATGGGCCCAGCGGACGGGCCCGGTTGGCAATATAATGTAAACATATAAACTCAATACAAGCCCAAATCGGTCGGGTCGGTTGATTCGGAATTTATTGGGGGATTATTCCGGGTATTACATCGGTTCTTATAGTTTATATATATATAAACTTATAATAATTTAATTTATAATTTGAAAACACTTGTAAAAATTATTTAAGAGATTAAAATATCGATAAAAGTAGGAAAATAATGATCGAAAACGCATCTAATAAAATGGGGTGTTACAACTTTGACCACACAACCAATCTAGTATGATAAGATACATGGTTATAAGGGGTTATAGAAGGTTGTAAACTCTCGATGTGGGACTCTTTATTATCTCTCAAATTTACATCAAATGGATCTATCTCAACACTTCTTCAGCTGAAACGAGTTTAGGTAAAATTTCTTCCCCTTGGATTCTCGATAGTGGAGCCTCGTTCCATATGACGGGATCCAAGATTTTTTTTATCTCATATTCATTTGGTTTCTCCTTGCCATATTAAATTACCAAATGGATCAATCTTCATTGAAAATCAAGCGGGATCTAATAAAATTTTATCAAAATTTATTCTTAACAATGTCCTATATGTACCCGACTTACATTGTAATTTAATTTCTATACAATGTTTTGCTAGTGATTTTTATTGTAGTATCATATTTACTAAAAATTGAACATGATCATAATCAGTTTTTTTTTAAAAATTATTTTTTATTGAAAAAATAGAAATCAAAAGTAATTTTATTTCTTTTTATCTAAAATTAGTTTTGAATTTTTTTAAAGAATTTATAATTGAAACTTTAACAAAATGTATTAAGAAAGGGTATAAATATGAAACAAATTAACATTATTAATTCATTATTTTGCCTAACTCAAATATTTTTATATATAATATATTTTTAAATATAATTATTAGTACAAAATTGTAATATAAAATCTTGATTTATCCTTTCGTAAGCAAATACATTTATAATAAAAGTTTTTTTAATAGCCGAATAACCGGGAATATATAGTGATTCGGTACTATTCGACTATCCGCGAATATCCGGATGCCAAAATCTCGATCCTTATTAGATGTCGTGATTCGGTAAAATATTTTCGATCGGATCCGGATCAAAACGTGTACTAGAATATCGAGTTTATTTGGATCGGCTCCACGGATTAAAAAATTGGTTGTGTGATCGTAAGCCCCGTTCAGTTAGTTCAAGGACCCAAGTTGATAGCTGTAAGAGTCGGCTATGATCTCTCGGAACGGAATGGCCGCCTCAAAGTTGAGGCCCAAACCCGCCCAGAGGGCCGGAGGAACTACTATTAGGTTTGTGCATTTTTGCAACTGCAGCCGTGGGACTTGGTTTGTGCCTCAAACTTATAGGCGTTCCGTCCCGAGAGTTCCCAGCCGATTCTTATGTTTATCCACTTTGGTCCTTTGATCTAAGTGAAGGGGGACTTTTCCGTGCACTTGGGCCCAGTAACAAGCCCAATAGCACAACCACTTTTGTAACACCCCGAATCCGCGGGACTCGGGATGCTACGGGTTGGGACCTCACAATGGGTCCCGACCCTTAGCCTGACAACAATTTCACCGGATCTTTCAACATGGCACAAATAAAGGCAAACCAAAATTTCCTTTTAATGCAAATGATAAGAAACCCGAAGGAAAACAACAAAAGACTTCAGCCGATAATCAACACCAAAGATCAAAACGCCATACACACGGCATACCAACATAATAAACGAAGAATAAAACACAACCCGACTCCAACCAACACCCACTCCTAAAATGTACGGAACCCCGGCTGCCCACTCTTCTGGATCTCTCGGCCGCTTTCCTAACCTGCAAGGCAATCTACAACAATATCGGTATAAAACCGTTAGCTAGCATTCAAGGCATTAGAATCATGGTATTGGCACATACACACATAAGGCATCATAAACACACAACATGTTCCAAAACACACAATCCGATTTATTATCTTTTTTATTATTAGGTCATATCCCGTTCTAATTCAACTTCTTTGTGACACGAGAATCTTAAAGATCTCGCCCTTGTCCCCTTTCACCAAACAGGTTTGGGCCAGATGCGAATCAGCATCACCTGTTGGACTGGTCACAAGGCACCTCCCGACCATCCCCATTTTGGGCCGGACATAGTGGTCACCGCCCGTTATCATACACTTGGGCCAAATATACACATATAAAGTCGGTGGTCCTATTACCGGTTTAGATGTTATAACATAAGCAATAAACACACACATAAACAATAAACACACACCACCAAACACGCATTGAAACTAATACAGAGAATACGAGCTAAGTAAGTCCGAAGACTTACCTCGTCCCAAAGATAATCCCGCTAACCATCGCTCTCAACTTCCCGTAGGAAGGCACACAACGCCTGGTCAAGACAAGGCACACAATCAACATCTCTCTCACATGCTAAAAGTCCTTAGACTTCTAGTCCCAATGATCTCGCAAGATCATAAACCAAACCATGATATGATACTCTCGTTCTAGTCCACAACCTCAACAATCATACAAATTCAACCCCTAAATTCTCACAAGCTCAACATACAACTTAAAGCCATAAACGACCTCACAAGATAATATCAACTCCTCAAGCCTTACAACATTTCACAATCCTCAACCACTACTTGATATTCACTCTAAGTTATGCTATATCCAACCTAACATGATACTACTACTAATACTAAACATAACTAGATCGGGTAAGATCATAAGCTCGGGGGAGAGAGTACTCACATGACGTCAAAAGACGGAAATCGATCAACGGATGTCGACTTGGACTTGTTAGGTCTTTATCGGGACGCTTCCGAACCTAACACCAAAGCTATACAAATTTAGCTTATACGCTAAATTTGAACGGAATAATTAACATATATAAATCTAAAGAAAACTCCACTTTTAAAACCCAAGTTAAAACCGTTAATATATATTCCGGACAAATTGTATAGCATCATAAATTCAAGGTAAAACTTGTTTTCAAAGACAACGTTAAAATCCCGTAATTTAATCTTTAAGTCATAAACCGGAATTAATCCAACATGAACATAATATATATGGTCTATATAAATAAGAATATAATTCAAGTAAATCCCAATTTTAAAACTCATAGAAACATTTTCAAGCCAATTATGAAATGGTAGAAACTTGTTTCATAAATTGTAAATAAAACTTTGGGCTATTTCCTGTAATTTATTCCAGCAGGGGTAATATTGCAAGATTCCAAAATTAGGGCCAAATATGTAAATGCAAAACAGTGGGTAAATTTTGTAATTACATAAAATAAGGGGGGGGGGGCGATTATAATTTAATAATTAGGGTTTTGAAGCCCTTTACTGCTGGCTGGAGAAGAACACGCACAGAGGAAAGGGAAACAGCTCCGGCGGCTGTGCAGGAGGAGGAAGAAGATGCGGACGGTGCCGTTGCAGGCGGAGGGAGGAGCGGCGACACAGAGGTGGTCCAGCTCTCCACAGTGGCGGCCTCCAGGCGACCGGAGAGGACAGTGAAGAAGAGGGAGAAGAACGTCGGCGTGCACAACCTGCTGGTGGCTCCGATCGGTCAAGGCCGCAACATGGAGGCGCTCTTCGTTCCGGCGGTTCCCAGACAGTGCGGCTCTCTTCTCCGGTGGCTGGTCCACAACGAAGACGGAGGAGGAAGGTCGTCCGGCGTCGGTTGCGCTCCTCTGGCGTCGGTTGCGAGTTCCAGAAGGCGGCGGTTTCAAACCCAAAGGGCGGTGAATCTGCGTGAAGGAGGGTGTGTGAGGGAGGCTAGTGCGAGAGGGTTGGTGCGAGAGAGGAGGTAGCAAGAGAGGTACACAGTTGGCTGACTGATTCCGGCGACTACGATGGAGGACGAGGAAGCAGATCCGGTGGATGAAGGGCCGACGGGGTTCGGTGAGAAGAAGAAAGAGGAAGCAAGTGAGTCTTGTGAAGGAGAAGCAGAACAAAGGTGTGGCGGCTGAGAGGAGAAACAAACATAAGAGAACAACTAGGGTTCTGAATTAGTATAACCTACACATCAGCCATAATGGGCCCAGCGGACGGGCCCGGTTGGCAATATAATGTAAACATATAAACTCAATACAAGCCCAAATCGGTCGGGTCGGTTGATTCGGAATTTATTGGGGGATTATTCCGGGTATTACATCGGTTCTTATAGTTTATATATATATAAACTTATAATAATTTAATTTATAATTTGAAAACACTTGTAAAAATTATTTAAGAGATTAAAATATCGATAAAAGTAGGAAAATAATGATCGAAAACGCATCTAATAAAATGGGGTGTTACATTAGATCCCCCTAAAAACAAGTTTCGGCCCGAAACTTGCGATACGTCTAACTTCTCGGTTCCTAACGTCGAGGTAAGAACTCTCAAGCTAAGAAGATTTAAGCCTTCTAATCTATACCCACAATCTACTCAAACTACCACCGCGAAACATATAACCGGACATAAAACACATTCCCGCATGGGGCGAAACCCACATATAACATCACACATTCACACAACTCAACCAAGGGAAGAACTAGGTCTAAACCGTCGATTCTATCAATGCTACTAACTTAGCGTAAACTTAACCAAAGATACTATCCTCCGTCTTTCAATTAGCCTCATCGGTTCCTCATCTGTCACTAGATCATCATGACTGACAACATGTCTCGATTCATGTACTTACTCTCTCGATTGTTACACATGAAATATCGGGTGAACACCCTCTACTCTTAGTGGCACGCTAACCGGTAAACCACTTTCCCACCTCCTACTAAAATCTCAAAAAGGTCCGATATATCGGAACTCAACTTCCTTCTCGGGTCTTTCTCAATGCAACATTTTCATTATTTTCTTCTTGCTTGTCTCTAACAAAGAAGATTGAGCTTTCCATTTACACTGTTGGCTTTGGTTCTTGTCAAACCAAACTTGATGTTACGTTTCCTAAATTCTTTTTGCATGTTCTAAGTGACAAAGGAAGTATTTGCTCCATACTACTTCTTCTAACGAGACACGTATGATATTACCTTTACATCGTTCCTCAATACTCAATCAAGACCTTGTCTTGAAGAATCACTTCCCACTTTAAAAACATAATATCTCAGGGTAAATCAAAACAGTTGCACCAATGAACCCCCTCTTAATTCTCAGCAACTCTATTGTCAATTCTTCGTCCCGTTCAATACTTCATTTTCATCCGTAGTAGGTTACCATAAAAGGTGTTACACAACTTCTCCCTTCACATATCTGGTAAAACTCAACACTTTTAAGATAACTTGTAACTTCCTTCACAACCTTTGGGGTTTGTCATCCGAGACAACTTGTCATACAACTTCTCTCTTTTTCACCAGTAGACCCAAAATATCTTATCCGGAGCATCAATAAGCCCATCTGGAATAACTACCACTCGCACTGACCCTGGTTGGTCCAAAATACCGTAATTACAATATCCCGGTAACGGATTCTAACTTTTCAAACAGTGACAATCAAATCTTAATTCAATCTTCTAAGAGACTACCAACCCTTGCAACTGATTACGTAGGTCTCCCATTCGTTGTGAGGGGTATTGGTCCTTCATTGTCATCTTGCTCAACTTATAGACATCGATGTACCAACGGAGATGATCGTCTCTCTCTTCGCAAACCGGTGTTCTCCATAACAATTTCAATCAAGAGTTTAAGATATATTTGAAGTTCTTCATAGCATTTCACTAATTCTAATGAAATCTTATCACTAAGTTCTTGCAATTTCTCCTTCACTTGCTTCCACAACTCATGTCTTTGTACAAGTGTTATTCCATACGGCGCCTTTGACACCGGAAAAAAAAATCAAGCTCGACCTTAGTGGAAATTTCCACATTCTGACGTATTGGAATCTGTGATATTTCAGGTTTCATCTTTTCTCTTCTGGTCGCATATCATAATAACCGCCACAATCCTGTTTTATCACTTTACAAGTAGTCATGATACTAATGATCTACCCCGATCTGTTGGGGTGACGTCCTTTAAACACGTGTGTATTGTTCAATCTTTAGCTACAATGTTTACCGTCGTCTTTCCGAGATCCTTCATCTCTTGAACTCAAGAGACTTGCTCGAGTCTTTTGACTCTTGTAGCCTTATTTGAGTATTCTTTTATCTTAATCTCATTCTCCCTCTTTGATGAAATGATTGTAAAAATCTGCTAAGGTTTCTCACTTATGTGCTGCCATAAGGGTCCAAACTGCATGACTTAACCGTGCTTCAAAACAATTGATCTTATTCTTCTTCGCTTTCCATGACATCCCAATATATGGAAGGAATTCTTCGTCTTCTACATAAGCCCTCACCGTAGTCATCATTTCTTCAAGTAGGCGTAGAAATTTATACTTCATTTTCTTATGTTACGTCAAACCGACCATAGAGGCTCTAACCTCAACCTTGCATGTACTCCTTGTACATCCCAAATCGACAACAAACTTCAAAACTTCGGTCTTCTCTTACTCTTGTTGGTCACCTTATGCATCTCTCGATATTTCCTGAACAACTTCACAACCGTACCCGTATCCCCGTGGAAATGCTAGAAGAAATTCCCCATCCAAAACCACTAAAATATCAAACTCATTACATCTCCAAGTACTAACATCATAAACTCTAAGCTTGCAGTGTTGCCCTAATCTAGGTCATCCCTTTCACTCCATAGCCACCATGGCTCTTCCGTGTGAGTTTAGAAACTTGACTTATCTCTTGCCCGCGGTAACATATCATCCATTTCATACCCTACATCCTCGATATACTCCCATTTACGTACCATCTCCATGACACCTTACCTTCTTCTTGATTCAATACTTCCCCTTTACCGTGGTCAAACTTTAAAACCTCTAATTTGTGTCGTTCTCCATATGCTAATTCTGTGACCTACAAAGGTCACATAAGGTCATCCAAATTTCTCTGTATGCCCATAATCTTGTTTACTCACCCCCTTTTACACTCACCAATAGACAACCCGCACCTGAGCGTTCTTAGTTGTCACCGATTAACTTGTATCAGACATTCTCCGAAGTCAACGACTTATTATTCTACTACACTTCCATGTTACCATACTCCTGAAGGATACCCTCTCGGGGTACTCTATTTTAAACTTCACTAGCTCATTTTACTATTCTTCAAACTCCGTTAGCTTTTTCAACGCTCCTCTCTTCCTTCCGCTTCTGCAAGATAACTATACCTTCCCGACTCTTTTGTGTCAAATGACCCAACTTCATATGCTTAACCGTCCTTCATAATGTGTTGTAAGTGTAATTTCCCCACATCTCTATCGTTTATAACCATTCTCTTCTCTTGGTTGGTAACTTAAGTCTTTCGATCCTCGCCCCTTGTTTCATCTTTCATCTTTTGAAGATCATCACCCACACACACTTTCTCCTTCTTAACATTGCTCAGTCTCATCACCACGACGGAAAACGATTGACTCCGCAAGGTAATTCTATTATGTGAACTTTTGCCATGTAATCCTCCTCATAACTCTCGTATTTCTGAAGAAGTCTCCCGCTTAAGCTCTCGCAAAAACCGTCGCTCCACTTTCTAGTTCTTTTGTAAGCTTAATGTACGCATCTCATGAATCTTCGTATTAGTTCAACCACACTTCACACTCTGACTCTCATGCTTAGGAGCATCTAGGAAAAACTTCATATCTCGAGGAAATACCACTTCTACCCTTGCTAGTATTGACTCTTTTCCTTCCCGCTTCGCGTCCTTAGTTATCCATGCGTCGTCTTGAAAAATCATAAGTTCACCATCTCTAGTTGGTTTCGTTGTGATTCAATCGTTGCTTCTTTGCAACCACTCTCATGTCTTCGTTTGCTCCCTTACTCGTATGACTTCCTTCTCAGTTTTGCTTAAAACAAATTGAGGTTTTCTTCCACTTGTTTGTCCTTCGTTTACGCCATCTTTAATCTTCCGCTTCGATGTCCACTTAAAGGGGTCCGAGAAACACCAAGGTGTTTGTCCAAAACGTGATACACAACTCGGTATTTGAGCATACTCAACCTCAGATGTAAACTATCCTAAGCCAAACTGCGCCATCCAAGGGGCGATGATAGCTTTATATCTTCTCGATTATAAGGTCTAGCATCCATATGTCACTATATATCCTAGTATATGTATATAACTATATAAGTCCTATGTCCACCTGCTATCAGCATAACACATCCAAGGAAACCATTCTCATAAAATGAGTTTCAAGCACTAATATAATATTATCATGCCACATGTACAAATCATATCAATATAAAGGTCATGTCACCATAACAATATAACAAGTCCATCATGCATAACTATAATCGACATATAGTAATAGTCCAAATACATCCTAGGTTCACGATACATATCTACATATATACACATATATACATATATATACTAAAAATCCAACAAACTATGCTGCCGAGATCAACGGAAGGAGTGGTGGTCCGTACATTCTACCCCGACTCATGCATGTGATTTTGAAAACGAAAAATCAGAACCCGCGGGGTTCTGTTTATTCCTTATTCGGCTTTTAGAAGATTGCGAGTGCCATTGTTGTCAACCTAGGGCTCTGATACCACTTTTGTAACACCCCGAATCCGCGAGACTCGGGATGCTACGGGTTGGGACCTCACAATGGGTCCCGACCCTTAGCCTGACAACAATTTCACCGGATCTTTCAACATGGCACAAATAAAGGCAAAACCGAAATACATTTTATGCAATGTAAGAAAACCCAAAAGAAAACAAACAACGGACTTCAGCCGATAAACAACATTAAAGACCAAAACGCCATACACGCGGCATACCAACATAATAAACAAAGAATAAAATACAACCCGACTCTAACCCAAACTCACTCCTAAAATGTACGGAACCCCGGCTGCCCACTCTTCCGGATCTCTCGGCCGCATTCCTAACCTGCAATGCAATCTACAACAATATCGGTATAAAACCGTTAGCTAGCATTCAAGGCATTAGAATCATGGTATTGGCACACACACACACACATAAGGCATCATAAACACACAACATGTTCCAAAATACACAATCCGGTTTATTATCTTTTTATTATTAGGTCATATCCCGTTCTAATTCACTTCTTTTGTGACACGAGAATCTTAAAGATCTCGCCCTTGTCCCCTTTCACCATACGGGTTTGTACTTGATGCGGATCAGCATCACCCGATGGACTGGTCGCAAGGCACCTCCCAGTCATCCCCATTTTGGACCGGACATAGCGGTCACCGCCCGTTATCATACACTTGGGCCAAATATAAACATATAAAGTCGGTGGTCCTATTACCGGTTTAGATGTTATAACATAAGCAATAAACACGCACATAAACAATAAACACACACCACCAAACACGCATTGAAACTAATACAGAGAATACGAGCTAAGTAAGTCCGAAGACTTACCTCGTCCCAAAGATAATCCCGCTAACCATCGCTCTCAACTTCCCGTAGGAAGGCACACAACGCCTGGTCAAGACAAGGCACACAATCAACATCTCTCTCACATGCTAAAAGTCCTTAGACTTCTAGTCCCAATGATCTCGCAAGATCATAAACCAAACCATGATAGGATACTCTCGTTCTAGTCCACAACCTCAACAATCATACAAATTCAACCCCTAAATTCTCACAAGCTCAACATACAACTTAAAGCCATAAACGACCTCACAAGATAATACCAACTCCTCAAGCCTTACAACATTTCACAATCCTCAACCACTACTTGATATTCACTCTAAGTTATGCTATATCCAACCTAACATGATACTACTACTAATACTAAACATAACTAGATCGGGTAAGATCATAAGCTCGGGGGAGAGAGTACTCACATGACGTCAAAAGACGGAAATCGATCAACGGATGTCGACTTGGACTTGTTAGGTCTTTATCGGGACGCTTCCGAACCTAACACCAAAGCTATACAAATTTAGCTTATACGCTAAATTTGAACGGAATAATTAACATATATAAATCTAAAGAAAACTCCACTTTTAAAACCCAAGTTAAAACCGTTAATATATATTCCGGACAAATTGTATAGCATCATAAATTCAAGGTAAAACTTGTTTTCAAAGACAACGTTAAAATCCCGTAATTTACTCTTTAAGTCATAAACCGGAATTAATCCAACATGAACATAATATATATGGTCTATATAAATAAGAATATAATTCAAGTAAATCCCAATTTTAAAACTCATAGAAACATTTTCAAGCCAATTTATGAAATGGTAGAAACTTGTTTCATAAATTGTAAATAAAACTTTGGGCTATTTCCTGTAATTTATTCCAGCAGGGGTAATATTGCAAGATTCCAAAATTAGGGCCAAATATGTAAATGCAAAACAGTGGGTAAATTTTGTAATTACATAAAATAAGGGGGGGGGGCCGATTATAATTTAATAATTAGGGTTTTGAAGCCCTTTACTGCTGGCTGGAGAAGAACACGCACAGAGGAAAGGGAAACAGCTCCGGCGGCTGTGCAGGAGGAGGAAGAAGATGCGGACGGTGCCGTTGCAGGCGGAGGGAGGAGCGGCGACACAGAGGTGGTCCAGCTCTCCACAGTGGCGGCCTCCAGGCGACCGGAGAGGACAGTGAAGAAGAGGGAGAAGAACGTCGGCGTGCACAACCTGCTGGTGGCTCCGATCGGTCAAGGCCGCAACATGGAGGCGCTCTTCGTTCCGGCGGTTCCCAGACAGTGCGGCTCTCTTCTCCGGTGGCTGGTCCACAACGAAGACGGAGGAGGAAGGTCGTCCGGTGTCGGTTGCGCTCCTCTGGCGTCGGTTGCGAGTTCCAGAAGGCGGCGGTTTCAAACCCAAAGGGCGGTGAATCTGCGTGAAGGAGGGTGTGTGAGGGAGGCTAGTGCGAGAGGGGCTGATGCGAGAGGGTTGGTGCGAGAGAGGAGGTAGCAAGAGAGGTACACAGTTGGCTGACTGATTCCGGCGACTACGATGGAGGACGAGGAAGCAGATCCGGTGGATGAAGGGCCGACGGGGTTCGGTGAGAAGAAGAAAGAGGAAGCAAGTGAGTCTTGTGAAGGAGAAGCAGAACAAAGGTGTGGCGGCTGAGAGGAGAAACAAACATAAGAGAACAACTAGGGTTCTGAATTAGTATAACCTACACATCAGCCATAATGGGCCCAGCGGACGGGCCCGGTTGGCAATATAATGTAAACATATAAACTCAATACAAGCCCAAATCGGTCGGGTCGGTTGATTCGGAATTTATTAGGGGATTATTCCGGGTATTACATCGGTTCTTATAGTTTATATATATATAAACTTATAATAATTTAATTTATAATTTGAAAACACTTGTAAAAATTATTTAAGAGATTAAAATATCGATAAAAGTAGGAAAATAATGATCGAAAACGCATCTAATAAAATGGGGTGTTACACCTTAAACGTAATAATAACAGTTGTCCTAGCAAGTTATTATTATTAAAACACGCACATAGCACACACAACCACTATCACTCAACTAATATCCAGAAACTGGCTAAGTAAGTCGCAAGGACTTACCTGAGTCAAAAACACTCTAACACTTCTCAAACAGACCGTACTCGTGGTAACTCAAGCGCTTGTCAATTAAGGCATGTGTATCAAAATCACATCTCGATGTCCAACCTCATGCGAAGGGATTACGGAAAAAAGATTCTCATACGGTAAAAGACCGTTTTACCCTTAGTGTCGATAATTCTCCGAGTCACTTCTTGACCTCTAATATTTCTTTTTGAACGCTTTCTAATATCTGATTACTCCAGAACAGTTTACTAAAGGTTATAATATTAATTTCATCCACTCGTCATCTAGAATCACATTACTTCATTCTCGGGTATTATCTAATCTTATATATATATATATATATATATATATATATATCTGTATATATACATACTTACGTGCATACTAACTTTCCTTCCAATTCTATAAAATCCGTCACTCTTAGGTATTTATATATATATATATATAGCCACATACTTTATATTTTCACCAACTCACACTTATATGTATACTTTTATTTCATATAATATATATATATATATATATATATATATATATATATATATATATATATATATATATATATACATACGTATATATATATACTCGGCATACACTCTCCTATATACACTATACTAACCGATACTTATTTTTATAACTCTCCGCTTCTACTTCTAATCATATATACATGTATATTCTGCACTACATTCATGACATTCTAAATGTATATATATATACACATTACAGTGTACTAACAACTCAACAGTGCAACCAACCGGACTCACCTAGTCACCGACGCTGGTCCAGGAGGGTGCAACGGGGTGTGGCGTCGGCACAGGGGACGGAAGAAACAGCAGGCGGCGGCTCACTGGCGGGAAGATCTTGGCTGGTTCAACACAGCAGCCGCAAGAGAGGCAGTTAGCCCAGCGCACCGGAACAGAAAGAGGAAGAAGAATAGGGCGGACGACTCACCTTGCCACCGGTGCTACGCTGGTCCAGGAGGTGCAGCGACGGCTCACTGGTGGGACTCGCAACGGCGGCTCGATGGCTGTTAGGGCCTGCAGTCGAGTGTGGCGTGCGTCAAACTGCTGCAGTTCAGGAAATAGCGAGGGAGAGGAGAGAGTGGTACGAGAGGGTAACTTACCTAGGCCGATGTCGCCGGCGAGCAGGGGAGGCGGACGAGCGCGGCGCATGCACGGTGGCGAGTCTCCGGTTGAAGGCGGAAGGGCTGCTGGTCGATGCTCTCTTCAGAAGGTGGGAGACGAAGGGTAGCGGCAGGGTAGGTAAGTGTAATTAGGTTAATTTTAATTAGGTTAATTAGGTTAGTTTCTTAAGAATGGGCTGGCTGGTTGGGCCGGTAATTGGGCCTGGTAGCGGGTTATATTCAGCCCCTCTCTCTTTAAAATAGGATCCGGAACTCGTTAATTAAGTGCGGGAAATTTATATAATACGGAATTAAATTCCGTATTTTTTTTATAAATTTATTACCATTCTTATTTTAAGGTGCGAAGTTTATTTCCGGTTACAAGGTTTCGTCATTTTATGTGAATTAACGTCACATAAAATGATGGAAACAACACTCGTTCTATTTTATTTTTAATTTATGTACTTATTTATTTAAGATTGACGTTTTGGAAATCGGTTACAATCCGGTTTAACGGGTTTCAAAATTCCGGTTATTACATCAGTGCCCTCTTAAAAGAAGTTTCGTCCCGAAACTTAGAATGTTCCTCTTACTCACACATTTCCTTTGGTATATTTTAGTTTTTTCGACATTTTCATTTTCTACCATGCAACTACTCAACCATCAAACAAACAAGTATCACAAAAACAGAATCACTCAAATCAATATAAAAACCTGAAAGGTCAAACAACACAACATCCGAGTACTAACTCGTCAAACAGGAGTAACCTCTAACCCCGCAAAGAACTCGGGATAGTTACATCTAATACTCTCCTCAGTCTCCCAAGTGGCCTCATCAGCTCCTCTCCTAGACCACTGGATCCTCAACATAGGTATCTCCTTGGACCGCAGACGTCTGGTACTGCGCTCCAAGACAACTACTGGGTACTCTACAAATGTATGGTCAGGCTCAACTGTCAGATCCTCATGGCTGATGATGTGTCTCGGATCCGGGATGTACTCTCTCAACTGAGATACATGAAAGACCGGATGGACACTCTCTAGTCTCGGCGGTAGTGCTAGTTTGTAGGCCACCCCTCCAACTCTCTCCAAGATCTCAAAAGGTCCGACATATCGAGGACTTAGCTTCCCCTTAATGCCGAAACGCCTGACCCCTCTCATAGGTGACACTCTCAGCCACACCTGAGCACCCACTCTAAACTCCAAAGGTCGACGCCTTTTGTCGGCATAGGACTTCTGACGACTCTGAGCTGCTAACATCCGCTCTCGGACTAGGACAATCCGAGCGATGTCATCCTGTATCTGATCTGGAGCTACTCCATCAACTCTGTTGGGCTCATCCCAACATAATGGTGTACGACATCTCCGCCCGTACAAAGCCTCATAGGGAGCCATCCCAATAGACGCGTGCCATCTATTATTATACGAAAACTCTACTAGTGGGAGATGATCTGGCCATACCTGTCCCCAATCTAGTACACACGCCCTAAGCATGTCCTCTAAGGTCTGAATGGTCCTCTCAGACTGTCCGTCTGTCTGTGGGTGGTAGGCGGTAGTAAAGTGGAGACTCGTCCCCAAAGCAGTATGTACCTGCTGCCAAAATCTTGAGGTAAAACGTCCATCTCTGTCAGAGACGATAGTCCTCGGTACTCCATGGAGTCTCACAATGTGTCTGGTGAACTCCTCAGCCAGACGACTCACCGGCCACGTTTCCTTAATCGGAATGAAACCTGCGGTCTTCGTCAAGCGGTCTACCACTACCCAAATAGCATCAAATTCTCTGCTGAGTCTCAAACCTGTGACAAAATCCATAGATATATCCTCCCACTTCCATTGTGGTACTGGAAGTGGGTGGAGCTCTCCTCCAGACCTACGGTGCTCAATCTTGACCTGCTGGCAGGTCGCGCACTGAGCTACATACCGAGTCACATCGGGCTTCAAACCACCCCACTAAAAGGACCGTCTCACATCCTTGTACATCTTACTCGCTCCAGGATGTACTGAGTATGGGGTAGCATGAGCCTCACCTAGTATCATCTGTCTCAACTCACTGTCTGACGGCACACAAACGCGGTCCTGACGTCTCATCACTCCATCTGCACCAATAGTAAACTGTGGGGCCTCATCTCGAGACATCCTGTCTCGGATCCTGATCAAAGTAGGGCAAGTCTCCTGCTTCTGTCGGATCTCATCCAATAGATCAGGAAGTAACTCCATGGTAGCCAACTGACCATCAGTATCGGGAAATTGAATCTCTATCTCCAACCAAGCCAAGTCCCTCTGCAACTGTGGCTGTACTGTCAACCGGGCTATCGCCCTCTCCCTAGGCGTCTTCCGGCTCAAAGCATCAGCTACCACATTCGCCTTTCCGGGGTGGTAAAGGATTTCAAGGTCGAAGTCCTTGATCAACTCTAACCACCGCCTCTGGCGGTTATTCAACTCTCTCTGAGTGAATATGTACTTCAAACTCTTATGGTCTGTAAAGATCTGACATGTCGCCCCATAGAGATAGTGACGCCAGATCTTAAGAGCATGAACTACTGCAGCCAACTCTAGATCATGTGTGGGGTAGTTCTCCTCATACGTCTTCAACTGTCGAGACGCATAAGCTATGACCTTACCCCTTTGCATCAAAACACATCCCAAGCCCAGCTTGGATGCATCACTGTATACCACAAAATCATCAGTACCCTCAGGCTGTGCCAAAATCGGAGCGGATGTCAATCTCCTCTTCAGCTCCTCAAAACTCTGTTGACACGGCTCAGACCAGACAAACCGAGTGGTCTTCCTCAGAAGACAAGTAAGTGGTCGGGCAATCAAAGAGAACCCTTCCACAAACCGGCGGTAGTAACCTGCTAAACCTAGAAAACTGCGAACCTCCTTAACATTCTTAGGAGGTTGCCAAGAAGATATTGACTCGATCTTCGCCGGATCGGCCTTAATACCCTCAGCAGTCACCACGTGACCTAAGAAAGCCACCTCTGACATCCAAAACTCACACTTGGATAGCTTAGCATACAACTGGCTATCCTGTAGAATATGCAGTACTGTCCTCAAGTGTCCGGCATGCTCCTCTCGACTCCTAGAGTAGACTAGGATGTCGTCAATGAAGACCACTACAAACTGGTCTAAGAAGTCAATGAATATCCCATTCATCAACTCCATGAACACCGCTGGTGCATTAGTGAGCCCAAATGGCATCACTACGAACTCATAATGACCATACCTAGTCCGGAATACCGTCTTAGGTATGTCCTGATCTCTCACCCTCAACTGGTGGTAACCTGATCTCAAGTCTATCCTCGAGAACACAGACGCTCCATGCAACTGGTCCAACAGATCATCTATGCGTGGCAGTGGGTACTTGTTCTTGATAGTTACTTTATTCAACTCTCTCTAGTCTATGCAAAGCCTCATCGATCCGTCCTTCTTCTTCACAAATAGTACTGGTGCACCCCAAGGAGACACACTAGGGCGTATGAAACCCTTCTCTGCTAGCTCCTCTAACTGCTTCTTCAGCTCAAGCAGCTCTATAGGTGCCATACGGTACGGAGCCTTCGAGATAGGTCTCGTGCCCGGCTCCAAGTCGATGCTGAAATCAACGCTCCTCTGTGGGGGTAGTCCTGGCAGGTCGTCACTGAATACCTCTGCAAACTCGCATGCAACAGGTATCTCCTCTATAGTCAGGCTCTTGCTTTCCTTTATGGCATAACACCAGAAGGCTTCGCAACCCTGTGCTATCAGTCTCGCTACCCTCACTGCACTGATAACTGTGCCTGACTTTCCGAGGTCCCAACCTCGGAATATTACTCTATGGCCCTCCTCCGTGGCAATGGTCACTGTCCTCCTACCAATGTCTAAGACTGCCCCGTGTTTCCTCATCCAGTCTATCCCTAAAATGACATCCTCATGAGCTAAGGGCATGACTAGAAAATTGACTAGCCAGTCTCGATCTCCCATGCGAACAGGGCATCCAAAGATCTCTCTAGTCCCCCTTACCTTACTCCCATCAGGTAAGCCTATCATAAAAGGTATCCCTTCTACAGTGGCTAAGGACAACCTATCTACGCATGCATCAGATATGAAGGAGTGTGTAGCACCCGTATCAAATAAAACTCGTACAGGTAAGTCATGAATATGGATCGTACCTGTGGCAGTCGGTGCATCTGGCTGATCAGCATCTCTCAACTCAAACACTCGTGCCTGAGCTCCTCTAGTATCAACTACACTACCACGTCCTCTGCCCCGACCTGATCCCTGCATAGAACTCGGGGATGATGTATGTCCGAGAGCCCTGTAAGACTGCTGTTGACCAGGAGCTCTGTACTGCTGCTGCTGACTCGGAGCTCGGTACTGTAGCGGTCTCGGTACACTCCCTAATAGACTTGGAGGAGAAGAACCCTGCTGAGATGGAGCCTTGCCCTGGCGGCAGAATGCAGCTCTATGTCCAGCCTTGCCGCACTGGAAGTAAGTCACTGCCGGCTTCGTGCAGTTCGATCGGATATGTCCGTAGCCACTGCAGTTGTGGCACTGCAAGCCACCAGCTGAAGTCTTACCAGTAGCTGTATGGCTATGTTGCCCCTGAGTCTGTCCCCGTCCAAAAACAGCTACTCCTGAACTACCACTAGCATAACTTGTCCTCTGCTGCTTATCCGGCCTGTCTGACTGAGCAACTCTCCTCGATACTGGTCTGTCTCTCTCATATGCAGATGCTCTATCCTGATAGTCTGACAGAGTCTCACAGCGAAATCCTGCCAGATAGGAACGAGTACTATCTCTCAATCTCCGTGAAAAGAGATATACATGCTGCTCCTCAGGAGGTGCAGCTGGTCCAAGCAGTGTCAGTTCCTTCTGGAACTTCTTGATGGCAACAGCAATCGGAATGTCCTCAAATCCTGCCTCAATGAAGTATTGAAACCTCTCTCTCCTCAACGAGACAGGGCAGTATCTGTCTCTAACAATGCTCCTCATCTGCTCCCAACTAGTGACTCGACTACGCATGGTCCGCCACCAGGAGTGAGCATCCTCAGTGAAACAGGTCTGCACCAAGTCCACCTGTCGATCCTCTAGGCAACAAATTGCCTCTAATGCAGTCTCTACCTGTCCAATCCAGTGCTCCACCTCCAGTCCTATCTCTCCACTAAATGAGGGGACCTTCTGAGAGTTGAAAGCCTTCAACCACTCATCCGGCCTCGGTGCTCTAGACCCAATAGGAGCTCTATCAGCCACAACTCTTCTCTTAGGTACAGTTGGCATCTGAGGCACTCCCTGTGTCACCTGGACAGATCTAGCCGGTACTGGTGGTACCTGGGTAAGTCTCTCTATCCTAGCAACCTCCTCCATACGCTCAACGTATGCTCGGTACTCTCTGTACTCAGTCGCTCCAATGGAAACACGTCCTGACTCCGTCGAACGTGCTCTCTGTGCTCCAGACCTAGCAACGGTCTCATTCCTGACCTCAGGACCTACACTCTCAGCTACCTCCTCCACTCCAGCCTCTAGCATGATCACTGCAGGTGGATCCTCTCGAGGAGCTCGACCTCGGCCTCGGGCTAGTGGAGGTCTACCTCCACGGCCGCATCCTCTAACTGTAGGGGTCCCATCTCCCCTACCTGGTCCAGCTGGAGGGAGAGGTGGACGACCTCTACCTCGACCAGTAGCTAGCGTAGCTCTAGTACGTGCCATCTGCGCGATGAATAATAAATAAAATTACAACTAGCTAAAAAGTCCAAAAAGTCCATCTACAGTAAAACCTAAAGTCCATACTAAGCATACTGAGATCCGCGGTAGTAGTGGTGGTCAGCCGTACTTTTCTATTCCCAACCAGACTATGCATGCATTTAAAACCAAAAATTTTCTTTTTAAAACTCAGACCCCTTTTCGGGTTCAGCTTAAAACTTATTCGGTCTTTCAAAAGATTTCAAGTGCCATTGTTACCAACCTAGAGCTCTCATACCATGTTGTAACACCCCGAATTCTCAAAACTCAGGACATTACTGGTTAGGACCTCACAATGGGTCCCGACCTCAGTTTGACAATAACATTACTAGGATCTTGCAACAAGACACAAATAAAGAAAACCGAAATTCATAAAATAGTATTTTTAAGGTAATGAATGCAACACTGTCTAGCAGCCTAAAGTACTTAAACAAAAGAAACGACAACTGTCTTAACCAAAAGAAATAAAAGACAAACACAACTCCCAACCCCACTCTAAGGAGTACGGAGACCCGGCTGACCACTACTTCCGGATCACTCAGCTGCTGGTCTAACCCGCGATAAATCTTAAAACACAACAAGAGGAACCGTTAGCTAGTTATCTAAATATTAGCAGAATAATAGTAGCATGTTACGCTCAGGATGTGATACGCAATGGGTTTTAAATTTATATTCTCGTTATATTTATCCTAACTCCTAGCGAACCCGCAGTGTACGGGACGTTTGTAGTAGGGATAGTATTCCGAGGTCGAACACAAAGACTAAGGTGAGATTGATTCAATTTATGATTAAGTCTAGTGAAGATCTAGGTTAAGAAAAGAGAAAGAAATAAAGAAATGAAAATCTCAATTGTTTTTGGTTGGTTTCTCGGTGATCAATCAAAGATCACAAATCATGCGAAATGTAACACTCAACTAAGCTAACAAATCAACGCAAACAAACAAGCAAAATACGAGATAATAGATCAAAGATAGAAAAGCGGATTCTAGGGGTTGGAAGTTCCGGTTATGGCATAGGACTCAAGCTATCTATTCATTCCTTGGATTAACTATGATATGTTGGGATTAAGTGTTTCTAGATTGGGATCAATCACCGGGTAGGTCTCATGGTCCACTAGGCCATCCCTAAGGTCTCATCACCGGGTTAGTCTCTAAGAACCTAAGGGACGGAATTCTACACAAACCGGATTGTTACCTAGAGATCTAACCTATCCTTACCGGGTAAGTCTCGGAAGGGTTAGTCCTAAACAACCTTCCTAGCACACTTAATCCAATGGCGGCTTATGAGGCTCACCACTACCTAGGATTTGTCATCTTTGGAATCTAAGAGTAAGGATTACCGAGTAAGTCTCTCCTAACACTTAGTTGCTAACACTAGGTCACCCTAGGATAGATTTAGCTCAACAAACACTAGGATTTCAACATTCTAACTAACTAAGCTAGATCCATCAAACAAGGTAAGGTCACGGTTTGTTCTACCTTTCCACGGCCGTGGTTTGGCAAGAACTGGCCGTAATTCCTAACAGAAACTACGTTCATACACACAAGTCATCCAAGGGTTATTATAAGTCCATCCTATCATAGCCCTAGCCACAACCATCCTTTCCTTACCCTAGAACCACATATATTTAGCCTAAAACATTCATAATAGAAATCGAAACAATCAAACATGAAATCATAGCATCCATTTGCAAGATAATGAAGAGAAAGAGATGAACAAGTGAACTAAAACAAAACCAAGCTGAAAATGGAATTAGAATAACTCACAATCCTTCTTAAAGAAGGTTCAAATGGTTCATACAACTCTAGCAATTGAATCCGAAATTCTTCACTACAAAAGCTCTCTAGGTCTATCAATGGTGTGTCTTCTTCTTCTCCACAAGGCTCTTCTCCAATGGTAGCTTCCTTCTACCTCCTTCTTCCAAGAATCTTCTTGTTGAGAGAATATTTTGATTGGATGATAGTGGATAATGGAGAGCTGCTCCAAGATGCTTCTCCCAGCCAATGCAGGACCACTTTCATACTAAAACTTTGCATGAGCTGGCCAAGAGATCGTGGCACAGCTGTCACGAAAACTTGGCAAAAACCACGGGCATTTCCACGGCTGTGGAGTGTCAGAGAACCGTGATTCTGTGCTTCAGCATTGCCTTTGATCATTAAGCTTCGATTTGGTGCATGGCTTGTGTTGGCAAGGTTCCATGAGTCTTCCCTACTCTTTAGCTTCCATCCTAATGAGTCCGAGGGTGTGTCATCTTGATGAACGATCCTCAAACGTATCGTTTTAGCTTCTAAATTTCCTAAAATACCTACAAAACAATGCACAAGTCCGTGTAGACGTCTATCTCGAGAATATTCGTGAATTGAGTGCAAACGCCTTGAACTAGTGCTAAACCATGCATGAATGAGCGAGAAATCTATCTAAATGATTACCTAAATCTAAGTCATAAATCGTGTTATCAAAAATACCCCATACTTAAGGTTTGCTCGTCCCCGAGCAAATTCTCAACTATAGACTACGAGATGACATGATTTATGTATGCAGAAAAATGGCAAAATCTTTTTGGGTTGTGCTTCTACTATTGGATCACCTTCATAGTCATGTTTCATGGCAAAGGACAAACAATCATGCATCAAACAAGCGAAAGCATGGAAAGACAATTGCACTTAACTCGAAAGTATGCATGAAATGTGAAGATGAAGAAGTCAAGAAGATCAAGAGTACATCCAATCTAAATCACTAAGTCTTACAAACATGCAAATAGGTCATAAGGTCTTGTGAAATAAAAGGCCAAGAAATGTAGTGACTAGGTGGGGATTTTCTAGGTCATGTGATGCTAATCCGGGAATGGAACTAACTCCACAATTTTGTCCTCGATCAACTTCCCTCAAGTGTATATTTTTCTCTATCTTTCCTTTCTTTTCTTTTTCCTTGACTTATTTTTGAGACAATGGCATTGGTGTACAAAAGCCGAAACCTTGGTGATTAGCCATCCTCGGGCTTTTTCTATTTTTTGAGGTGCATCCACACCGGGCACACATACCAAAGCTCGTTAGGACTATTGGTTTATTTGACTTTGGCAAGGCACCAACACCCGATCATGTGAAGTGTACCGAGTTACTTGTCATTTAAACCAATGCCCCCAAACCTATATTTTTGGCTACACTTTCACGACAAATTCAGCATTTTATTCATGACATCCTTTCATCAACATCTTCACCCCACACTTGCTTTTCACACACATCAACACACTAACATGTTCCTATTTCCGGATGGGTCAAATGAGGTCAAATTTATCTCAATTGAGGTGCTCAAACAATCATGATCAAGATGAGAAGTAGAGAAAATGAATTGTCTCATTCATTCCTAGATGGTATGCAAGAACTATCATGTAATGTCGATCTTCAATACTCAATTCATTCTAGGCAAACATCATGATCACAAATCATTCATAGAGTTCAAGAGAAGTACTTCAAGTCCACATATGCATTCATCAATTTAACACATAAGGCCATCCATAGCCAATCCACAAGACAAGATTCATCATTAGGGTCATATCCAAGCCTAGAAAGCACAAAATTTTTTTTTAAAATTTTCTGATTTTTTTTTTGGAACTTTCGAAATGAATATATACAATGCAAGACATGTGAAAGTGTTAAACTACCCTAGATACTCATCATGCAAAGGATCATGCAAACCCCACCCCATACTTAGAAACACATTGTCCCCAATGTGTAAATGAAGTAAAGAAGAGTGAAAGAAGGTTCTCACAATGTAAAAATGGATTGCTATGGTATTTGGGATTTTCAAGTGGAATTGATGTTGGATGATTCTATCAACCATGGTAGAGAGCTCTAAGTGTTCATCAAGGCATCGGGACCCGCGCTAGGCACCGCTAGCCGTCCAAGTTCCGCGTCCGCTCCACCCATAATTGATGAGGGGTTCATCATCATCATTCCTATGTCAAGCAAGGCTTCCAATGCCACTAATGTTCTAGCACACACACACTAAGCACACGAAACACACACAAAGATAGAAAAATCAGAAACAAAAGCAAAACAAAAAGGGGAAAGTGTTACCAATGGGTTGCCTCCCACCAAGCGCTTCTTTAAGGTCATTAGCTTGACCATACTCGGGAGCGTCTACTCAAGGTAAAGTGGGGCGATCATATCCACCGGAGCTCCCGGGATATATTTCTTCAACCGAAGCCCATTCACCTTAAAGTTTCCACAATGCTCCCCTCCTATCTCAATAGCTCCATGGGGAAAGATCTTTTTCACCACATATGGCCCGGTCCATCTTGATTTGAGCTTTCCGGGAAAGAGCCGCAGCCTTGAGTTGAAGAGAAAGACAAGGTCTCCTTCACTTAACTCCTTGAGGATGATCCTCTTGTCATGCCACCGCTTGGTCCTCTCCTTGTAGATCCGGGCATTCTCGTATGCATCCAACCGGATCTCTTCAAGGGCGTTCATGTCAAGCAACCTCTTCTCTCCCGCCTCCTTGAGGTCAAAATTAAGCCACTTGATGGCCCAATGCGCTCTATGCTCTATCTCTACCGGGAGGTGGCAAGACTTGCCATAGACCAACTTGTAAGTAGTGGTGCCAATTGGTGTCTTGAAAGCGGTCCTATATGCCCATAAGGCATCATTGAGCTTCATAGCCCAATCCTTTCTAGTTCTAGATACCGTCTTCTCAAGAATGGCCTTTATCTCCCGGTTGGAGATCTCCACTTGGCCACTAGTTTGGGGATGGTAAGGTGTTGCCACCCTATGAGTCACCCCATACTTAGCCAAAAGTGCCCCAAAGTTCCTATTGGTGAAGTGCTTCCCTCCATCACTTATGATCACCCTTGGTGTTCCAAACCTAGGAAAGATCACCCGGTTGAAGAACCGCACCACAACCTTGGCGTCATTTGTAGGAGAAGCGATCGCCTCCATCCATCTTGAAACATAGTCAACCGCCAATAGGATGTAGAGGTTGCCACATGAAGAAGGGAATGGTCCCATGAAGTCCACTCCCCACACATCAAATATTTCCACTTCTTGAATGTTGTTCAAGGGCATCTCATTCCTCCTTGAGATGTTGCCCGTCCTTTGGCAAGCATCACAAGCTACCACAAAGCTTTGCACATCCTTGAACAAACTCGGCCAAAAGAAGCCCGATTGCAACACCTTTGCACATGTCTTGTGGGAGCTAGCATGCCCTCCACATGGCAAGGAATGACAATGGCGGATCACACTCTCCACCTCATCCTCCGGTATGCACCTTCTAAACATCCCATCCGGCCCTCTCTTGAACAAAAGTGGCTCGCTCCAATAGTAATGCCTCACATCCTTGAAGAACTTCTTTCTTTGGGCATATGTCAATCCGGGAGGCACTTCCTCACACACTAAGTAGTTCACAATGTCGGCAAACCATGGCTCACTTCCTCTAGACACTTGGAATAAGCATTCCTCCACCATTTGCAATTGCTCATCCCGGAATGAATCATCAATCGGGATGTCATCTTTTTCAAGCTCCAATGGTGGGAGTCTACTAAGGTGATCCGCCACGGAATTCTCGGATCCCTTCTTGTCCCGGATTTCCAAATCAAACTCTTGAAGAAGAAGGATCCACCGAATCAACCTTGGTTTGGCATCCTTCTTTGTAAGTAGATAACGGATCGCAGCATGATCCGTATAAACTATGACCTTCGCTCCAACAAGATATGAGCGGAACTTCTCAAAAGCATACACCACCGCGAGCAACTCCTTCTCGGTGGTAGCATAATTGAATTGGGCATCATCTAGCGTCTTGCTAGCGTAATAAATGGCATGAGTGCGCCCATCTTTCCTTTGCCCCAAAACAGCCCTAACGGCTACATCGCTTGCATCACACATGATTTCAAATGGTAAACTCCAATCCGGAGGTTGCATGATAGGTGCGGAGATCAAGGCGTTCTTCAACCTACAAAAGGCCTCAAGACAATCTTTGGAAAAGACAAAATCAACATCCTTCATTAGTAGGTTAGTGAGAGGCTTAGAAATTTTAGAGAAGTCTTGAATAAACCTCCGGTAGAAACCGGCATGCCCTAAGAAACTCCTTACCCCTTTCACCGAGGTAGGTGGTGGCAACTTCTCTATCGTTTCGATCTTGGCTCTATCAACCTCAATGCCACGGTTAGACAGCAAGTGTCCTAACACAATACCTTCACTTACCATGAAGTGGCATTTTTCCCAATTCAAGACAAGATTTGTCTCCTCACATCTTTGCAAAACTAATGACAAGTTAGCCAAGCAATTATCAAAGGAGGAACCATAAACAAAGAAATCATCCATGAACACTTCCATGATATTTTCAATATATTCCGAAAAGATAGCCATCATACACCTTTGGAAGGTGGCGGGTGCATTACACAACCCAAATGGAATTCTCCTATATGCAAAAGTACCCCATGGACATGTAAAGGTTGTTTTTTCTTGGTCATCGGGGTGGATAGGGATTTGGAAGAATCCACTATAACCATATAGGTAGCAAAAATGAGAGTGTTGAGCTAACCTCTCTAGCATTTGGTCAATGAAGGGGAGAGGGAAGTGATCTTTCCTAGAGGCCATGTTCAACTTCCTATAATCAATGCACATCCTCCACCCCGTAACCGTCCTAGTTGGGATTAGTTCATTGTTCTCATTAGTCACTACGGTCATCCCACCCTTCTTAGGTACTACATGAACGGGACTAACCCACTTACGATCCGAAATAGGGTAGATAATTCCCGCATCTAGCAACTTAATGATTTCCTTTTTGACTACCTCCTTCATTATGGGATTCAATCTCCTTTGATGTTCAATAGAGGGTTTGTGGTTATCTTCCATCATTATCTTATGCATGCACAAAGAAGGCTTAATGCCAACCAAATCATCAATAGTATAGCCAATGGCTTTCCTATGCAATCTTAGCTCATGCAACAACTTAGCAAGTTCATCATCACTCAAGCATGCATTCACAATTACCGGATATGTAGAATCAACACCAAGGAAAGCATACTTTAAATGAGAGGGGAGGGGTTTAAGTTCGAGTTTAGGAGGACCTTTATCGATTGGAGACGATCCAAACAAGGTTGGATGAGGTGCATCCAAAGCAAATGAAGACTCTCCATGGCTCCTAGAGGCTTGATCATCATTAAGGGCTGATTCAGGGGAAACCACGGCCAAATCCACGGTTTGCTCCAAGTACACGGCCGTGGAAGTTGCCTGGCTCATTTTCTGTGGCTTTATAGAGAGTTTGACGGCCGTGGAACACAAATCTCGACCGTGGAACCTACAGCTGTTCAGCTCTTCTTCGTAGCCTTCATCTTGAGCACTTGTCTCCTCTTCTAATGCTTCTAAGGCCTTGATCTCTTCATTGCAAGCCTCCTCAACACCTTCCTCCATCATACTTAAGGTAAGAACTTTCTCCAAGGGATCCTTGATCAAGATCGAGCTCACGACTTCTCTAGATTTCTCTTGCTCGACTATGTTGAAGACATCCTCATCAAGGGTTGGCCCTTTCATCATTGTGGACAACTTGAACTTGATGCTCTCTTCTCCAATGTTGAAGGAGAGAGTCCCATTCTTGCAATCCACTAGGCATCCGGAAGTGGCTAGGAAAGGTCTTCCTAAGATGATGGGAACCGGATAGTCCGCCGGAATATCCAAGACGACAAAGTCAATTGGCACATAGAATCCTCCTAGTTGCACCGGGATGTCTTCTAATATTCTAACCGGATGAGTGATAGAACGGTCCGCCATATAGAGGGTCATCTTGACCGGTTTTGGCTCTCCTAGCCCAACCTTGTTGCAAAGTGCAAGCGGTATGATGCTTACACTTGCCCCAAGATCACAAAGGGCCTCATACTTCACATCTCCCACTCCAATTGGGACACAAAAGGAACCCGGATCTCTTAGCTTGGGAGGCATTTCCTCCTTCATTGTTTGAATCAATTCCGAGGATCTCTTGGTCATTCTTATCTCCCCATACTCTTCCAACTTCCTTTTGTTGGAGAGTATCTCTTTCAAGAACTTGCCATATGCCGGCATTCCTAAAATAGCATCCATGAACGGAATATTAATGTGCAATTTAGACATTAGTTCAAGGAACTTACCAAAGTGATTGTCCAAACGAGCTCTTGCTCGTGATTGAGGGAACGGTAGTGGTGGCTTGTATGGAGGTGGTGCTACATAGGTTGGCTCTACATCCTTGCTCTTGCCTCCATCTCCTTGCAAGGTTTCTTCCTCTATCACCACTTGTTTCCCTTTAGCATTGCCCTTGGGCAAAGGATCTTTCATGCTCAACCCACTCCTTGTTGTGATAGCCAACACTTGGCCTCTTGGGTTGTCTTCGGTCCTTCCGGGAAGCTTTCCCGGATCTCTATGGGCTTCACCCGCCTTTTGGAATACTTGTGCTTCCAATACCTTTTGAGCCTTAGAAATTGAAGTCACGGTGCTCTCAAGACCACTCAACCTTCCTAGCAATTGCTCAAACATTATTTTGGTCCTATCCTTTGGAGGTTGAGTAAATCCGAGTGGAGGTTCTTGTGAAGCTCTTGGTGGTGGAGTTGTGCTTGTGGAAGCGGGAGGGTTCAAGGCTCCATCCGGGTTAGAGTAAGAAAATCCGGGATGGTTGTGGTTTGGCCGGTAATTGTTGAATTGCCGGTTGTTGTTGAAGTTCCTTGGGCCTTGATAATTGTTGTAATTGCCCCTTCCCATGTAATTCACATCCTCCTCCTTGGAAGGTAAGTTAGCTTGTGGAAGCACTTGAGGAGTTGCTTGGTTCTTCAAAGTTGTAGCACACAACTCCCTCAAGGACTTCAATTCATTGTTGATGGCGTCAAGCTTGAAATTGCTCATGGTGACTTCACTCACCTCATAAGCTCCCGCCTTTCTCCCTTCACTCATCCTATGGGAGTATTTCTCAATCACTAGAGCTTGCTTCTCCACAAACTCCCAAGCTTCATCTACATGCTTCTCCATGAAAGTCCCACCGGAAAGAGATTGGAGCTTGAATTGGCTATCTTCATCAAGTCCTTTGAAGTAGATCTCTAATAGCTCAATTTTCGGTATACCATGGTGTGGACAATCTAGGAGAAGGTCTTTGAACCTCTCCCAAGACTTGAATAAACTTTCTCTATCCTTCATCACGAAGGCATTGATCTTCCCTCTTAACTCGGTAGTCTTGGAAGGTGGGAAGAACTTAGTCAAAAACTCGGTTGTCGTCTCCTCCCAAGTACCAACTCGCCCTTGTGGAATAGATTGATACCAAGCCAAGGCTTTATCCTTAAGAGAGAAGGAAAAAGCCCTAAGCTTATGGTTGTTGCTTTCCAATCTTGGCGGTCTAAGAGTCTCCATCAAGATCTCATAATTCATCAAGTGTTGATGAGGAGACTCTCCTTCCATCCCTCCAAATTGATTATGCCGGCTCATTTGTAGAACTTGAGGGCGGAGCTCGTAATCATGGGCCGCGGGATCTCCTAAGTTCACACCCGGACGGTGTGCTCTTTGTGCCGGATCCATACGTTGCCCCAACGTTTGTGGCTCTTCCATAGCAATGGGCATAACCCTAATGTTGACCGCCGGCTGCGGTTGTGGTGGAGGTGGAGGAGGTTGTTGACGGTTAAGCTCTCTTTGCACAAGAGCTTGCCTAATCTCCTCAATCTCCCTCCTAGTTGCCTCTTGCCTCTCATTGGCAAGTCTCCTTTCATTCTCCAAGGCTTCATCCCGTATCCTAATTTGCTCTAAGGCCTCATCCAACTCAGCTTGGAGATCTCTTCCGGCCATCTCTTTTCCTTTTTTAATGCTCTTGGATCTAGATCTAAGGGTTTTCTCCGGTTCGGGATCGAATGGAGCTAAATCCTTGCTACGAGACCTTCGCATACACCTAAAAAGTGAGATGTCCTGAAAAGCAAAGACACAAACCAAAAAGAGATCAAAAGCAACAAGAAAGATCTACACTAATAAACAATCACAAAATAGACTCAATCTAGACCTAGTCCCCGGCAACGGCGCCAAAAACTTGTTACGCTCAGGATGTGATACGCAATGAGTTTTAAATTTATATTCTCGTTATATTTATCCTAACTCCTAGCGAACCCGCAGTGTACGGGACGTTTGTAGTAGGGATAGTATTCCGAGGTCGAACACAAAGACTAAGGTGAGATTGATTCAATTTATGATTAAGTCTAGTGAAGATCTAGGTTAAGAAAAGAGAAAGAAATAAAGAAATGAAAATCTCAATTGTTTTTGGTTGGTTTCTCGGTGATCAATCAAAGATCACAAATCATGCGAAATGTAACAATCAACTAAGCTAACAAATCAACGCAAACAAACAAGCAAAATACGAGATAATAGATCAAAGATAGAAAAGCGGATTCTAGGGGTTGGAAGTTCCGGTTATGGCATAGGACTCAAGCTATCTATTCATTCCTTGGACTAACTATGATATGTTGGGATTAAGTGTTTCTAGATTGGGATCAATCACCGGGTAGGTCTCATGGTCCACTAGGCCACCCCTAAGGTCTCATCACCGGGTAAGTCTCTAAGAACCTAAGGGACGGAATTCTACACAAACCGGATTGTTACCTAGAGATCTAACCTATCCTTACCGGGTAAGTCTCGGAAGGGTTAGTCCTAAACAACCTTCCTAGCACACTTAATCCAATGGCGGCTTATGAGGCTCACCACTACCTAGGATTTGTCATCTTTGGAATCTAAGAGTAAGGATTACCGAGTAAGTCTCTCCTAACACTTAGTTGCTAACACTAGGTCACCCTAGGATAGATTTAGCTCAACAAACACTAGGATTTCAACATTCTAACTAACTAAGCTAGATCCATCGAACAAGGTAAGGTCACGGTTTGTTCTACCTTTCCACGGCCGTGGTTTGGCAAGAACTGGCCGTAATTCCTAACAGAAACTACGTTCATACACACAAGTCATCCAAGGGTTATTCTAAGTCCATCCTATCATAGCCCTAGCCACAACCATCCTTTCCTTACCCTAGAACCACATCTATTTAGCCTAAAACATTCATAATAGAAATCGAAACAATCAAACATGAAATCATAGCATCCATTTGCAAGATAATGAAGAGAAAGAGATGAACAAGTGAACTAAAACAAAACCAAGCTGAAAATGGAATTAGAATAACTCACAATCCTTCTTAAAGAAGGTTCAAATGGTTCATACAACTCTAGCAATTGAATCCGAAATTCTTCACTACAAAAGCTCTCTAGGTCTATCAATGGTGTGTCTTCTTCTTCTCCACAAGGCTCTTCTCCAATGGTAGCTTCCTTCTACCTCCTTCTTCCAAGAATCTTCTTGTTGAGAGAATATTTTGATTGGATGATAGTGGATAATGGAGAGCTGCTCCAAGATGCTTCTCCCAGCCAATGCAGGACCACTTTTATACTAAAACTTTGCATGAGCTGGCCAAGAGATCGTGGCACAGCTGTCACGAAAACTTGGCAAAACCCACGGGCATTTCCACGGCCGTGGAGTGTCAGAGAACCGTGATTCTGTGCTTCAGCATTGCCTTTGATCATTAAGCTTCGATTTGGTGCATGGCTTGTGTTGGCAAGGTTCCATGAGTCTTCCCTAGTCTTTAGCTTCCATCCTAATGAGTCCGAGGGTGTGTCATCTTGATGAACGATCCTCAAACGTATCGTTTTAGCTTCTAAATTTCCCAAAATACCTACAAAGCAATGCACAAGTCCGTGTAGACGTCTATCTCGAGAATATTCGTGAATTGAGTGCAAACGCCTTGAACTAGTGCTAAACCATGCATGAATGAGCGAGAAATCTATCTAAATGATTACCTAAATCTAAGTCATAAATCGTGTTATCATAGCACACACACACATAAAAATATAAACATCCATCATGCTTTCAAACAAGTCCGTTTTATTATCTTGAGTTAAATTACTCTTTCACGCTAATGATACTTATTTTGTGACACGAGGGATTCCCAAACCTCGCCTCCGCCCCCGTGTAACCATCAAGAATGGATCCGATGCATCTCACCTTGTACCTGCCTTGTCTAGGTATAGAGAACCTCCCAGTCTCCTGTCAGAGCTGGGCAGTGATGTCACGGCCCGTTATACATAGACTTGGGCCTTAAACGTAATAATAACAGTCGTCCTAGCAAGTTATTATTATTAAAACACGCACATAGCACACACAACCACTATCACTCAACTAATATCCATAAACTGTCTAAGTAAGTCGCAAGGACTTACCTGAGTAAAAAACACTCTAACACTTCTCAAACAGACCGTACTCGTGGTAACTCAAGCGCATGTCAATTAAGGCATGTGTATCAGAATCACATCTCGATGTCCAACCTCATGCGAAGGGATTACGGAAAGAAAGATTCTCATACGGTAAAAGACCGTTTTACCCTTAGTGTCGATAATTCTCCGAGTCACTTCTTGACCTCTAATATTTCTTTTTGAACGCTTTCTAATATCTGATTACTCCAGAACAGTTTACTAAAGGTTATAATATTAATTTCATCCACTCGTCATCTAGAATCACATTACTTCATTCCCGGGTATTATCTAATCTTTTTTATATATATATATATATATATATATATATATATATATATATATATATATATATATATATATATATATATATATATATATATATATATATATATATATCTATATATATACATACTTACGTGCATACTAACTTTCCTTCCAATTCTATAAAATCCATCACTCTTATATATATATATATATATATATATAGCCACATACTTTATATTTTCACCAACTCACACTCATATGTATACTTTTATTTCATATAATATATATATATATATATATATACGTATATTTATATACTCAGCATACACTCTCCTATATACACTATACTAACCGATACTTATTTTTATAACTCTCCGCTTCTACTTCTAATCATATATACATGTATATTCTGCACTACATTCATGACATTCCAAATGTATATATATATACACATTACAGTGTACTAACAACTCAATAGTGCAACCAACCGGACTCACCTAGTCACCGACGCTGGTCCAGGAGGGAGCAACGGGGTGTGGCGTCGGCACAGGGGACGGAAGCAACAGCAGGCGGCGGCTCACTGGCGGGAAGATCTTGGCTGGTTCAACACAGCAACCGCAAGAGAGGCAGTTAGCCCAGTGCACCGGAACAGAAAGAGGAAGAAGAATAGGGCGGACGACTCACCTTGCCACCGGTGCTACGCTGGTCCAGGAGGTGCAGCGACGGCTCACTGGTGGGACTCGCAACGGCTGGGCGCCTTGGTGGTCGCAGCGGCGGCTCGATGGCTGTTAGGGCCTGCAGTCGAGTGTGGCGTGCGTCAAACCGCTGCAGTTCCGGAAATAGCGAGGGAGAGGAGAGAGTGGTACAAGAGGGTAACTTACCTAGGCCGATGTCGCCGGCGAGCAGGGGAGGCGGACGTGCGCGGCGCAGGCACGGTGGCGAGTCTCCGGTTGAAGGCGGAAGGGCTGCTGGTCGATGCTCTCTTCAGAAGGTGGGAGACGAAGGGTAGCGGCAAGGTAGGTAAGTGTAATTAGGTTAATTTTAATTAGGTTAATTAGGTTAGTTTCTTAAGAATGGGCTGGCTGGTTGGGCCGGTAGCGGGTTATATTCAGACTCTCTCTCTTTAAAATAGGATCCGGAACTCGTTAATTAAGTGTGGGAAATTTATATAATACGGAATTAAATTCCGTATTTTTTTATAAATTTATTACCATTCTTATTTTAAGGTGCGAAGTTTATTTCCGGTTACAAGGTTTCGTCATTTTATGTGAATTAACGTCACATAAAATGATGGAAACAACACTCGTTCTATTTTATTTTTAATTTATGTACTTATTTATTTAAGATTGACGTTTCGGAAATCGGTTACAATCCGGTTTAACGGGTTTCAAAATTCCGGTTATTACATACAAAGGTAAATTTAGATCAAATAAAAAATCTCAAATATCCATCTGCGTATAAACATTACGAAATGCTTTTTTTTCCCCTAGATTTATATTTTATATAAATATAATAAATGGTAATAAGTTTTTTTTTGTTTTATTCTTGGCTTACATGAGATCTATCAAATCGAAGGGTACCCTTGAAAAACGAGGAGAATAAACAACAAGGTAAAAACTTGTTTAATTTTTTAGAAAAATATCATTGAAGTCTATAGGAGTAACAGGCTAACACATGATTCGTGAATAGATATGAATAATATAGTAAACATACCAACCTTGATACAATCTTGTTTAAACTTGGTTTAATTCTGAAGAGCTGTAATGACCCGTTTATTGGGGGCGTTTCCGATATTTTTTTTCTTTCCGACTTCTATTGATAATTTAATAACCTAAATATTTCTACGGGTATTTTCACATTGAAAATTAAATTTTATGAGTTTATATATTTTACATTTATATATATTCCGTAATTTATTTCACGGAAAGTTCGCGAGAGTTTTCCAAACCCGAAATTATGTCCGGTTAATTCGATCGAGTTTATTTTTGGTTAAATTGGCACTTAGGACCTTTTACATTATAGAGTTGAAATTTAGGACCCTACCAATTACAAATTGAGGAATAGGACTCCTACTTTACTAGACTAATTCATAAATAACACAAAAAGTTGACAAAAGTGATGACTAATGAGTGATGGCTGATGTGAGTGTTGATTGTGACCTTTTGATTGACATTTGGAGGGAATTTGAGGTAAAAAAAACGCAGCCCTCTACCCAGAAAAAATCCGCTTACCCAAAAATTCGCTTACCCAATTAATGCAACAATCATACCCAAAAATAAATTTCTCAAAGTACAAAAACATACTCGAAAACAATATACCCAATAAATCAAATATCAAAATAAAATAATATCCATAAATTATATAATATTTTATATTTATACCTAATTTAAACATCACTTAATACAAAATTCATACCCAATTTAAATTTGTCATACCCAAAATTTTCAAAACTCGATATTATACACAAACATCAATATCAAATGACATTTGGTCATTACCCAAGAATTCACTTGACATTTGATCATTATAACACATTTTGGTTAACCATAAAACATACCCACGACATCACTTTAAATATACTTAATAATAAGAAATATACTACAAAGCCAATACACGTATAAAAGCATACCCAATTTGAATTTGCCATAACCAAAATTTACACAAATCGATATTGTACACAAACATCAATATCAAATGACATTTGGTCCTTGTAACACAGTTTGTATAACTATAAAACATACCCAAAAATATCACTTTAAGCATACTCAACAATAAGAAACATACCACAAAAACAATAAACATATACCCAATAATGAGAAAAATACTATAATTCATATTTGGGTAACGAAAACAATGTCACCCAAAAAAATTAAACATTCATGGACTTGAAAATTTCATCAAACTAGCTACATTAACCAAAAATAAAAGATAAACATGTAAAAAAGATATTTAAACAAAAAGTAAACATCTAATCACCATCATTTCAACTAATGAAATTATTGCCCTATTTGCTAGTTTCCATACCTACTTTTTCTTTCTTTTATATAGAGGCCTAGTTTACAAAAGACAATTTTAAGGGGTTCTATTTTCCTAATTAATTCTTTATTTTTTTATTACCCGATGTCATGTTTTTTTTATTTATTTATTTTATTTATTTATTTGTTTTTCCTTTATTCTTCTTCTTCTTTTTTTTTGAAGAGGTAATTAGAACACCCGGTTCGATCGGCTTTGCCGATCTACGATCGGGTAGTAAATCGTGGCCCATTGCTGGGGGGATACCCTCCAGGTATCAGTTTTTTCCATACATGCTGCCGGGAGGATTCGAACTCAAATCTCCAAGCTAACCACTTAAGGAGTCTAGCACCACATCCCACTAGACTAACTGAGTATTCGTATTCTTCTTCTTCTTCTTTCCCTCGTCTTTTTTGTTATTCTGTCCAGCGTGATGATGGTTCTTCTTTGCAGTACTCGACCCCTCGACATCCCCCTTTTCACACCTCTCTCACGCTACGCTCACCTCACCTCTCACTTCCTTTCTCACCTGCTGCTGCAGCAACCATTTCGCTAGATCTCCATCTCTCTCTCCCCTTTCAACACCATCACACCTTCATTCCCTCTCCGTTGCACCATCTCGTTTCTCTCTTTCTCTCGGATTTCCCTTATGCAAGCCCAACAGTGACACCCCCGGAAAAGCATCGCCTCCACCGGAGAGGTCCTCGTTTTGCGCCGCCTTCCCTAGCGCCGGAGCCATGGCTTCCGCCTGCTTGTCCCTCTTCCGTCATCGGAGCCGCCATCGCCAGCCCCTGCCTCGCTCGCCAGCGCCGCCAGCGCAGCAGCCCGGGCCGTCCCCTACCCCCTTTCTTCTCCACTTACTTGTGCACTGCCCTGCTCCAGTGAGCACCGTCAGTCTGAGGAAATTGCCGCTACACACCGGGAGCAGCCACCAGCGTCGCCGGAGAAGGCGCCATCTCCCCCGCCTCTGGCCGCCAGCAAGCCGCCGGAGAGGTCCTCCTTGCGTGTTCTTCTCCCAGCCTACAGTAAAGGGTTCAAAACCCTATTTGTTAAATTCTAATTGGGGTCCTCTTATTTGTGTTAATTGCAAATGTAACCCATTGTTTTATATTTACAGATTTGACCCACAGTTTCGTTTTTTGCAATTATACCCTTGTAGAAGTTATGTTCAGATAATGCCCCGAGGTTTTAATCACGGATTATATATGACCCATATTTCTGAAATTGTATATTTTGTCCCGGAAAATGTTATTGCGTTTTTAACCTTGGGTTTTAGTTACGGGATACTCTTATATTGTTATTCACGGTATATTATGTCTTTGTTGGATTTAAAACTCGATTTATGGTCCAAAGTATTATTTGCGGTTTTATGACCAAGCTCCTTGAATTTTATATTTTGGCCGGAAGAGTTTTGCGAGTTTTAACGTGGGCTTTCGAAATCGAGTTCTTCCTTAGTTTTATATATATTATTTATTCCAATCAAATTTAGCATACGGACTAAATTTGTCTAGTTTTGGTGCTAGGTTCAGAAACGACCCCGTAAAGGCCGAACGAGTCGAAGTTTGACATCCGTCGACCGACTACCGTCTTTTGGACGTCATGTGATCATGCTAGGTTGGAACTAGCATAACTTAGAGTGAATACCAAGTAGTGGTTATGGATCTTAGACGAGTGTGAGGAGCATGCTAGACCTCATAGGTTTTTACGTTGTTCTTGGATGTTGAGTATGATCTTATGAGAGGTAGTATGCTGTTGAGAGATCTTCTCATGCGTTGAGGGAGATGTGCGTGTTATAGATTCTAGGATGCGGTCCTAGAATGAGAGTCAAACGATCTTGCGTAGATCGTTTGTGTGAGATGCCTTAGACTTTTGGGTTGAGCGAGTTGTTGATTTATATATCCTCTTGTGAGCATGTTGTGGGCTCTTCCCAAGGGAAGCGAGAGTGTTGTGAGTTGAGTGTGAAGACGAGGTAAGTCTCCGGATTTACTTAACTCGTATTCCTTGTATTAGCATCTATGTGTGTTTGGTGGTGTGTGGTTAGTGTTATGTTTGGTGTGTAATTATTATTTATGTTATAACAACGAAACCGGACATAGGACGACTTTATATTTTGATATTGGCCCAAGTGTATGATAACGGGTGGTGACAACACTGCTTAGCTCTTGCGGAGAGCTTGGGGGTTCTCGGTAACTAGCCCGGGCAGGTAGACGGCCAGATGCATCAGTGCCATTCTTTGACGGTGAGTAGGAACCGAGGAGAGATCATGCGGTGATTCTCGTGTTACAACTATAAGTTAAATTAGTAACGGGATATGACTTAATAATAATAAAAATATAATGAACCGGACTTGTGTGTTTTCGAGCATGTTGTGTGTTTATGTTTATTTGTGTGTGTTTGTGTGCCATCACCTTGATTCTAATGCTTTGAATATAGCTAACGGTTTTATACCGATTGTTCTAGATTGTCCTACACGTTAGGAATGCAGCCAAGAGATCCGGAAGAGTGGGCAGCCGGAGTCCGTACATTTTAGGAAGGGTTTTTGGGTTGGTTTTATGTTTGGAGTTTGTATGTTGTATTTTGTTGGCCGTGTGTATGGCTTATGGTCTTCGGAGTTGTGCTTTCGGCTGAAGTCCGTTGTTGTTGTATTTCGGGTTTCTTATCATTGCATCAAAAATGTATTTCGTTATGGCCTTTATTTGTGCCTTGTTGCAAGATCCGGTGAAATTGTTGTCAAGCTAAGGGTCGGGACCCATAGTGAGGTCCCAACCCGTAGCATCTCGAGTCCCGCGGTTTCAGGGTGTTACAAGAGCCGTGCTTGAATTTTTTGCTTTATATGCTTGTTGAAAACATTTATAATTAGAGGTTCTTCATCTTTGATGATTTTGTAAATTGATAAGAACAACATGTTCAAAAAACTAACCTTTATCGAATACTGTTTCAATTCGTTTTCACTCTGAACTGCAATTGCTTGAAATTTTGCTTGCAATCACCTAATGAAATCCCTGATGCTTGAAGCCACACGGATTCAATGAAAATATGAATTAGGTACAGTAAAGGAATACAACAATGGAGAATGAAGCTAGAGACATTAATGTAATACCTCTGTAGAAGACATTGAAAATATGTTTGAAAGTCAGGTTGTTTATATAAGGTCTCGTACTTTTAATATCTTTTTATAAATATAATTTTAACATAATTTGTGATTTTGTTGTTAAGTTGTTTTTATAATTAAATTTATAAATTGCATAGTCGGTTAATATCTTTTAATATCTTTTTATAAATATTTATTTAATAATAAACTGATTTTGTTGTTAAGGAGATTTGGTAGTTAAGCTGATTTGGTTAATATTTTTTTTATTATTCAAAATTTTATTATAAAATAATTGTCCCACAAAATTGATTCATTGGAACTAGCGTGAATTGATTTCTATAAAATTATTAATTTAATAATAAAAGATTTTATAACTTGAAAATAGTTTAAAAAATAAAGATTTATTGGCTTTAATTGTGGGAGCTTCATTTCAAAAATCCTGCTTCCACAGCGCACCACGTCACCAACCCCTGCTTTGTTTTAGTATGTATAATAGATTACTAATTGAATTAAAAAAAAGGAATGGGCTTGAACCGGTTTCCCGGTTGCCTACGTACCCTCTCGGGGCTAAGAGAAAATTAAAGTCTACGTAGTTCTTTTACCTTTGCTTACCTTTTTTCGGACTTCCGAGTAGTTTCCGTTACCCCCTTACTTTTCCACCTCGGACTCGGAAGTGGTGCCCGGATCATCGGAGTTGGAATCCGATCTTGAGTCATAAACCGGGGCATTCCGTTGTTTTTGCTTACCCGCCCTCATCCAATCTTGAACGCATACTTGTGCCTCCAATTCCTCGGGCTTCAATTGGATTTTCTTGTAACTTAGCATGTTTCCTCCTTGACTAAAAGCTTGCTCCACGTCCACCGTTGATGCGGGCACGACCATGAGTTGTTGCACAATCTTGGTCAATGTTATATACTTCGGGGCTAACTTCTTCCAACAATCCAAAATTTCAAAAGTTTAACTATCAAAACTAAAACAAATTATTAGATAATCTTGAAATTTCGCATTTGCGGATCAATGTCTTGGTGTTATTGTTCTTTTAGCTAAAATTTGTTTAGATTTTGAAAGAATAGAAAATGATGATGAAGAAGAAGAAGGAAGAAAAAGAAGAAGAAGAAGAATGTAACGACCCGTTTATTGTGTGCGTTTTCAATAATTTTTTTTCCGTATTGTGTTAAATAATTTAATGGCCTCAATATATTTTCCGAGTATTTTCACATCGTAATTTGAATTTTACGAGTTTTGATATATATATATATATATATATATATATATTATCCGTATTTATACCATTATATTATTATAAGAATATATTTTACGGGAGCAATTCATATATCGAAAACTATATTTTTACGAGTATATATTTTGTTTATATTTTAGTATATTTATTTGTGGTTTACTTTCGGAGAGGTTCGGAAAGTCTTTCCGACTCGGAAATTCCGTTCCGAATGGTTTTAATCGAGTCTAGCTTATTATTATTTTTTTGATCAATAAGGTAAGAGGCTCGATTACACCAAATATGTTTGGTGTATCGAGAGGCCGACAACCGACAAATGGACAAAGCGTCATGCAAATACAAAAACCAAAAAAGGAAACAATACAATCACCGCAAGGAAAGACCGAAAAAAGTGAGAAAGATCCAAAAAATGGAACAACTATCTAATATCCGGAATTTTTATTTCCGTTTAATTCCGAATCAAATCGGACTTTGAGCCGTTGACGGTTTTCCATTCTATCTAGCGATTCTTTTTCACAAATTTTATCATTTTATGTAGAAGCTATTTCACATAAAATGATAAAATTATATCAACCTCTAATTCCTATAATTACTTATCATTTTATGTAGAATTTAATTCACATAAAATGATAGAATTATATCAAATCCTAATTCTTATAATTATTTATCATTTTATGTAGAATTTATTTCACATAAAATGATAGATTTTTATATTAAACCCTAATCTATCAAACCCTAGTTTATAACATGACTTGTCCTTGACAAAGTCATGACGTCCTTTTGACAAGATCAAGACGAGACCATGACGAGGTTTGACGAGACCATGACGAGATCATGACAAGGTCATGCATGGGCTTGACGAAGCCATGACACGTTTTGACAAGGTTGTGACAAGTTGACAAAACTACACCACTCTTTTGCCTACCTTAGTTTCAGCTCACCTCTTCATGTCCAGTTTGCTCCAGCCCAAGAACCAGCTCATCCTTACAGCAACTCCAGCCCATCTCCTTGCCAGCCCACTTCTTTGATTGCACTAGCCATGACAAGGCCCAGACAGTTTGTGACAAGGCCAGACAACCGGATCTGCAAGCCCATGAGGCGCCAGCCCAAGGGAGAGGAGCAGCTGGGACGCCAAGTGTTGCTGAGCTGGAACAAATCGCATATCTTCTTCAAATAAACAACTCCTAATTTCACGCTGGAACATTAATTCCCTTCTGAATGCAGCCCCACATCCCACGCTTCGGTCTACATTCAGAATCTCCCTCTTCGCCCTTTCTTCTGTAGTATACTACGCCTCGCGACCCACTTCTTCCGTACACACAGACCTTCACATCCAGATCCACGAACAAGACAGCTCCATCCCTTCTGCGTTGACAGCAAACTCGCGAGTAAGCAGCACCATGGTCGTGCTAGGAGTAGAGCTGCACGTTGAACAAACCTCGCCAGAAGTGATAGTCCCCGCCTGCTACGGCTACTCTCTTAGGTGAGTTTCGCAGCCCTTCTGCACCCGGTTCCCTCTCTTCTGTCGACAACCATGCTACAGCTACAGCTACTCTCTTACAAGGAGCTGTTACTTCTTTTTCAGCTTTCCAACATTTACGAGCAGTCAACTTCGGGTCCAATTTTGGGTAAGCTATACTCTTCCTTTTTGGCTAGTTTTCGGATATGTTATAGATGGTATTTCAAAGTAAATCATACTAAAATTTCAGAGGAATCCATGTTATGGTTTGAGAGATATAGGGTTTCAAAGTTCAGTTTCATAAATGTGCGGAGTTGAGAAAAACAGCATGGGATGCTGTTTTGTGAGATAGTTTAGAATAGGCTTTTGATCTCTGTTAGGCTTGAATTTTTGATATGATATAGTTGACATCTTTTTGTAGATCATATTAAAATTTGGGAAGAATCGAAGTTACGGTTTGAGAGTTATTGTGTTTCAAAGTTGACGTTTTTATATATGTGCTGAGTGTTGGGGAAAACAGCAAGTGATGCTGTTTTGTGAGATGATTTTGAATAAGCTCTTGATATCCGTTGGACTTGAATTTTGGATATGATATAGTTTACATATTGTTGTAGAACATATTAAAATTTGAGAGGCATCCAGCGAGTGGTTTGGGATTTACGATTTTTCCAAGATTGAGTCGTAAGCAGTTTTTCTGTTGTGCTGGAATTCGGTTTTGGGAGATAGTTTTAAATAGGATTTTGATCTCCTTTGCAGCTAAATTTTGGATATATTATAGATAAGATTTTATAGTAGAACATATCAAAATTTGGGATAAATCCAGTGAGTGGTTTAGGAGTTATGATTTTTCAAAGTCTATTCAGATTTTGGCTAAGTATAGAATTTGTAAAGGGAGTAGTCAACTTTAGGAATTTTTATAAAACTGTTGAATGAACAGTTTGGAGAAATTCTTTCTCCTAAAGTTAGATAGGACATCATAGATAATCTAGGGATTTAAGTCGGAATTTTTATAAGCGGTTACGAATTTTATATTTGGAATCGAAGTTAGACCTTTACGATTTCCCGGAAAATAGAAACATAGGAAAAATGTTAGCTTGGAACCAAACGAAGCTTTGGGAGTTAGAATATGATTTTAGAATCTCAAATAGGAGTTTAGACATGAATTTTAGAATTTTCGGGAATTTCGGGACCAAGGGTAAAATGGTCATTTTACCCTAAATTAATACTGTAACTAGTTATGTCTTCATACATTATTCGATCTTAGAAGTCTTAGACTTCTAACTACGTGAGAATGTGCTAATGCACTTATCGCCTTTGGCAGGCAACTGAGTTGCTACAGTTACAGAACGAGTGGTGTACAAAGAGTCGAGCTTTATATCAGGTAAGTCCTTTGGGCTTACTTAGCTGACTTCTAAATATGAGTATAAATGATGATGGTGGTGTGTGATTGAAATGTTTATGGAGATAGGTTGTGATATATAATTACCGACCTATATTTTGGCCTAAGAGTAACGGGCGGTGGCATTCTGCTCAGTAGCTTGCGGGCACTGGGGGTTTCTTTCGGGACTAGTCCATACGTGGTTTGTAGTGATGCTACCAGTGGAAGTCAGCTAGACCTACACCAGTTGGATAAGGAACGGAGGCGAGAACTAATAATAATTCTCGTGCCACAACTTAAATTGAATAATGTGAATCACTTAAATAATAGATAATAAACGGTTGAGTGCCAGCATGATGTTTGTTTATTTTGTTTCTGCTTGTGTTTGTGTTGTTATCATTTTTGCTTATATTTGGATAGTTAGCTAACGGGTTATCCGTGTTGTAGATCTGTAGAGATAGACAGTTGCAGAGAGATCCGGAACGGATGGTCAGCCGGGTCCACGTACTCATTAGATGGGGACGGGGGAGTCTTCCATACGTCATGCATGTTATGTATCTTTATATATGTTTGTAAGGCTGTCACATGTGTACGTTTATACCATTAAAAATATTATGTTTTAGAAATTGTTTTAAATACATTTGTGCCTTGTTGTAAGATCCAAGTAATGTTGTTGTTAAACCAAGGTCGGGACCCATTGTGAGGTCCTAACTAGTAGCTCCCCGAGTTCCGAGAATTTGGGGTGTTACAAACTACTCCTTGGGAGAAGATGTGGAACACTCGAGGCTAGCAAAACATGGAGAGGGCACGGGCTAGATGAACTGGCGCGGTGTCTCGCCGCCGGGAAGCAGGATGGTAGAAACCTTTTTTAGGGGATGTCATACCTCCTGCGGAAATGTGGATCCCACGACGTTGCCCCCACCTAGATGGAGGATCTTCGGAGACCTCGAACACAACCACGATCACAATCAACACGATCAATAGGGGCATGCGAGTACGGCATCTTCCAAGACAATCGTTTAGGCCACACTCGAGAAACATCTTCAAAAATGAAAGTCGTCCCAAAATTTTTGGAAGGATGAAATTCTGGATTCCAAAAACTTGGAATAATTTATTTATTTTAAAAACTAACTTTTTCTTGCTTATTCAGGTTAATTTTGTGGTTGTTCTTGTGTAGATGGATCATTGTCCTCAATGATAACAGTTGTTCATATCTTCTTTGAAGGACTTTGTTTGTTATTGAAATGTAGTATCTCAAGTTGTTTAGAGTCTTCAACATAACCACACCGGCATGATCCTTCGTTTTAGTCTCTACTAGCATAATCATTTGAATTTGTTCGTTTTTACATGTCAAATTCAGATTAGTCCAAAAATTCTTTTTCTTCATACCCCGACAATTCCAAAAAGCAATCTTCATTTAATAACAATAAAAAGAATTGGGTGTTCAATTCCCACTATTCCGAACGCAAGCTCCGTTTTAAAGTTGTTTCTTATATTACTATTGAAATTACAAATCTTGTAATCTAATGTTGTTCCTTTTTTTGTGATAGTTTGCATAAACATCTATCGTATTAATGTTTTTGCAAACAATAAGGGGATAGATCATAATATTGGTGTTCAACACCCGTTGTTCATATTGGTGTTCAACACCCATTTGTTCACATAAGACTTATGTCTTCTTATTCTATCTTCAGTCAATCCTCCAGTTTTAGTCATAACGGATATTTTCATAGAACACAGGAAAAAAGAATTTCTCATTTTTTTTCGGATAAAAAATTGTTCTTGTGTTATTCAGCAGTTCGATACTTGCGAGACCTTGAGAGTAGCATATCTTGCTTTGATTATTACTTATTTGTTCGTTCTTACATTTCGGATTCCAACATTTGTTCATCTTCGAACAAGTGTTGAACACTATTAAAAGTTGTTCAGATAGATCAAATCTATTCAAGCCCCACAACTTTCCAGATTGCCATAAGATTTTGTTCGGAATACCTTTAGGAGTTGATTCTTCATGGGTTTTCTTCTTTCTTTTCCTCCGGGGATCTTTCTTCGTGGTTTTGATTTTGATACAGACCAATTCTTCTGAATTCGAGTGTTGGGAAGTTCTTAGATTTGAAATTTCTTCCGCTTTCTGAAATGGAGATGGTAAGACGCAGACCCCATCGCTAATCGACTTCCTTTGATAATCTCGTGCGCCTACGCTCTTCCTCTTTCTCTATGTGTTTTCTTCCTTAGAAACGAAAGACCGAATCTCGTTGAGCCGTCTGATGATTTTGGAGGAAGAAGGTCGGATTGACAGCAAATCACATAAAATTCTTTCTTCTTGATCTTGCCAGTGTTTCGGGTTTTGGTTTTGTCTTGCTTTCTTCCGTTGTCGAAATAGCTTCAGCTTTGTTGTGGGTTTACATGGTCGATTTGTTGTGCGTTTACTCTATCTTCATTATTTCTTTTATTTCTTTTTTTTTTACCCTCTCTCTCTTCTGGATGGTGAGCAGGCACATCCGCCTCCTCGCTCCCCGACCTACTGCCACCCCTCTGTGAACCTGCAACTCTACCCCATCCCCTGCTGCCCTCCGACCCTTTGTTTCCCTCACCTTCCCTCTCTCGTTTCCTTGCCTCACACCCTCTGTCTACTCTCACACATGCATACCTCTCTGCCCCTCTCGCTTCTCCTTCTCTCCCACAGGAGAACCACCCTGTCTCTTCTCCTCTGTTTCTTTCGCCATTGGAGACATCGAGCCCCTGCAGCCGGCGCCTTCGACCTCGAGCACCCTCGAGCAAACCTGGAGCAAGCGACAAACTCTTCGGCCCTTCCTATTCTGGTTTCCTCCTCCCTGCTTCACCTCACAAACACCAGCGCCCTATCTCCCTCTATTTTGTCTCCTCATCCCTTATCTTTGTCTTCATCGTCTCTGTGCATCACGCCGGAGGAAGCTGCAACCTTTGATCTCGGGGAACCGGTCTGGAGCAACCAATGACGTCGAACCGCCACCTTCTGCCGGCTTCTCCTCCCTCTCTCAATCTCTTACGTTTCTTCTGTCTCCATGGAGAGTCACCACCACTCACCGGGACTCACGCCTTGCCATTGTCGTCGCCGGACGAAGCCCTCGCCAGTCGCCATCCACGCCGGAGCCACCATCGTCCGCCATGGCCGCCGCCGCCTGCGCATCTCTCCCCAGCCTTGCGCCTTCATCTATCGGGTGTGAAGAAACCCTATTTCATTTATTTAATTCGGGCCCCCTTATTTGTGTATATTACATATTGTGCTCGCTGCTTTGAATTTGCTAAAAATGGCCCTAATTTTTTAGAAGTTGTATTTTATACCCCTGCAGAAAATTAATTATGAAAAATGGCCCACGTTTCGGAATTTGATTTTATGCCCCTGCTGGATTATATTTTGCGGTTTTGGTCAAAAGTTATTTTCATAAATGGTTTAAATTCTTGATTCCGTATTTACGGCCCGGAGAGTTGATTGCGGATTTATGATTCATGTTTGTGATGTTGCGTTTTTCGCCCCGGAAATGTATTAGCGGTTTGGAGCCTTGGATTTTGATTACGAGATATTCTTATGTTTTAATACTTTATTTTACGTCTTAGTGGATTTAAATTCGATTTATGGCTCAAAGTATCAATTGCGGTTTTACGACCAAATTCCTAGAATTTCATATTTTAACCGGAAGTGTTTTTGCGGGAATTAACTTGGCCATTTGAGACCGGGATTTTCTTAGAACTATATATATATATATATATATATATATATATATATATATATATATATATATATTATATCTTCCGATCAAATTTAGTGTACGAGCTAAATTTTTCTAGTTTTGGTATTAGGTTCGGAAGCGTCCCGATAAAGACCTAACGAGTCCAAGTCGACATCCATAGACCGTCTTTCGTCTTTTGACGTCATGTGAGTTACCTTTTTCCTCAATAAAGTAGTGGCCTTGAACCGTATATATATGTTGGGTGGTTATGAGTAATGTGATGTTTCCAGTACGATCATAGGATGATCTTCGGGATTAAGAGTTGGACCTAGCATGCTAGGGTTGTGACCTCGTATAGGTTTGGGAGACTAGAAGCCCGAGGGCTTCTAGCTTGTTGGTTAGTTATTGATTGTGTGCTTTATCTGATCAGGCGTTGAGTTACATTCCTGCGGGAAACTGAGTATGGGATTTAGCGGGTTAGCTTTTGGACAGGTAAGTCCTCAGACTTACTTAGCCGCTTTTATGCATTATTTGGATACATTATGGTGGTGTGTGTTTTATCGCCTTTGATCATGAAACCGGATTACTTGGCTATATATATATATATATATATTATTTGGCCCATTGTTACTATTATTATCGGGCGATGACATCACTGCCTAGCTCCCGAGGGAGACTGGGAGGTTCTCTACGACCAGGCCATACATGGTATACGGGCAGGCTTCTTCGCCATTCCACATGGTATACGAGTTGAGCTCCGCCACACTCCTATTGGTTACACGGGGACAGAGGCGAGAGTTATAAGACTCTCGTGTCACACTTTAAACGAATGGAATTAGAAATGGAATAACCTAAAAAGACAATAAGAACCTGATGTGTATGTAGATGAGCATGTTGTGTGTTATGTGTTCTTATGTGTGTGTTTGTGCCATATTATCTTTATAATGCCTAGAATATGAGCTAACGGTTTTATACCGATTGTTGTAGTTGATGTGCAGGATAGGATGTGGCCGAGTGATCCAGAGGAGTGGACAACCGGGGTTCCGTACATCTTAGGTTGAGTTGGGTTTTGAAGTCCTTGTGTTGTTGTTTTTGTATTATATTGATGTTGTTGTAAGGACGGCTGAAATCTTTCATTTCTTTTGTTTTCGAGTTTCATAACATTGCATAAAAATGTATTTCGGTTTTGACCTTTATTTGTGCCTTGCAGCAAGATCCAGTGAAATTGTTGTCACGTTAAGGGTCGGGACCCACTTTTGTAACACCCCGAGTCCCGCAGATTCGGGGTGTTACAAAAGTGGTATCAGAGCCCTAGGTTAACAACAATGACACTCACAATCTTCTAAAGGCCGAATAAAAATAAACTGAGTTTTAAAGAAATGAATTTCGTTTTCAAATCATGTGCATGAGTCAGTTGGGGTAGAATGTACGGGACCACCACTTCCTCCGCGGACCTCGGTGACGTAGTTATTGATTATTATTATATTATGCATATATATATATATATATATATATATATATATATATATATATATATATATATATATATATATATATATATATACATACATATATATG
>BSUD01000001.1:44952124-45208223 GCA_033239045.1 Fagopyrum esculentum | reverse complement strand
TCTTGTATGGTCTTCATTTCGATTTATCTCTAGTTGCCGCGAATTTTCTTTAGTTGTCCGTGCACCTCATTGAAGACTTAATTTCGTTATCTCTATTGGTCTCGTCGTCGTACAATCGCGGTTTCTTTATAACCACTTATATACTTTAATGTTGCTCCCCTTTACTTATATGCTATCCATCTCGATTTCTCTTAAGTTTTACCGAGTTTTCTTTTACTTGATTGTCCTTCGTTATGTTATCTCTACTCTTCCTCTTCGACATCCTTTTATAGGAATCCAAGACACGCCATGGTGTTCACCAACACGAAACACTCAACTCGATACTTGAGCGTACTCCTCTACATATGAATGCTATCTCAAACCAATAACGTCGCCTTAAAGGTAATAAATATCTTACTATCATATTTTATATTAGGTCTTGTACTATCTACTACTATATATAATAAGAATCCGCATAAACGACTGTATAGGTCCTATGTTCATATCACTACTAATATAACACATCTAGAAATCCATTACAACAATACAAGGTCCAAAAGCTAATCAAATCCTATCATACCACATATATAAGCATATATCTATATAAGGCCATGCCACTACTATACATAACAAGTCCAAAACATATATTATAGTCCACATATATACTATACATATAACCACATTCATCATGCAACTACAATCCACATATACTACTATATATACATATATATACATATCAAAATCCAATAAACTAAGCTGCCGAGATCTGCGGAAGGAGTGGTGGTCCGTACATTCTACCCCGACTCATGCATGTGATTTTGAAAACGAAAACTCAGAACCCGTGGAGTTTTGTTTATTCCTTATTCGGCCTTTAGAAGATTGCGAGTGCCATTGTTGTCAACCTAGGGCTCTGATACCACTTTTGTAACACCCCAAATCCACGGGATTCGGGATGCTACGGGTTGGGACCTCACAATGGGTCTTGACCCTTAGCTTGACAACAATTTCACCGGATCTTGCAACAAGGCACAAATAAAGGCCAACACCAAAATACATTTTATGCAATGAAGAGAAAAACCCGAAAGAATACAACAAAGGACTTCAGCCGAAAATACAACCTCAAAGACTAAACGCCATACAACATACAATAAAAACAATACTCAAACTCGACTCCACCCAAATCCCAATCCTAAAATGTACGGAACCCCGGGTTGTCCACTCTTCCAGATCTCTCGGCCGCAATCCTAACCTGCAAGGCAATCTACAACAGTCGGTATAAAACCGTTAGCTCATATTCGAAGCATTAGAATCAATGGGAAAGGCACAAACACAAGTAAATCATCATAAACACACAACATTCTCAAAGCACACAATTCCGGTTTATTATCTTTTTATTATTAAGTCATATCCCGTTCTAATTCAACTTAGTTTGTGACACGAGACCACCGTGGTCCCGCCTCGGTCCCTACTTACCGTCATGGAACGGTGCGGATGCCTCCGACCGTCTAACCAGCACGTGCTAGTCGCCTAGAACCTCCTAGACTCTCGCAAGAGCTAGACAGATGATGTCACCACCCGTTATCATACACTTGAGCCAAAATAATATAAGGTCGGTGGTCCTATTACCGGTTTAGTTGTTATAAAAAAATAAAGAATAAACACACACCACTAAACACACATCAATGCTAATACAAGGAATACGAGCTAAGTAAGTCCGGAGACTTACCTCGTCCCAAAGATAATCCCGCTATATCCCGCTCTCAGCTTCCCGCAGGAAGACACTCAACGCCTGTCAAAAGGCACACGATCAACATCTCTCTCACATGCTAGAAGTTCTAAGACTTCTAGTCCCAATAATCTCGCAAGATCATAAACCATAACCATGATAGGATCACAACCTCCTAATTCTCACGATCTCACAAGGTCAACCAAACACTCAACGCCTTACAACGTCGAAGAAGAAGACTAGAGATGACGTAACCAAAGGACAAACAAATAGAAGGGAACCTCGTGTCAACTTAAGAGAAACAAGATGGAGACTAAATAATACACGAAAATTTTGCTTTCGATTTATTTCGAGTCAAACCGGAACTCAACTCGTTTGAACCTCTTCCGTCTTAATTTAAAAAAATGAGTGATACCCTCATGGTCTACATTTGTACATAAGCCATATCCTTATCATTTTATGGGATATTTGGTATCACAAGTCATCTATTCTTAGCATTTCATGTGGGTATAGTTATATACCCTTTACTCCATGTCTATTATATTAGGTGGGTATATTTACACATATATCATACCTACATTATAGTGTCAATGTTAGTGTGGAAACATTCACCCCTTTTAGCCAAACATCCTTACTTCTCACACCTCATCACTTACATATTTTTGTCACATTAGATTGGTTCCCTACCTTACTTGCATGTACCTATATTATGCATGAACACAAAGTAAAGGTCCCTTCTCCTTCTATGCGTACAACCATACACTAATTCCAGTAAAATAAACCTTGCGTAAATGCCGGAGTGACAGTTATGCTCAACCATTTTAACTTCCCATTTAAGCTAGTAATCACTCATTATTTTCAAACCTCTCATGACCACAATTAGTGCTATATACCCATTTAGTGACATGATTTGCAAAGTGTAACAACTACTTCTTTCCTCCATAACTCACGCAACCCTTGAAACCTCCCTCATTTCATGGGATTCGATCCCCACTTTTACGCAACCTTACCTTCTTGTTCAACCCTAACCGATTGTAACCACCACATCCATGTCTAGCGGCACCAGGGCATAACAGCTTCCCACGCCTTGCCTTAACCACTACTACCTGTAACACCCCAAGTTCTAGGAACTCGAAGCGCTACGGGCTAGGACCGCACAATGGGTCCCGACCCTCAGAGTATCAACAACAAACAGATCTTACAACAAGGCACAAACGAATGAAAACCAAAACTCAATATAAAACCAAAGGTTTAAACAAAGGAAAACACAAAAGCTCCGCAACCGAGTTCAAAACAAAAGGGAAAAAACAAAAGAAATAAAACCCGATCCCGTCCTATAATGTACGGAAACCCCGGCTGACCACACCATCCGGATCACTCAGCAACATCCTGAACCTGCGGAACATCTACAACGACGGTATAAACCGTTAGCTAACATTCTAGATACTAGCAAGAGCGTAAAGGCACAAACACACATAAAGTAAAGAAAACACATAGCATGCTTGCACATCAACCGGTTATTATCTTTTACAAAGTTATCCATTACTAATTCAACTTCTTTTGTCACACGAGAATCTCCCGAAACTCGCCTCCGCTTCCGTCTACCAATAGGAATAGATCAGTACTATCCGTTACCTACGGGTCTGGGTTGCAAGAGCACATTCTAGTCTCTTGTAGAACTAGAAAAGTGGTCACCGCCTGATTATCATACACTTGAGCCAATTAAGGGTAATAAAGGGTGAATTCTATTCCGGTTATCCATTATAACAATAATAAACAACACAAACAAGCCAATACAATCCAACTAATACGCGGAATGAAGCTAAGTAAGTCCAAGGGACTTACCTCACTCGAAGGTAACACAAAGGCTCAGAAACAAATTAGGAACAACTAAGGAGAAAGCTCAGTTTCCCTCTGGAAAGGAGCAAAGAAAGCCTGTTCACACAAGCATCACAGATCAGGAACGAAACGGTTGCTAGAAGTCTATAACTTCTAGTCTCAACGATCTCTAAGAGATCTCCACAAGCTAAGGGCTCAACCTTAGTCTAACAGCAACTCAGGGGACAAGGAACAACCACAAGGAACCAAGAAAGGAACGAGGAAAGGAAGGAAGGAAGCAACTCACCAAAGACGGGAGTTACTGCAGAGCAAACCGCAGGGGCGGTTGGACAGAGGCGCAGGGGCGGCACGTGACAAAGGCGCAGGGGTGGATCTGTGCAGGCGCGGGGGCGGATCTTCGTCATAAGCTACTGTCGGGATTCTCTTCGATAAATCTCACAGCAGGGGCAACCAAAGTTCGCACTTTTGATTCCAACACGTCAAGACTCAACTCCAGAGAGTCTGAGAACAACAAAGGATCAACAACGGAACGTTCCACAAGAATCAAGGCTCATGCTTGATCCTTCAAGAAGAAGAAAAGAGAAGAACGAAAGAAAGAAACCGAAACAGAAGGAGAAGCAAGGTGCAACAGCACATGAACGTGAAGAAGAACAAGGAAGGAAGAACTTACACGTTCAGCAAGCACACAAGCGCAAGGCTGCAACACTCTAGGGTTGAAGAAGACGATAGCAAGAAACGGGAAAAAGAGAAAAAGGAGAGAATATATAGAGAAGGATAGAAGGAAGGACGTCTAGGGTTTAGAAGGAAGATCAGGAAACAAGCCCATGAGATAGAATATCAGATATTCTATCTATGGAAGGAAGATAAAAGAACGGAAGAAAGATCGTGCACGATCTGTCGTCATCCGCAGGGGCGGATCACCTCGGCCGCATGGGCGGCCTTCTTCACCGCGGGGGCGGTGAAGGCAAAACTAGGGTTTTACACTACCAACCTTCCCCACCACCTCTCTAGTCGCCTTCTGCCTATGTACGTGCGTGTTGCCCTCCGTGATCTTGCAACCGCCTTCATCGACAAGCCTAGGACATCACTAGCAGATAGCCTTCCTCCTACACGCCGATGACGGAGATCTCCCGGTGTAGACGTCCTTCTTCTCCTGAGCAGGCCGTTTGTTCGCTCCAAAAGGCGTGTGCAAGCTTTAAATTTATAACCCAAGTATGATTGAACAAATATGCGAACCCGCAGTGTACGGGTCAATTGTAATAAAAAGTAAGAATTCCAGGGATCGATCACAGGGACTTAGGTGAAACAAAGCATATAATCGGTTGTCAAATATTGCAATTAACCAAAAGCAATTAAAACAATCAAAGATGATGTAAAGGTCAAGTAAAGGGAAATGCGGATTCTAGGGATTAAAGCATCTAGTTGTGGTTCCGACTCAAGATCTCAAAGGATAACACAAACAAAGCTGAGGTTTGCAAAGGGAAGGTGTTTCTAAGGAGGGAATAGATCACCGGGTAAGTCTCACTACTCACTATCCCAAACCAAAGCTCCTATCACCGGGTAAGTCTCAAGGTATTAAGGAAAGGAATTATAATCTCTAACCAACACACCACCCAAGGGAATAGAATCAACCTTTACCGGGTAAGTCTCAGGCTAACTCACAAATATGGGATGAAGGCACACTCAAACCCCAATAAAGGATAAACCTTTATTACCTATACTCATGATCTTAGGTACCGGGTAAGTCTCATCCTAGACTTGTATTGAACCAGGAAAGGTGTAATAAGGATAGGATTTGGCAAACTAGAACACTTAACTTCAGTTTCGGATCAGGAAAGGTTCACCTCATTCAGTCAGATCCCACCCCGGCCGAGATGTTCTTCGACTGAGCGAGGTGTTCTAGGGTTAAGGTTAAAGACTCGAGCTTTCAGGGTCCTGCTGAGATTAAGATCATTCTATCATCGTCTTTCCCATAACTTTCAGCCAATCACCCTAGAATCGCATAAGAAACTTAGCCAATAATCATCATGATAACAATAATAAATTTAATGAAAAGAGAATCAATATTCGAACAAGAAAACCTTAAGAAAAAGGTCTCAATAACTGAATTTAAATATCAAATAACAAGCGTTCCTCAAATCACAAATCAGCAAAAACAATCAATCAAAAGAGAATCTACGAAAGTCTAACAAACTCCTTTAAAAGCTAACTCTAAACTCAATTCCTTTCTTCCTTGATCTTCAATCCTTTCTTTAAAGCTTCCAGAAAATCCCTCAATTGCTGGATGTTCTCAGCATGTAAGCATTGTTGAACTTGTGGAAAATCCAACCCTTTATATAGGAGAATTATCTTCCAAAGATAATAATATCTTAAAAAGATAATTTCCTATAAAATATATCCATATCTCTAAAATAGATCTCCCAAAATAATATTTTCCTTTCAGAAATCCAGCCCAAAAATATAAGATATCTTCTTTCCAAAATTAAAAGATCTCAGCCAAAAATATGGATCTCGCCGGCGGCAGGGTATTCGCCTCGGTCGGGACGCTCCTCAAGATCACATCGGTCGAGGTGACACTGTGGCTGACCGAGGTGAATCTCAACTGAATCTGAAATCTCTCGAATCTGGTTCAAAGCCAATCTTCTTAATCATTTTCATGCTTCCTAAGTTCTTCCTTAAGCTCCAGAATGTAGCTCTAATGACTCCTTAGCTTCTTAGCTCCATTTTGATGCAAAACGTGCCATTTTACCTACAATTACAACGAAAATAGGTGTAGACCTCGATTCCCGCAAAGGTAGATGTGTTACGCTAAAAACGTATAGCACAAAAGTCTTAAATTTATAACTCGATATAATTTCCTAACTCCTAGCGAACCACAGTGTATGGGTCATTTTGTAGCAAGGATAATATTCCGAGGTTGAACACAAAGACTAAGGTGAAATCAAATAATGCAAGTGATTATGAATAGTGCAAATCTAGTCTAAGAAAAGGGAAATAAATAAAGAAATGAAAATCATGATATTTTTGGGTTTGATTTTTTGTGGTGATCAAACAAAGATCACGAATGATGCAAGATTATAAAACAAACTAACAAATCAAGCTAACAACACAAATGAGCAACACAAACACAAGATATGTGATCAAAGAGAGAAAAGCGGATTCTAGGGGTTAGGATTTCCGGTTATGGCATTGGACTCAAGCTTCTAATCAATCCTTGGATTTTCTATGGTATGTTGGGAAGGGTTGTTTCTCAATTGGGATCAATCACCGGGTAGTTCTCATGGTTCACTAATCCCGCACCTAAGGTCCTATCACCGGGTAAGTCTTTGGAGTCTAAGGTTGAGAATTCTACACAAACCGGATTGCTATCTAGGGGTCAAACCTCTCCTTACCGGGTAAGTCTCGGGAAGACAAGTCCTAAGTAACAACCCTAGCACACTCAGACCAATAGCGGCTTACGAGGCTCACTACTACCTAGGGTTCATCATCTTGAGTATCTAAGGTCAAGAATTACCGGGTAGGTTACTTCCCTCACTTAGTTTGCTAGCATTAGGTCCCCCTAGGCTAGATTAAGCTCAACAAACACTAGGATTTCAACAATCTAACATCCTAACATTCAGATTTATCAATACAAGCACAATAGAGAAAATCACGGGCTGTTCATACTAAACCACGGCCGTGGTTCTTGAGGAAATGACTGTGATTTCTATCTGGAGTTAGGTTCGAGCAAGCAAATCATCCAAGAGTACATTCAAGTCTATTCTATCATAGTCCAAGCCATAACCATCATTCCATTACGCTAGAATCACAACTATTTAGCCAACAACATGAATTTTAAGATTCAAACTCAACAAACAAACATTCATGGCTTCCATAGTAAGAAAATGAAATGAAAGAGAAATGAAACAAGTGAAAACAAGAAACTTAGCTGAATATAAGTTTGAGAAAGACTTACAACCCTTCAAAAGAAGGTCCAAATCGTTCCTTACAATCATTGCAAAATGTCCTCAACAAAGGTCACTCAAAAATCACTGAAAAACTCTATTAACTCTAAAATGATGTTGTTCTTCTTCTTCCCCAAAATGAGAGTATTTTTCTTTTCTCCAAGTCCTTCCTCCAATGGAGTGATGTGTTGTGAGAGAGTATGGGAGAGAATGTGTAAGAGGATCCTCTAGCAACAGCGTGCATGACCACTTTTATTCTCTATCAAGGGCAAGAGTCGGGCATGGAGATCTTGGGACAGCTGTCCAAAGAAAACCACGGCCAAAACCACGGGCGTGGAAATGGCCTCTGGGCCATGGTTTTGCTTGTTCAACTTCCTTTGGATCGTTAAGCCACGAGTTGGTGCAAGGCATGCACCAACAAGGTCCTATATGTTCTCCTTTGCTCCTAGCTTACTCCTTAATGAGTCTGGAAGTGTGTCATCACGAGGAATGATCCTCGAATGTATCGATTAAGCTCCAAAAGTTCCCCAAAATACCTACAAAACCGACAAGAGTTCGTGTAGACGTCTATTTCGACAATGTGCATGAATTAAGCGTAAACGTCATGAACAAATGCCAAACCATGCATGAATAACGGGAAAAACTATCTAAATGGATGCATAAACTAACGTCATAAAACGTGTTATCAAAATACCCCATGCTTAAGACTTGCTCGTCCCCGAGCAAGGCCCAACTATAGGCTAAGAGATGACATGATTTATGAATGCAGAAAAAACATAAAATCTTTTTGGGATTGTGCTTCATAAGATGGATCACCTTCATAGTCATGTTTCATAGCAATGGACAAGCAATCATGTATCAAATGAATGGAGGCATGGAAAGACAATTATACTTAACTCGAAAGCATGCATGAAAGGTGAGAATGAAGAATTCAAGATGATCATGAGTATATCCAATCTAGATCACTAAGTCTTACACAAATGCAAATAGGTCACAAGAACTTAGGAAAGAAGAGGCCAAGAAACGTTGTGATAAGGTGGGAATTTTTGTAGGTCATGTGATGCTAATTTGGGAAAGGAACTAACTCCACAATTTCATTTTTGATCAACTTCCCACAAGTATATATTTTTCTCCATCTTTTCTTTCTTTTATTTTCTTTTTCGTTTTCTTTTTCTTTCACTTATTTTTGAGACAATGACATTGGTGTACAAAAGCCAAAACCTTGGTGATTAGCGGACCTCGGGATTTTTCCGAGGTGCCTCACACCGAGCACACATACCAAGGCTCGTTAGGACATTCGGTTTATCCAACTTCGGCAAGGCACAAACACCCGATTATGTGAATGGTGCCGAGTTACTCGTCATCAAAACCAAAGTCCCCAAACCTATATTTTTTTTCAACACTTTTCACAACAAATTCAACACTTCATTCACAATATTCATTCATCAACGACTTCACCCCACACTTGCTTTTCACACACTCAACACACTAGCATGCTCCTATTCCCGGATGGGTCAAAAGAGGTCAAAATTTTTATGTCTATTGAGGTGCTCAAACAACATGATCAAGATGAGAAGTAGATAAAAATGAATTGCCTCAATCATTCCTAGGTGATGTGCAAGAACTAACATGTAATTTCGACCATCAATCCTCAATCCAATCAAGGCAAACATCATAATCATAATTCATACATGAGATTCAAGAGAAGTATTTCAAGTCCATATATGCATAGATTCATTTAATACATAAGGCCATCCATTGCCAATTCACCAAATAATCTCATCATGAGGGTCATATCCAAACTTAGAAGCACTAAATTTTTTAAATATTTTGATTTTTTTGGATTTTTGGAAATATATATGTACAATGCAAAAGCTAATGAAACATGGGACAATATGAAACTATCCTAGATGCAATCATGCAAATGATTATGAAAACCCCACCCCATACTTAGAAACACATTGTCCCCAATGTGCAAATTAAATAAAGAGATGAAAGAGAGTCCTCACAATGTAAAAATGGTGTTTTCGGTATTTTGGTTCACTCATGTGAAGTGATGGTGAATGATCAATCAAAGGTGGTAGAGAGCTCTTGACGTTCATTATGGCGTCGGGACCCGCGCTAAGCACCGCTAGCCGTCCAAGTCCCACGTCCGCTCCACCCACGTTTGATGCGGGATCATCATCATCTTCCTCATGCCTTGCAAGGCTTCCATGCTATTTAGACTCTAACACACAAACACCAAACACACAAACACACCAAAACAAAGACAAAAGCAAAAATCGAAAATGAAAAATGAAAAGGGAAAGACATGTACCAATGGGTTGCCTCCCATTAAGCGTTTCTTTAAGTTCATTAGCTTGACCAAATTCGGGGGCATTTCACTCAAGGTGAAGTGGGGCAATCATATCCACCGGAGCTTCCGGGATATACTTCTTCAAACGGTGCCCATTCACCTTAAAATCCCCACAATGCTCCCCACCTATCTCAACCGCTCCATGGGGAAGACCTTCCTCACCACATAAGGACCCGTCCATCTTGACTTTAGCTTTCCGGGGAAGAGCCGCAACCTTGAGTTGAAGAGAAGGACTAGGTCACCTTCACTCAACTCCTTTGGGATTAGACATTTTTCATGCCAACGCTTGGTCCTTTCCTTGTAAATCCGGGCGTTTTCATAAGCATCCAACCGGATCTCCTCAAGAGCATTAATGTCTAGCAACCTCTTCTCACCGGCTTCCTTGACGTCAAAATTCAATCACCTTATGGCCCAATACGCCCTATGCTCCATCTCCACCGGAAGGTGGCAAGACTTGCCATAAACTAGCTTGTAGGGAGTGGTGCCAATTGGTGTCTTGAAAGCGGTTCTATATGCCCACAAAGCATCATCAAGCTCCATAGCCCAATCTTTTCTTGTCCTAAAAACCGTCTTCTCAAGTATCCCCTTAATCTCCCGGTTGGAGATCTCCACTTGGCCACTAGTTTGGGGATGGTAAGGTGTGACCACCTTATGAGTCACCCTATACTTAGCCAAAAGTGTCCCAAAGTTCATATTGGTGAAATGCTTCCCTCCATCACTTATGATCACTCTTGGTGTTCCAAATCTAGGGAAGATGACTCGGTTGAAGAACCGCACCACAACTTTTGCATCATATGTGGGAGAGGCGATTGCTTCTACCCATCTTGACACATAATCCACCGCCAATAGAATGTAGAGGTTGCCACATGAAGAGGGGAATGACCCCATGAAGTCCACAACCCAAACATCAAATATCTCAACCTCTTGTACGTTGTTCAAGGGCATCTCATTCCTCCTTGAGATGTTGCCCGTCCTTTGGCAAGCGTCACAAGCTACCACAAAATTCTCCACATCCTTAAACAAATTAGGCCAATAAAAACCGGATTACAATACCTTTGCACACGTCTTGTGTGAGCTAGCATGACCTCCACATGGCAAGGAGTGGCAATGACGGATCACACTCTCCACCTCATCCTCCGGAATGCACCTCTTAAAGACTCCATCCGGTCCTCTCTCGAACAAGAGAGGCTTGCTCCAATAGTAATGCCTCACATCCTTGAAGAACTTTTTCCTTTGGGCATATGATACACCGGGTGGCACCTCTTCACACACAAGGTAGTTCACTATATCCGCATACCATGGCTCACTCCCTCTAGACACTTGAAGTAAGCACTCCTCCATCAATTGCAATTGCTCATCCCGGAATGAGTCATCAATCGAGATGTCATCTCTTTCAATCTCCAATGGTGGTAGCATACTAAGATGGTCCGCTACAGAATTTTTGGAACCCTTCTTCTCCCGCATTTCCAAGTTAAATTCTTGGAGGAGAAGGATCCACCGAATGAGGCGAGGCTTGACATCTTTCTTTGTGAGGAGATAACGGATCGCAGCATGATCCGTGTACACAATGACCTTTGCTCCAACAAGGTATGACCGGAACTTCTCAAAGGCGTACACCACCGCAAGCAACTCTTTCTCGGTTGTGGCATAGTTGAGTTGGGCATCATCTAGCGTCTTGCTAGCGTAGTAGATGACATGTGTAAGCCCATATTTCTTTTGTCCTAAAACAGCCTCAACGGCCACATCACTTGCATCACACATAACTTCAAACGGTAAGCTCCAATCCGGAGGTTGCATGATAGGGGTGGAGATCAAAGCATCCTTTAACCTACAAAACGCTTCAAGAAATCTTTGGAGAAAACAAACTCAACATCCTTCATTAGTAGGTTAGTGAGAGGCTTAGAAATTTTAGAGAAATCTTTTATAAATCTCCGGTAAAAACCGGCATGCCCTAAGAAACTCCTTACCCTTTTCACCGAGGTATGTGGTGGCAACTTCTCTATCGTTTCTATCTTTGCTCTATCAACCTCAATGCCTCGTTGAGAAACCAAGTGTCCCAACACTATGCCTTCACTCACCATGAAGTGTCATTTCTCCCAATTCAACAGAAGATTAGTTTCCTCACATCTCTTTAACACCAAAGACAAGTTAGCCAAGCAATCATCAAATGAAGATCCATACACCGAGAAATCATCCATAAATACTTCCATGATGTTTTCAATATATTTAGAAAAAATAGCCATCATACACCTTTGAAAGGTGGCAGGTGCATTACACAACCCAAATGACATTCTCCTCTATGCAAATGTTCCCCAAAGACAAGTAAATGTTGTTTTCTCTTGGTCATCCGGGTGAATAGGGATTTGGAAAAACCCACTATAGCCATCTAGGTAACAAAAATGTGAATGTTAAGCTAATCTTTCTAGCATTTGGTCAATGAAGGGAAGAGGGAAGTGATCTTTCCTAGAGGCAACATTAAGCTTCCTATAGTCAATAAACATTCTCCACCCCGTAACCGTCCTAGTTGGGATTAGTTCATTGTTCTCATTAGTTACTACGGTCATACCACCCTTCTTAGGAACAACATGTACGGGACTAACCCATTTACTATCCGAAATCGGGAAAATGATTCCCGCATCTAGTAATTTTAGGATCTCTTTCTTGACTACCTCTTTCATAATAGGGTTCAATCTTCTTTGAGGTTCAATTGAAGGTTTATGGTTGTCTTCCATCAAGATTTTATGCATGCACAAGGAAGGTTTAATGCCAACTAAATCATAAATGGTGTATCCAATAGCTTTCCTATGCAATTTCAACTCATTCAACAATCTATCAAGCTCATCATCATTCAAAGATGCATTCACAATCACGGGATAAGTAGAATTTGAACCAAGGAAAGCATACTTTAAATGAGAAGGGAGAGGCTTTAGTTCATGTTTAGGAGGACCTTTATCGGTTGAAGACGCTCCATACAATGTAGGTTGAGATGATTCCAAAGCAATGGAAGACTCTCCAAGACTCCTTGAAGCTTGATCAACAGCTAAGGCACTTTCTGGAGAAACCATGGGCAAAACGATGACCTCTGGCACAACCACGGGCGTGGAGTTGGAAGAGCTGGCACTTCTGGACATTACAGAGATTTCCACGGGTGAAACCACGGGGCATGGTTCTTGCCCCCTGGCCGTGGTTCCTACAGTGATTCAGCACACCTTCGTGCACTTCAAATTCAGCACTTGTCTCCTTTTCCAATGCATCCAAAGCCTTGATTTCTTCATTGCAATCACCCTCAACTCCTTCCTCCATCAAACTTAAGCTGAGAACCCTCTCAAGTGGGTCCTTGATCAAGATCGAGCTCACAACTTCTCTAGACTCCTCTTCCTCAACAATGTAGAAGACATCTTCACCAAGGGCTGGCCCCTTCATCATTGTGGACAGCTTAAACTTGATATTTTCCTCTCCTATGTTGAAGGAGAGGATTCCATTTTTGCAATCCACTAGGCATCCAGATGAGGCTAAGAATGACCTTCCCAAAATGATAGGAACCGGGTAGTTCGCCGGGATGTCCAAAACAATAAAGTCGATTGGCACATAGAACTTCCCAAGCTGAACCGGTATGTCCTCTAGGATTCCCATGGGGTGAGTGATTGAACGGTCCGCCATGTAGAGGGTCATCTTGACCGGCTTTGGCTCTCCTAGCCCAACCTTATTGCAAAGTCCAAGCGCAATAATGCTTACACTTGCTCCAAGATCACATAGGGCTTCATATTGCACTTCTCCAACCCCAATTGGCACACAAAAAGATCCCAGATCTCTTAGTTTAAGAGTCATCTCCTCCCTCATGGTTTGTATCAACTCGGAAGATATCTTTGTCATCCTCACTTCTCCATACTCCTCCAACTTCCTCTTGTTGGAGAGTATCTCCTTCAAAAACTTTCCATAGGCCGGCATACCTAGAATAGCATCTATGAACGGAAAGTTAATATGCAATTTATACATAAGTTCAAGGAATTTACCGAAATGTTTGTCCAAGCGAGCTCTTGCTCGTGATTATGGAATGGTAGTGGTGGCTTGTATGGAGGAGGTGCCACATATGTTAGCTCATCATCCTTGCTCTTGCCTCCTTCTTGCAATGGTTCTTCCTCCACTACTACATGCTTTCCCTTGTCATTCCCCTTAGGTAAGGGATCTTTCATGCTCAACCCACTCCTTGTGGTAATGGCCAACACTTGGCCTCTTGGATTGTCCTCGGTCATTCCGGGAAGCTTTCCCGGACCCCTTTGTGCTTTACCCGCCTTTTGGAAAACTTGTGCTTCTAGCACCTTTTGAGCTTTAGAAATGGATGTCACCGTGCTCTCAAGTCCACTCAACCTTCCTAGCAATTGTTCAAACATCATTTTGGTCCTATCCTTGGGAGGTTGAGCAAAACCGGGTGGAGGCTCTTGTGAAGCCTTCAGTCGTGGTGCTACGCTTGTGGAAGTGGGAGGGTTCAAGGCACCATCCGGGTTAGAATATGAGAACCCGGGATGGTTGTGATTAGGCCGGTAATTGTTGTTGAAGTTCCTAGGGCCTTGATAATTGTTGAAGTTACCCCTTCCCATGTAGTTAATGTCCTCCTCCTTGGAAGCCAAGTTGGCTTGCACTTGCACTTGAGGACTTGCTTGATTCTTTAAGGTTGTGGCACACAACTCCCTCAAAGACTTAACCTCATTGTCGATTGCATCAAGTTTGTAGTTGCTCATGGTGACTTCACTTACTTCATATACTCCCGGTTTCCTCCCATCACTCTTCTTATGGGAGTACTTCTCTATCACCAAGGCTTGCTTCTCTACAAACTCTCAAGCCTCATCCACATTCTTCTCCATGAATGTTCCTCCGAAAAGTGATTGGAGCTTGAATTGACTATCCTCATCAAGCCCCTTGAAATAAATCTCTAATAGCTCTATCTTCGGTATCCCATGATGTGGACAATCTAGGAGGAGGTCTTTGAACCTCTCCCAAGATTTGAATAGGCTCTCTCTATCCTTCATCACGAAGGCATTGATCTTCCCTCTTAGCTCGGTTGTCTTGGAAGGTGGGAAGAACTTTGTCAAGAACTCGGTTGTCATCTCCTCCCAAGTACTCACACGTCCTAGTGGAATGGATTGGTACCAAACCAAGGCTTTATCCTTAAGAGATAAGGAAAAAGCCCTAAGCTTGTGGTTGCTGTTCTCCAATCTAGGCGGCCTTAGAGTCTCCATCAAGATCTCATAATTCATGAAGTGTTGATGAGAAGACTCTCCTTCCATCCCTCCAAATTGATTGTGCCGGATCATTTGTAGCACTTGAGGGCAGAACTCGTAGTCATGGGTTGCGGGATCTCCTAAGTTTACACCCGGACGGTGCACTCTTTGGGCCGGATCTATACGTTGCCCAAGCGTTTGTGGCTCCTCAAAAATGATCGGCTCAAACCGAACATTAACCGCCGGCTGCGGTGGTGGTGGTGGTGGAGGTTGTTGACGATTAAGCTCCCTTTGCACAAGAGCTTGCCTAATCTCTTCAATTTCCCTCCTAGTTGCTTCTTGCCTCTCATTGGCAAGTCTCCTCTCATTCTCCAAGAGTTCATCCCTTAGCCTAATTTTCTCTAAGGCATCATCCAACTCAGCTTGAAGATCTCTTGCGGCCATCTCCTTCTTCTTCTTAATGCTCTTAGATCTAGCTTTAAGGGTTTTCTCCGGTTCGGGATCGAATGGAGCTAGATCCTTGCCACGAGATCTTCGCATGCACATAAAGAATGAGAGATGTCCTGAAAATTCAAAAACACAAACCAAACAAGATCAAAAGCAACAAGAAAGACCTACACTATAAACAATCACAAACAATGATTCAATCTAGACCTAGTCCCCGACAACGGCGCCAAAAACTTGTTCGCGCTAGGATTGTGTAGCACAAAAGTCTTAAATTTATAAATCGATATAATTTCCTAACTCCTAGCGAACCCACAGTGTATGAGTCGTTTTGTAGCAAGGATAGTATTTCGAGGTCGAACACAAAGACTAAGGTGAAATCAAATATGCAAGTGATTATGAATAGTGCAAATCTAGTCTAAGAAAAGAGAAAGGAATAAAGAAATGAAAATCATGATATTTTTGGGTTTGATTTTTTGTGGTGATCAAACAAAGATCAAGAATGATGCAAGATTATAAAACAAACTAACAAATCAAGCTAACAACACAAATGAGCAACACAAACACAAGATATGTGATCAAAGAGAGAAAAGCGGATTCTAGGGGTTAGGATTTCCGGTTATGGCATTGGACTCAAGCTTCTAATCAATCCTTGGATTTGCTATGGTATGTTGGGAAGGGGTGTTTCTCAATTGGGATCAATCATCGGGTAGATCTCATGGTCCACTAATCCCGCACCTAAGGTCCTATCACCGGGTAAGTCTCTCGGAGCCTACGGTTGAGAATTCTACACAAACCAGATTGCTATCTAGGGGTCAAACCTCTCCTTACCGGGTAAGTCTCGGGAAGGCAAGTCCTAAATAACAACCCTAACACACTCAGTCCAATAGCGGCTTATGAGGCTCACTACTACCTAGGGTTCATCATCTTGAGTATCTAAGGTCAAGAATTACCGGGTAGGTCTCTTCCCTCACTTAGTTTGCTAGCATTAGGTCACCCTAGGCTAGATTAACTCAACAAACACTAGGATTTCAACAATCTAACATCCTAACATTCAGATATATCAATACAAGCACAACAGAGAAAATCACGGGCTGTTCATACTAAACCACGGCCGTGGTTCTTGAGGAACTGACCGTGATTTCTATCTGGAGTTAGGTTCGAGCAAGCAAATCATCCAAGCGTACATTCAAGTCTATTCTATCATAGTCCAAGGCATAACCATCATTCCATTACCCTAGAATCATAACTATTTAGCCAACAACATGCATTTTAAGATTCAAACTCAACAAGCAAACATTCATGGCTTCCATAGTAAGAAAATGAAATGAAAGAGAAATGAAACAAGTAGAAACAAGAAACTTAGCTGAATATAAGTTTGAGAAAGACTTACAACCCTTCAAAAGAAGGTCCAAATCGTTCCTTACAATCCTTGCAAAATGTCCTCAACAAAGGTCACTCAAAAATCACTCAAAAACTCTAAAAACTCTAGAATGATGTTGTTGTTCTTCTTCTTCTTCCCCAAAATGAGAGTGTTTTTCTTCTCTCCAAGTCCTACCTCCAATGGAGTGATGTGTTGTGAGAGAGTGTGGGAGAGAATGTGTGAGAGGATCCTCTAGCAACAGCGTGCATGACCACTTTTATTCTCCATCAAGGGTAAGAGTCGGGCATGGAGATCGTGGGACAGCTGTCACAGCTGTCCAGAGAAAACCACGGCCAAAACCACGGGCGTGGAAATGGCCTCTGGGCCGTGGTTTTGCTTGTTCAGCTTCCTTTGGATCGTTAAGCCACGAGTTGGTGCAAGACATGCACCAACAAGGTCCTATGTGTTCTCCTTTGCTCCTAGCTTGCTCCTTAATGAGTCCGGAATTGTGTCATCACGAGGAATGATCCTCGAATGTATCGATTAAGCTCCAAAAGCTCCCCAAAATACCTACAAAACCGACAAGAGTTCGTGTAGACGTCTATTTCGACAAGAGTTCGTGTAGACGTCTATTTCGTGTTATCAAGATTAAAGAATAATATAATCACATAATATACATCCATACATCCATACATGCTATCAAAATACCCCATACTTGTCCCCAAGCAAGTTCCAAATCTTAGATACAAGATAGAATGGACTATAAGTCAGAAAGATCAATGAAAAGTATTTTAAAACATTTTTGGTGGTGTGCTCCACTCATAGATCACTCTAAGAGAATGCTTCATGGCAAATAAAATTAATACATGATCAAAACATTTTATAAATATAAGAAAGAGGTTCATCTTAGCATAAAATCATAGAATGCATAATAAATCATATTTATCGAAATTAATCATGTATAATCCAGTTTAAACCACCAAGTCAATCAACAAGCTCGAGGTCTCAAGGGCTTCCAAAAGAGGTCAAGAAACGTGTCAGGGTGGGATGTATATAGGGTATGTGGTGCTAGAATCCGGGAAAAGGATCTTACTTCACTTCTTTGAATTTCAACATCTTCCACCAATAAGCTTTGCTTATTTTACTTTATTTTTTGGGATGCATGGACAGAGGTGCACAATAACCGAAGCCTAGGAGATCAACAATCATCAATTTCTCGAGATGCCTCAAACCTTTGATGCACATACCATGACCCGTTAGGAATATTGCTCAATCCGACTTTGGCAAGACACAAACACCCGGCTATGTGAATGGTGTCGAGTTACTCATCATCATGATTGACTTCCCCAAACCTAATTATTTCTTTCTAACACTTTCAACCAATATCTCAACTTCACTTTCACTTGCTTTTCTTCGTTTGCTTCCAGATTCCCGGATAGATAAAGGGAGGCAAATATGTATATGAGGGGCTAAAGCATGATCAAGAAGAAGAAGAGGAGAGAATGAATTGCCTTAATCATCCCAGGAAGAATGTGATAGAACTCATCATGTGGTGTCAACCTTCAAATTCAACATAATTTTGATAAAAACAAAGTATTAAACATACTAAAATTTCAAACAAAGCACTTTGCAACTTAAACATATCATAAAACCTTTCGAGCATATAAAGATTTCAAAACCAGTATGCAAACAGAATCATCATTGAGGTCATATCCAAAGAAGAAGCACAAAACGTTTCGAAAAAATCTCAGTTAGGAATCTACCTCGGTCGAGGTGTTCCGACGTCATCCGAGGTGCCTACCTCGTCTAGTCAAGAACATCCCGGTCGAGGTCAAATTTTTTTTTTTTTTCTTAAACCAGTTTTTGACGTTTTTTCAAACAAAAACCTGCATGTATGCATGAAATGACAGATAAACACATATAGCTAAATAAGATCATAAATATCCATCAATAGTCATACAAACATACACACATAATGTCAAATCATACATCCAAATACCCCATACTTGGGACACATTGTCCCAATGAGTCAAAATAAGTCTAAAGAAACAGAAATCTCACCAGACCTAGCTGAATTGCATAATAAATAAGAAAGAAAATCCATGTTGCTCTAATCCTCGTCCGCTGGTGGTGGTGGTGGTGGATGTGGGATGTAGGGGTGCTGAGATGGATCAAATGAATACCCCATCATATGCTGGAACTAGATCTCCATCATGCGCTGCTGGTAATGCTGGCTCTCTCTAATCTGATGCATCCATCCATCAGTGTATCTACGCTCATCCTCAAAGCCTTGGGATGTATCCACTGTCATAGCTGCGTAGGAGTCGATCATCTGCTCAGTCATCTCATCAATCTGTCGGTGAGTTACTGGATCTCTGAGCCTGCGGACTCTACGTCGGGCTGGCCGTGATGGTGCTGCTGCCTCCTCCTCTGTCGCCTCGTCATCTAGATCGACAACTAGCACAATAGGACCGCCGGTATCAGTATCGCTCTCCATGGCAGCTCCGCCATCATCATACTCCTCCTCATCCTCAACTGGTGCAACATCTTTAGCATCCTGCATGTAGGGAAGCCAAGCAGAAGACCAGTACTGCTGGTCAAAGATTGTGAACTTAGTTGACCAAAGAATGCCCTAAGGAGCAGTCACCTCCCAAGGCATAGCGACATACGGTGTACTAAGGCCACGAGGAACCATAATGCGACTCGTGATCATCTCCTAAAGTCCAAGCGGCTTCGCAGCCGCTACCACTGTACATGCACTCAAATCCAAACCCATGGCCGTAGCAATATGGGTCACTAAACCTCCACAACAGATGTCTCCCTTGGACTTGCCCTTGATCCTATGCAAGTGCTCAGCCAGCATGCCTCCAAAGTCAAGAACTTCACCAGTCACCATACAAAATAAGCTCAATAGCTCTCCTTGTCTAATCTTCTGGGGCATCTCAATACGCGCCAGAATTGTCTCGCTGAATATGCGGTGGGCAAGACGGAAAGCTAGATGGAAGATAATGCGCTCTCTGGAGTCCTCAGGTCTCCATCTATCATTGTGCTCCACCACATGGGCTTTCTGACCCCAAAAGTCTCGAGCCACTGCTCGGGAAGGAAAATCAGTCACGGTGGGAGTCGGGAAGCCAAAAACCTCTCGAAACTGATCCATCGGTACTATGTAGTTCCGGTTCAGCAACCGGTACTTGATGTTGTTCCTCTCAGGCATGTGATTGACAGAACTCACGAATTCCATCGTCGACTCGAGGTAGGTTGGAGCTCAAATCTCCATAAACTCCTCCACCCCTACCATAGATACGGTCAAAGTCGGGGCAACTATGGGACGCCCACAAATACGGTCAAAGTCGGCCTGGTGACGCTCATGAATCACCGGTATAGTGGGATGAGATGCAGAAGAAGAGGAAGAACCACTGGGACCATCTCTTAAAAAAATCTAACGATCGGATCTACTGCTCATGATTCTGACTGAAGAACACCTCGGTTGCCCTGACAGTCTGAAGAACACCTCGGCCGAGACACAACACGACTGGACCGACGCGACCGGCTGATCGAATTCAACTCTATGATTTTCCAGTTATTTCCCCCCAAATCACTACCAATTGCTTCCTATGGGGTACTTATATCCTTTTCAGCAATAATAGTCGGCAACCAGAGCCGGATCTGTCCTAAATCAGTGAAAGGAGAGAAGTTAGGGTTTTCGAACAATTTACCCAGATTATGCAGATTCGGAGCGTTTTTCTTGCAGTTTGGTGCTTGAAATCCGATCCTCTTGCTTCTCTTGGTGAAATCGAGCCAAAATTTGTGGAAAACGAGCAAGGAACGAGGAAACGAGGGGAGATCTCTGCCGCGGTCGAGGTTGAAGTTGAGAGGGAAAAGTAAGGAGAGAGAAATCCGCTTCGCTTTTTATACCCCTAGCTGAATTTGATTTCACCTCGGTCGAGGTGGTCCCGACCGGACCGAGGTGTATGACTGGATGTCAGACCTAGTCGCCTCGGTTGCCTAAGAACATCTCGGTCGAGGTGCTGTGACAACAACCGAGATATCTCTCAGTGAAACTCCGTCTTCTCAATTTCTTGAACTTTTGTCCTTCCAGTGTAGCTCCTGAGCTGTAATCCTTCATTAGAAAGTACCTAGTTTCTGTCTAGAGGACGCCAAAAACAAATCAAAGCAAAACAAAAGCAAACTATCTAAAACTAAGCTAGAAAAGGGAAAAGAAAACAATACCTTGGGTTGCCTTCCAAGAAGCGCTTGGTTTAAGGTCGCTAGCTGGACTGTACATTATCCCTAAACATGTTGGAAGGTGTTCTCACCCTATACTTCACCTTCTTCATGGGGTGAGATAAAGAAGTCTATCAAACGTTCCAGCAAATGCAAGTGCTCATCGGGGAATGAATCATCTATGGATAGGTCGTCCTTCTCGCACGAGGAGGGGGGTATCCAGCTGAGGTGATCCGCAACAAAATTCCCGGACCCCTTCTTATCGCGAATCTCTAGGTCAAACTCTTGAAGCAAGATAATCCATCGAATAAGACGTGGCTTCACATCCTTCTTAACAAGCAAGTAACGAATAGCTGCATGGTCAGTGTAAACAATAACTTTCGCTCCTACTAAGTAAGAGCGAAACTTCTTAAAAGCATATACAACCGCCAAGAGCTCCTTTTCGGTGGTGGCGTAGTTCAGTTGAGCTTCATCTAGCATCTTGCTAGGATAGTAAATGACGTTGGTCCGGCCATCCTTCTTTTGTCCAAGTACCGCTCCTATAGCCACGTCACTCGCATCACACATGATCTCAAAGGGAAAAGTCCAGTCGGGAGGTTGAATGATAGGAGCGGTGATCAACGCTTCCTTTATCCTGTAAAACGCATCAAGGCATTCCTACGAAAACTCAAAAACAACATCCTTATTCAAGAGATTAGTGAGTGGTTTAGAGATCTTCAAGAAATCCTTGATGAACCTCCTGTAGAAACCTGCATGCCCGAGAAAACTCCGCACACCCTAAACAGAACAAGGGGGAGGAAGTTTCTCAATAGTCTCGATCTTAGCTCGATCGACCTCAATACCTCGATTGGAAACGAGGTGTCCTAGCACAATTCCTTCACTAACCATAAAGTGACACTTCTCCCAATTCAAAACGAGATTAATGTCTTCACAACGTTGTAGCACTAGAGAAAGGTTAGACAAGCAATTATCAAAAGAGGAACCATATACCGAAAAGTCATCCATGAATACCTCCATGATCTCCTCTATGTACTCGGAAAAGATAGCCATCATACAGCGTTGGAAGGTAGCGGATGCATTACATAATCCAAATGGCATCCTCCTATAAGCGAATGTCCCTCATGGACAAGTGAAAGTGGTCTTCTCTTGATCATCCAGATGGATAGAAATCTGAAAGAAGCCACTATAACCATCTAAATAGCAAAAATAGGAATGCTGGGCTAACCGTTTAAGCATTTGGTCGATGAAGGGAAGTGGAAAATGGTCCTTCCGAGTGGCCACATTCAGCTTCCTGTAATCGATGCACACCCTCCAGCCTGTAACGGTCCTAGTTGGAATCAACTCGTTATTCTTATTCGCCACAACGGTCATCCCTCCTTTTTTCGGAACTACATGCACTGGGCTCACCTACTTGCTATCCGAGATAGAAAATATGATACCTGCATCCAACAACTTAAGAATCTCATTCTTCACAACCTCTTTCATGATCGGATTTAACCGTCTTTGAGGTTCCCGTGAAGTCTTATGATCATCTTCCATTAGTATTCTATGCATCCAGAAAGAAGGCTTAATACCAATAAGATCATCAATAGTATATCCCAAAGCCTTTAGATTTTTTCTCATGACATGCATCAGTTTAGACAATTCAATTTCGGAAAGGGAAGCACTTACGATAACGGGATATGTAGAATCCGGTCCAAGGAAAACATACCTCAAGTAACTTGGAAGCGATTTAAGTTCCACAACTGGGGTGCTTTTTGAGGGGGATCCGTGCTTCCTCCTTCCAGTGGAGTAGACTTAGATCAAAGAACTGGACTTTCAAAAGTCTCAGTTGAAATCATCTCGCTTGCGACCTCGGTCGAGGTCCAAGGTGGGTGACCGAGATGTTCTTCAGATAAGAACACCTCGCTTGGTCCAGAAAGTGCCTCGGTCGAGGTACTTGAACTGGGACCGAAACTTAAATTGCTTCTCTTCTCTTGGGTTAGTTTCCCAATCTTAGCTCCTGGATCTGCTTCCAGTGCCTTTAAGCTCCGTATATCCGCATCACAAGAAACATCTGTACCTTTCTCCATTAAACTAAAACTAAGAACTCTTTCAAGAGGGTCATTAATAAGGATAGAGCTCACCAATTCTCTTGATTCTTCTTCATCATAGATGTTGAAGATATCATCCTCCAGCGGCTCTCCTTTCATTGCAGCAAGCAATGCAAATTCCACTTGATCTCCACCAATGTTGAATTTCAACTTAGCGTTCTTACAATCCACATTGCAACCCGAAGTTGCTAGAAATGGTCTCCCGAGAATGATAGGAACGGGATAATCTGCGGGTATGTCAAGTACAACAAAATCTATAGGTAAATAGAAGTTACCTAACTTAACGGGAACGTCTTCCAAGATGCCCACGGGATGGGTAATGAAGCGATCCGCCATGTACAACCTTATCTTCACCGGCTTGGGCTCTCCAAGTCCGATTCTCTTACATAACTCCAACGGAATGATGCTCACGCTGCCTCCTAGATCACACAATGCCTCACAAGTTACATCCCCAACTTGAATGGGAATGCAAAATGAGCCGGGATCTCTCAATTTGGGTGGCATCTTCTCCTTCATGATTTGAATAAGCTACGAGGACTTAGATGTCATCCTTACTTCTCCAAAGTCTTCCAGCTTCCTCTTCCTTGATAGAATTTCTTTCAATAACTTCCCATAGGCGGGCATCCCTAGAATAGTATCAAGGAAAGGGATGTTAATGTGTAGTTTATTCATCAAGTCAAAAAACTTACCAAAATGCTTGTCTAGATGTGCTCTAGTCCTTGATTGGGGGAATGGAAATGGTGGTTTATAAGTAGGAGGTGGGACATAAACTTCAGATTTGTCCTTTGCTTTCTTGGACTCCATCTCGGTTGGCACCTCGACCGAAGTGTTCCTCATCTGATCCTCGACCGAGTTGTTCTTCGTCTGCACTGGCACCGACCGAGGTACTGGATCTGCAGTTTTTAGTCCACTTCTCGTCGTTATTGCCATAATCTGTCCTTTAGGGTTGCTCTCTGTCCTTGCTGGGAGCTTCCCTGGATCTCTTGGCGCTTCATTCGCCTTATTAAAGAATTGTTTCTCTAAGGCTTTTTGTGCCTTCGAAAATGAAGTCATCGACGTTTCCATAACGTTGAGCTTGATCAAAATTGCCTCCATCACTGCATCTTTCTTCTCTGGCTGGGACGAACTTGATCCAGGCTCTTGGCTCTTTAATGGAGTAGAAGAAGAAGTGGAGGGGTTAAAAGCATTATTAGCATGAGAATAAGGGTTACCCGGATTTTGTTGATTAGATCTCCAATTGTTGCTGTTGGAGCCTCTATTGTTGTTGTAATTGTTGTTCCGTGACCCTTGGTTATTGTTTCTTCCTTGATATCCTCCATCTTGCTCCTTCTTTGTGTGAGCTACTAAAATCTCCTTCAATTGCTTCACATCATTGCTAAGCGAGATGAGTTGATTTCCATTTGATGAAGTGTCTTGGAAACTAACTCTCCTTGCTCCATTCTCGGCTCCTTGATGAGAGTACTTCTCCATATGCAAAGCTTGCTTTTCAATGAACTCCCAAGCTTCGTCGATCGGCATATCCATGAATGTGCCGGCGGAAAGTAATTGGAGATTGAATTGAGTAGCTCCATCCAATCCCTTGAAGTATATCTCCAACAACTCTATCTTTGGAATCCCATGATATGGGCAATCCAATAGAACATCTTTGAATCTCTCCCATGACTTGGACAAACTCTCCTTGTCCTTCATGATGAATGCATTGATCTTCCCTCTCATTCCAGCGGTCTTGGAGGGAGGAAAAAAATTTAGTTAGAAACTCCGTCATCATCTCTTCCCAAGTGTTGATCTTTCCGGGTGGAAGAGATTGATACCAAGCAAGCGCCCTGTCTTTCAAAGAAAAATAGAAAGGCCTTAGCTTGTAGTTGTTATTTTCCAGCATTGAAGGTCTCAAGGTCTCCATCAGAATCTCGTAGTTTTGCAAATGCTGATGCGGAGACTCCCTCTCTAAACCTCCAAATTGGCATTGTCGGATCATAGATAGAACTTGCGGTCGAAGTTCGTAATCATGCTCAGCTGGATCAGCTAGGTTGACTCATGGACGCCTGACTTGCTGATTGGGGTCCATCCTCTGTCCCAGGGTTTGTGGAATTCCAGCAAAAAGAACATCTCGGACAAGCATCCGAGGTGGATGTATCTCGGCCGGGGCAACATGGATTAGGTCTTGCCTCGGTCGAGGATCTGGGATCGGTCGAGACAGAAACTGGGCCCTTAAAGCGGCCATATCTACTTCAATCTCTTCAGTTCTTGCGCGAGTCTGTTCTCTCTCTCGCTACAGTTCTTCTTGGTTGAGGCGTAGCTGTTCCAACGCCTTCTTCAATTCGGCCTCAAGATCGCGATTGTCTTGATTGACCATCTTAGCTTCTTTCAATCGTTGTTTGTAGGTCTTTTCTGGTTCGGGATCGTAAGGAACGATTTCCTTTCCAGTACGAGTTCTTCGCATACACCTAAGAAAAGATCATGCGAAAACACTCAAGTAAAGTGGTCAATAGCAACAAGGATAATTGCCCCGAAAGACAACCGCAACCGGCTTGGTCTAGACCAAGTCCCCGACAACGGCGCCAAAAACTTGTTCGCTCCAAAAGGTGTGTGCAAGCTTTAAATTTATAACCCAAGAATTATGCTTGAACAAATATGCGAACCCGCAGTGCACGGGTCAATTGTAATAAAAAGCAAGAATCCAGGGATCGATCACAAGGACTTAGGTGAAACAAAGCACAAAATCGGTTGTCAAATATTGCAATTAACCAAAAGCAATTAAATCTATGAAAGATGATGTAAAAGTCAAGTAAGAGGAAATGCGGATTCTAGGGATTAAAGTATCTAGTTGTGGTTCCGACTCAAGATCTCAAAGGAAAACACGGACAAAGCTGAGGTTTGCAAAGGGAAGGTGTTTCTAAGGTGGGAATAGATCACCGGGTAAGTCTCACTACTCTCTATCCCAAACAAAAGCTCCTATCACCGGGTAAGTCTCAAGGTACTAAGGAAAGGAATTATAATCTCAAACCAACACACCACCCAAGGGAATAGAATCAACCTTTACCGGGTAAGTCTCAGGCTAACTCACAAAGATGGGATGAAGGCACACTCAAACCCAATAAAGGATAAACCTTTATTACCTATACTCATGATCTTAGGTAAACAAGCAAAAGAATTACCTAGTAAGTCTCATCTTAGGCTTGCATTGAACCAGGAAAAGTGTAATAAGGATAGGATTTGGCAAACTAGAATACTTAACTTCAGTTTCGTATCAAGAAAGGTTCACCTCGTTCAGTCAGATCCCACCCCGGCCGAGATGTTCTTCGACTGAGCGAGGTGTTCTAGGGTTAAGGTTAAAGACTCGAGCTTTCAGGGTCCTGCTGGGATTAAGATCATTCTATCATCGTCTTTCCCACAACTTTCAGCCAATCACCCTAGAACCGCATAAGAAACTTAGTCAATAATCATCATGATAACAACAATAAATTTAAGGAAAAGGGAATCAATATTCGAACAAGAAAACCTGAAGAAAAAGGTCTCAATAATTGAATCAAATATCAAAGAACAAGCGTTCCTCAAATCACAAATTAGCAAAAACAATCAATCAAAAGACAATCTAAGAAAGTCTTACAAACTCCTTCAAAAGCTAACTCCAAACTCAATTCCTTCCTTCCTTGATCTTCAATCCTTCAATCCTTCCTTCAAATCTTCCCAAAAATCCCTCAATTGTTGGATGTTCTCAGCATGTAAGCATTGTTGAACTTGTGGAAAATCCAACTCTTTATATAGGAGAATTATCTTCCAAAGATAATAATATCTTAAAAAAATAATTTCCTATAAAATATATCCATATGTCTAAAATAGATCTCCTAAAAATAATATCTTCCTTCCAGAAATCCAGCCAAAAAATATAAGATATCTTCTTTCCAAAATTAAAAGATCTCAGCCAAAAATATGGATCTCGCCGGCGGCAGGGTATTTGCCTCGGTCGGGACGCTCCTCAAGATCACCTCGGTCGAGGTGACACTATAGTTGACCGAGGTGAATCTCAACTGAATGTGAAATCTCTCGAATCTGGTTCAAATCCAATCTTCTTAATCATTTCCATGCTTCTCGAGTTCTTCCTTAAGCTCCAGAATGTAGCTCTAATGACTCCTTAGCTCCTTAGCTCCATTTTGATGCAAAACGTGCCATTTTACCTACAATTACAACGAAACTAGGTGTGGACCTTGATTCCCGCAAAGGTAGATGAAACAACAGTATAATCACATAATATACATCCATACATGCAGAGTATTGAAGATAAAACGTCTAAACAAGTCCCAAAATATAGACTATAATACATGCTATCACCGTTATCCTACTCGCTGGTACGTTGTCACCGTGAACCTGGGACCAAACTAGTTTACGATGGCAGATCTGGCGTTTTCCCATGGCCGGATACACAGGCTAAGAACGCTTCTGTTTTGTCATGACATATAGCCAAGGACAGCAAACAAAGGACGGGACTGGACATCAACAAAGACAAGTCTTTACCTTCTCCACCTCGTCGCCCTTACCTTCAAGCAATAGTCGGCGGCCATCCTCAGATACACGTGAAAGGAGAGCTGCGCCCACCGTCCTGCACACACACTAGAGGTAAGCTCAGTCCCTTCCCTTCCCCGTAGTCGAAACCGGTATTCCATTGTTGTGATGTATTACCCTTCTCATGCCTCTCTATAACCCAATTAGTTGTGTTGGTAGAAGTCCTCCCCTCAAGTCTAGTGAGATAACCCATCTAGTGAGATAACCCATTAGTCGAAGGAGAGGGTAACCCTTTGTTAGCTTTTGTCGATACAAGTGAGAAAGGAGAGATGAAGACCTCATTCTTTTGTTTTGGTTGCAACAGGACTCGAACCTAAGATCTCCTGACTTCCAGGATAGAGTCATTGGAGTGAGGCTGGTGAGTCTCGAAACCTAGACCTCGTGCACTTCTTGTTTTTCCTTCTAGAATTCTCTTAACAGTCCACTTTGAGCCTAGGTTTCGTTGCGTTTAAATTACAATCCAACGTTCAATTTTTGGGAGGTTGTAGAGGAATATGATTACTTGGATGTATCAAAAGTTGAGATCAATCTAACGGTCGGATTTAGATTTATGAAGGTCCAAACTAGACTGATGATGTAGTTAGGAAATTATACAAATTTTGACTAAGTATGGGATTTATGGATGTTGGACCCAACTTTGGGAATTTATGTAGGATTACCGACTGAGTATTTTTGAGAGATCTTTGACATTATGATTTGTATGCATTTCATAGATGACTCGGGTAATTTCTTAGAATTTTTATAAATTTATTTGAGTCTCGTATTATAGGCTAAAGTTGGACCTTAGTGACCTTTTTAAAAGTTAAGAAAATTGTGTAATCTATAAGTTCTACCTAAACTAACTCTTAAGAGTTAGATTATGAAAACAAGTCCCAAAGAAAGGTTTGGGCATATATAATAGGATCTTTGAGAGTTTCGGGACCAGGGGTAAAATGGTCATTTTACCTTAGGAGGGCATTTGAGTAATTTCTCTTCAAGGGATTGTACATCTTAGAAGTTATAGACTTCTAAGAATATGGGATGTATTTTGATCCACTTGCCCTTATGACAAGCAATTGAGTCCCAACAGTTGCGGACTGAGTTGAGATAACGGGACTCGAGTTTCGATTCAGGTAAGTCCTTTGGGCTTACTTAGCTAGCTTTTGGATATGAGTGTGAATAATGATAGTGGTGTTTGAATGATGTGTTTATAGTTGTACTTAGTATTAATTATTTACCGACCTATACATTTGGCCTAAGAGTAACGGGCGGTGGCATTCTGCTCAGTTAGCCCGAGGGCGCTGGGGGTTTCTTTGGGGACTAGTCCATACTTGATTTGTAGTGATGCTACCGGCGGAGGTTTGCTAGACCTACACCAAGTTGGACAAGGAACTGAGGCGAGAAATCTTAAGATTCTCGTGCCATAACTTTAAAACGGAATAAAGTGAGTCACCTAAGCTATCAAATAATAACTGGATTGTGTGCTAGCATGATGACTGTTTATGTTACCTTGGGTGTGTTTGTGCTATCCTTATTCTATTTATATTTGGGTTGTTAGTTAGCAGTTATTCCGTGTTGTAGTGTTTGTAGAGATAGACAATTGCAGAGAGATCCGGAAAAGAGAGTCAGCCGAGTCCACATACTCATTAGATGGGGACGGGGGAGTGCTCCTTACGACATGCATGTAATATATATATATATATATATATATATATATATATATATATATATATATATATATATATATATATATATATATATATATATATATATATATATTTTGTAATATTGTCATGTGTTGTTCATTCATGGAAATACTGTTTGTTATTTTTAAAGAATTTAAATAGATTTGTGCCTTGTTGTAAGATCCTAGTAAAGTTGTTATCAAATTAAGGTCGGGACCCATTGTGAGGTCCTAACTAGTAGCTCCCTGAGTTCTGAGAATTTGGGGTGTTACAACATGATATCAGAGGTCTAGGTTGGCAACAATGGCACTTGAATTCTTCTGAAAAACCGAATGTATAAAATAACTAGAACCCAAAAGGGGTCTAAGATTTTCAAAATGGATTTCTTTTTTACACACGTGCATAGTCGGGTTGTTGGGTTAGTAGTACGTCGGACTACCATTGTTCTCCGTGGATCTTTGCAACTTGGAATGATAGGCGAGTTAGTATATAGACTTATATTGATATGTTTTAATTTATGATTACATATATGTGTATGTGTAGCATGTTAGTATCCTAAAGGATATCTTATATCCTTTAGTTGTGATATCAAGAAGCGATTATCGCCTCATGATAAATCGGTAGCGGACTTGAAAAGTTTTCAACACGAGACAATGGATTCAGACCTAGGATTGAGTATTATACTCTCGTGGGCGTCCTGATGAACCTATAAATCATCCGAAGAACAGGTGGGCAAAGAAGTAAAGATGTTGAGATAATTTTCACCACAAGTACAACCCAATGAGAAAGAAATTCCCAAGTCAGCTCAGATAGAAGGAATAGGAAGTCATGCAAGGGACTTGGTCGTATGAAGCCGAGAGAGGAACTAGAAGAACCATGCAAGAGACGACAAGAGATCGGATTAGAGCTAACAATAAGGGAACAAGATTCATATAGAACGGTGTACAACCAAGATTTTCGGAGTAAAGGACATTACAATCGAGGCGGACGCCGCCATATGCAAGCATGAGCATGAGAGTACAAAGAAGATACGGTGTTAACCCAATTGTGAGAGATTAAAGGCTACAAAGAGAGAGAGAGTGAGTTTAATGACCAGAAATATATTTTGTAACGATGGAAGCATGTGGATTCCTTCAAGGATACGGGAATTTTGAAAGAAACTTCGACATAAGTATCAAAGAAACTAGAAGTCTAAAATTGAGACAACGAATTTCCGTAAAGGTAGCATGATCAAAACAATACCAATCAAGGGGAAGAATGTGGGAAAGTGATTTTGGTGGACTAGAGAGTCCATCATAACATCTCATTCACATAAAGATTTAAGTTACCAACATTAACGGTCATATCAGATAACCGCAAACAAACGATGAACAAAGTAAGAAGAATCGTGAAGACACGCTTACAAGTTATTGTGGAAGACTTGATAAACTCATTGATGAAAGATGAATGCTATGACTGGACTCAGAAGAGTATAATGATCTCATAAGAGAACAAGAGGAGTGCAGACTGTGGAAGGAGCTAAAAGGGTAGTAACAAAGAAACTGGAGGAGATAGAGTATCACCAAGTGTATCAAACTTCAACAAAGATAGAAGAACAATAAGTCCGTGATCTTATAGAAGGTCAACTACAGACTAGTTGGTAATAACTAAGACATAACACGTGCGAGTCAACTAGTGGTAACTGGTTGACAAATAAGGAGGATAACCATAGACTTATGAAAGAATTTTATAGACATCTAGAGGACCCTTCAAGAGATCAATGACGAAAAATGTGAAGCTAAATCGATACAAGTGCTAGTACCCTTAATAGTAACATGGAGTGAGTTCGAGCTAGTAACTCTAATTAAGAACTTAAGAAGAAAGAGTAGACGACCAGGATTTACCCCCTTATGTCATTTGAAACCAAGGGAATGGTGGGAGTGATTTACTACCTATTGGCTAGGAAAAGGGTACACATCACAATTAGTACAAATGGATTGTAAAAGAGAACTAGAGGAGGAAGAAGTATATGAGTTTGATAAGGTTCTATGTCAATCAAGACAGAGTGTGCGTAGCACTCCATACAAGATAAACAACAAGTGTATAGAAGTTAAGGTCATGAGAGTCGTGTAGACCTGCTTACAAGCTATAGTGGAAGACCTAGAAAGGACCATTGATGTCAGATGGACGAAACTGTTCGACTCGAGAAAGAGAGTTGTCCCTAAGGGAATGGAAGTGTGGAAGATAGAACGAACTAACAAAAGGAAAAAGGACTAACTTAGTAGATGATGTTCACTAAGAATTTTATGCCAGTAGAGGTATGAGAAGAGTAAGTCTGGGATATTGAGACAAGTCAACTATAGACTGAGTCAGCTGAGGACGTGCAAGTGTTGTTGAGTATTGACGAGTTATGTACAGACTGAAGAGATAATTGCCACTGTGGATTTATGAAGTAGCTATACTGACGCCTTGGAGGATTTCCTCAAGTAGTCAACGGCGATCTTCTTGGATCAACTAACGAGATAGAGAGAATCGTGTTAAAGGTTGTTTCTTGGCTGGTTAAGATCATCCTCCGGTCGAGTCAAGGAGTTTGGATCCGTGTTAGGAGAATTAAGAAAGTACACAGAAGAGATTTTTTTCCAATCGTTATTTTATTTCTGGAAGGCAAGTAAGGAAGGTATTTTGTACTTCACCCGGTTAGGACTTATGGTGTAATTGGGAGAAAAAGTTTTGAGGTTAATAATTTTGGAGTTGTAGGAAAGGTCCTTATGATAAGTGGGTGACAACAAAATAAATCGGAGTAGTGCAGCAGAAGCGTGGTAAGTCCTATCCCACAGAGCAGGAAGCTCAATGGTATAGAAAATAATGTGTCGAGTTTAAGATGATGATCATTGAGGAAATACATTTTGTTGGAAGGAACCCGAACGAGGCTACGCGGAGTAACTAGAAATATGGTATGAGAACTGTATTACCATCAAGGTAGACGGGAAAGTATGTGCATGTAGAGGTTATAGAAAGAGACTAGTACCCTATTATGGATCCAAGTGAAACATGACGACTTCGTCACATGACGACAGATAAGTAGTTTTGGAAATTAATACTTAACGAAGTATTCTAGAGTGTTTTCTGATGGATTGATAAAATAAGTAACAATGTAATAAAAGTATTACGCAAGGTCTGCACTAGGAAGCTCGAAGGGAGTAACCACCATATTGAGTCGAAAGATACATAAGAAAGAGAATAGAGAAGAGTAGATTTGCAACCCAGTAACCGTACTTAAAGAAAGCATAATCTCGGAGTGGAGTATGTGGAATTTTGTATCGGAATGGAGCCGAGTTGCGTTTGGCGTCAGAGGAATATTCTCGGTCCGGTAAACGTGGGGATATAAGAGTGCAATGCTGATGGTGTGTTAGCAATTATCGAGTAGTTATGATCAAATGATGGTGATGTGAGATCACCTTGTGTCTAGTGATGTCATTGCGGACACATTCTATGTCACTTAAGATCTTGGATACTGCGTAAGCAGTTTGGGTTGAGCTAGAGATCTATAAATAATATGATGACGTCGATAGAACACAAAGATTGACCACCGGATTTTGATTGTTAAGTTATATCATGTTTAAGACCAAAGTGAGCAGATGATGATTCTTTAATAGAGGAACCATATGAATGAGTCATATTAGGAAACATAGTTATATACCCTTTACTCCATGTCTATCATATTAGGTGGGTATATTTACACATATAGCATACCTACATTATAGTGTCAATGTTAGTGTGGGCACATTCACCCCTTTTAGCCAAACATCCTTACTTCTCCCACCTCACCACTTACATATTTTTTGTCACATTAGATTGATTCCCTACCTTGCTTGCATGTACCCATATTATGCATGAAGACAAAGTAAAGGTCCTTTTTCCTTCTATGCGTACAACCATACAATAATTCCAGTAAAATAAACCTTGCGTACATACCCCATTGACTGCTGTGCTCAACCATTTTAACTTCCCATTTAAGCTAGTAATCACTCATTATTTTCAAACCTCTCATGACCACAATTAGTGCTATATAGCCATTTAATGACATGATTTGCAAAGTGTAACAACTGCTTCTTTCCTCCATAACTCACGTAACCCTTGAAACCTCCCTCATTTCATGGGATTCGATCCCCACTTTTACGTATCCTTACCTTCTTCTTCAACCCTAACCGATTGTAACCACCACATCCATGTCTAGCGGCACCAAGGCATATCAGCTTCCCACGCCTTGCCTTGACCGCTGCTATCAGCCTTCCCCACCACCTCTCTAGTCGCCTTCTACCTATGTACGTGCGTGTTGCCCTCCCTGATCTTGCAACCGCCTTCATCGACAAGCCTTGGACATCACTAGCAGATAGCCTTCCTCCTACACACCGATGACGGAGCCATTCCGGTGCAGACGTTCTTCTTCTCTTGAGCAAGCCGTTGTCCTACTCGCTAGTACGTTGTCATCGTGAACCTGGGACCGGACTAGTTAACGATGGCAGATATGGAGCTTTCCCATGGCCGGATACACAGGCTAAGAACGCTTCTGTGTTGTCATGACATCTAGCCAAGGACAACAAACAAAGGACGAGTCTTTACCTTCTCCACCTCATCGCCCTTACCTTCAAGCAATAGTCGGCGACCATCCTTTGATACACGTGAAAGGAGAGTTGCGACCATCGTCCTGCACACACACTAGAGGTAAGCTCAATCCCTTCCCTTACCCGTAGTCGAAACCGGTATTCCACTGTTGTGATGTATTACCCTTCTCGTGCCTCTCTGAAGCCCAATTAGTTGTGTTGGTAGAAGCCCTCCCCTCAAGTCTAGTGAGATAATCCATCAGTTGACGCCAGCCTTGGGGTAAGTCTACCTCTCCCTCTCTTCATCGACTACAAGAGGAGGGCATAATCTTCTTCTCATTTCCACAAATCCGCCAAACTCTTGGATACTGTAACCAGAGAACCACCAGTGACATCGCGCGCTTGATCGAGTCTGGAGTCGAAGGAGAGGGTAAGCCTTTGTTAGCTTCTGACAATACAAGTGAGAAAGGAGAGATGGAGACCTCATTCTTTTGTTTTGGTTGCAACAAGACTCGAACCTAAGATCTCCTGACTTCTAGGATAGAGTCATTGGAGTGAGGCTGGTGAGTCTCGAAACCTAGACCTCGTGCACTTCATGTTTTGCCTTCCAGAATCTGCTTAAGCAGTCCACTTTGAGCCTATGTTTCGTTGCGTTTAAATGACAATCCACCGTTCAATTTTTGGGAGGTTGTAGAGGAATATGCATATTTGGATGTATCAAAAGTTGAGGTCGATCAAACGGTCGGATTTAGATTTATGAAGGTCCAAACAAGACTGATGATGCAGTTAGGAAATTATACAAATTTTGACTAAGTATGGGATTTATGGATGGTGGACCCAACTTTGGGAATTTATGTAGGATTACTGACTGAGTATTTTTGGGAGATCTTTTACATTATGATTTGTATGCATATCATGGATGACTCGGGTAATTTCTTAGAATTTTTATAAATTTATTTGAGTCTCGTATTATAGGCTAAAGTTGGACCTTAGTGACCTTTTTAAAAGTTAAGAAAATTGTGTAATCTATAAGTTCTACCTAAACTAACTCTTAAGAGTTAGATTATGAAAACAAGTCCCAAAGAAAGGTTTGGGCATATATAATAGGATCTTTGAGAGTTTCGGGACCAGGGGTAAAATGGTCATTTTACCTTAGGAGGGCATTTGAGTAATTTCTCTTCAAGGGATTGTACATCTTAGAAGTTATAGACTTCTAAGAATATGGGATGTATTTTGATCCACTTGCCCTTATGACAAGCAATTGAGTCCCAACAGTTGCGGACTGAGTTGAGATAACGGGACTCGAGTTTCGATTCAGGTAAGTCCTTTGGGCTTACTTAGCTAGCTTTTGGATATGAGTGTGAATAATGATAGTGGTGTTTGAATGATGTGTTTATAGTTGTACTTAGTATTAATTATTTACCGACCTATACATTTGGCCTAAGAGTAACGGGCGGTGGCATTCTGCTCAGTTAGCCCGAGGGCGCTGGGGGTTTCTTTGGGGACTAGTCCATACTTGGTTTGTAGTGATGCTACCAGCGGAGGTGTGCTAGACCTACACCAAGTTGGATAAGGAACGGAGGCGAGAAATCTTAAGATTCTCGTGCCACAACTTTAAAACGGAATAAAGTGAGTCACCTAAGCTATCAGATAATAACCAGAATGTGTGCCATCATGATGAGTGTTTATGTTACCTTGGGTGTGTTTGCGCTATCCTTATGCTATTTAGATTTAGATTGTTAGTTAACGGTTATTCCATGTTGTAGTTTTTGTAGAGATAGAAAGTTGCAGAGAGATCTGGAACAGAGGGTCAGCCACGTCCACATACCCATTTATGGATCCAAGTGAAACAAGACGACTTGTCACATGTCGACAGATAAGTAGTGTGGCAATTTAATACCGAATGGAATATTATAGAGTCGTCTCTCCGATGGATTGAGAAAAGAATTGACGACATAATAAAAGTATTGTGCATGGTCTTCACTAGGAAACTTAAAGTGAGTCGAAAGACATATAAGGAAATAAGCGGCAGGGGTATACTTACAACCCAGTAACCGTGCTTAAAGAAAGCATAATATCGGAGTAGATTTACGTGTAATGTGATATCGGAACGGATCCGAGTTGCGTTTTGAGTCAGAGGGATACTATCGGGCTGGTAACCATGGTGGATAAAAGAGTGCACTGCTGATGGTATGCTAACAATTATTGAGTAGTTATCAGCAAGCGATGGTGATGTGAGATCACCTTGTGTCTAGTGTTATCATTGCGGGCACATTCTATGTCACGTAAGATCCTGGATACTGCGTAAGAAGTTTGAGGTGAGCTAGAGATCTATAAAATAATATGATGATGTCGATAGAACACAAATATTGACCACCAGATTTTGATTGTTATGTTATATCAAGTTTAAGACAAAAAAAAATGAGCAGATGATGATTCTTTAATGGAGGAATCATATGACTGAGTCATATTAGGAGACAAGACCAAGTGAGTTGTGATACAACTAGCCTTAAGCATTTAGTAAAGTGTCGGGATATGTATAAGGGGGATATCCTAGATCGGATACTCGAAACATTTTTTAGAAGATCAGAAGGAAAGGAATTGAAATAAATTGCCGCAGGAAGGTCATCAAAGAATTTGGAGGTGAGTTCTGTAAGACAACCATGTGAGATTTTGAAAAGCGGTTTAGGAGTGATTAATGGATTAGTTTTCCTCATTCCATCGGAAAGTGTGACCCTAGTTCTACACTGATTCAATTGGAGGAGATACCTACCAAACACGAGTTAGGTCATCAGATTGGAAGATCGGACCGTTGAGCCAGATGATACCGGTGAGATACCCAGTACACACTCTAGAACGTGGTAGCATGCGCTTTTGAGGTAATTACATGAAAAGACTTTTGAGTCAGTGGTTTTATGAAAAGCCGACGAGGATACCAGAGATCTTGTGGAAAATATGAGATGAACCTTTCAAAGATCTATACGAAGATAGTTGCGACCTTAGGACCGATGAGTTAATACTTGGCCCTGTATCGGTGTGATATTGTGTGACTACTTGTTTGTTTCATGCTTGAGTGTTTTGTCAGTGATGTGTATTTTATTGGTAACCTTTGATGTGCGGGATACTTAGATATAGAAACGACAAGACTTATGATGTAGCAATTAGGTACACTAGGTTGTACCTTTATTTGTTCCTTGAAGACCGACCTTACGATTGACGTATATTAAGTTTCGGGGCGAAACTTATTTTAAGGGGGGATTGATGTAATACCCGGAAATTTTATTTCCGGCTACCTTAGGAACAAATCAGAACAAGATCGATTGTGACCCTTTCCGGCCCTTTATTTGTTTTGTAGCAACTCCGACTATATGTCGTTAACTTTTAAGTTTCGGGACGAAACTGATTTTAAGGGGGTACTGATGTAATACCCGGAAATTTAATTTCCGGTAAATCCCGAGTCATCATAAACCTGTCATATTATGTGAAGAGTTAAGCACATAAAATGCTTTTATCAAGTTCTATAATTTTATGTGAGGCTTCATTCTTCTTACATAATCCATAGTTTTATAATTAACACATTTTATCATTTTATGTGAGGACCTTACTATATCCTAGGTGATACCGTTTCTTATCCTTTGATTGTTTTATCATTTTATGTGAGAACCGTACTCACATAAAATACACAAGACAATCTACCTTCTTTATTCTTTAAAATGGACCCATCCGGGCCCATCAGCGGCGTGTCTTCCGGACCATTACGAAGTTGAGTATTTTGGGCCTTTGAAACCCTACCATCCGGGCCCGATAAGGAGCTGTACAGCCAGCCCATGCTCTCTCTCCTCTCCCTCTCTCACGTAAACCTAATGGCATCTCTCTTCTCTCTCGCTGTTACGCTACCAGCGCTTTCCTTCCTCCACGCCAAGCCGGCAACCTCCATGCCGCCACCCGCTCTTCTACCTTGGACCATCGCCGGTGAAGCCTTCCTCTCCGCATTCAAACAGTAGACCGCAACTCTCGATCTTCCCTTCGTCCGCCAAGGAGAGTGCAGCCAGGAATCGATCTTCCTCCCAGTCGGTCGACTGCAGTAGCCTAGCAAAGGCGCCTCCCATCCTGTCCTCTCGCGAACACCATCTGCACCGGGTCGCTCAACCAACCATCGACGCCACCAGCCTGCACACCCGGACACAACTACTCGCCAACGTTCTGCACTCAGCCCTCTGCACTTGACGCTCAGCCACTGCACACCTCCAGCGAGAATAGGACAGATGATGAACGATCGGTAAGAACTCTCCTATACCTCGTCTTTCACTTGTGCTCGGTCGCCCAGAAACAACTCACCTTAGGACACTGTAATGTTGCAGCACCCCGGACCACCTCGCTCTTCTCTGTCTGCAGCCTCAAGCAATCAGTGAACCATGGCTTCTCCCCTTCTGTGCAAAACGCCTACTCAGCAGCAGCCTTGGTACCTTCTTTTCGGTACATTCGAGTCTCGGAATCGGGTAAGGCTTGTACCCCTTGCTACACTATACTTTAGTCCACCTTTCCTTGCCTAACATGGACCAATTTTTTTCTTTAAACCTACTCAGAACAACTATAGGAAAGCTGTACAGATTCTTGCATTTTCTGAGTTTTCGGAAGTGAAAAACAGTAAACTTCGGGTCAAGTTTGAGTAAGTTATACTCCTCCTTTGTTGCTGAATTTTGGATATGTTGTAGTCAGTAGTATATAGTAGATCATACTAAAATTTGGGAAGAATCGGAGTTACGGTTCTAGAATTATGATGTTGCAAAGTTGACTCATGCAGTTTTTATAAGTATGCTGAGTGTTGATAAAAACAGCAGGTGATGCAATGTTGTGAGATAGTTTTGAATAGGCTTTTGAACTCCGTTGGGCTTGAATTTTGGATATGATGTGGTTGAAATATTTTTGTAGAACATATTAAAATTTGAGAGGAATCCAGCGAGTGGTTTGGGATTTATGATTTTTCCAAGATTGAGTCGTAAGCAGTTTTTCTGTTGTGCTGAAATTCGGTTTTGTGAGATAGTTTAAATAGGATTTTGATCTCCTTTGCGGCTAAATTTTGGATATATTATAGATACGATTTTACGGTAGAACATATCAAAATTTGGGATAAATCCAGCGAGTAGTTTAGGAGTTATGATTTTTCAAAGTTAAGACAATGTGCTACTTGTTAAGTGTTGTACCCAACTTTAGAAATTTTTGTAGAAGCGATGTGTTAACAGTTTTAAGAAATTCTTTCTCCTACGAGTAGATAGGATATCATAGATGACCTAGGGAATTTTTTTGGAATTTTTATAAGATGATTCGAATTTTATATTTGAAGCTGTAGTTGGACTTTAGTGACTTTTCGGGAAATAGAAAATGAGTAGTTTTTCTAGTTGTTACCTAAAATCATCCTAGATAGTAGAATATGGTTAGTTAGCCTCAAATTATAATTTAAGTATATATTCCGAGTTTTTGGAAATTCTGGGACTGAGGGTAAAATAGTCATTTTACCATAAATTGGTATTGTATTAAATTCTTTTCTAATAGGACCTACTACCTTAGAAGTCTTAGACTTCTAATTACCAAGAAAGTGTGCTGACACACTTGCCTCCTTTGACAGGCAACCGAGTTATACAGTTACAGATTGAGTTGTGATTAAGAGAGTCGAGATTTGATTCAGGTAAGTCCACGGACTTACTTAGCTGGCTTCTTGCATGTGTGTGATGTGTATGAGTGGTGTATGCTAGTTAAGATAAATAACGAAACCGGAATAGGCCGACTTTAGTATATTGTGTAATTGACCCAAGTGTATGATAACGGGTCGTGACATCATCTGTCTAGCTCTTGCGAGAGTCTAGGAGGTTCCCTGCGACCAGCCCAGTCCGGTAGACGGTCAAATGCATTAGTACCATTCCGCGTTGGTAAACGGGGACAGGGGCGAGGTTTGGGAATCCCTCGTGTCACAAAATAAGTATCATTAGTAATGACATATCACCTAATTAAAGATAATAAAAGGATTGATTGTTGCATGTTGATTGTGTATGTTGTGTGTTTGTGCTTTTACCTTTATACCTATGCATGGAATGTTAGCTAACGGTTTTATACCGCTTGTAGATGTCTTGCAGGTTAAAACAGTTGTAGAAAGATCCGGAGGGAATGGTCAGCCGGGTCCACGAACTTATTTAGTTGGGGATGGGATGTCTTCTGTTCTTCTTATGTGTCGTTTTGGTACCTTTGCTTTGTAAGGCTGATACATATTCTTCATGTATACATTGTTTAAAGTTTTCAAATGTTTTAAATACTTTTGTGCCTTGTTGTAAGATCCAAGTTAAATTGTTGTCAAACTAAGGTCGGGACCCATTGTGAGGTCCTAACCAGTAACTCCCCGAGTTCTCAGAATTTGGGGTGTTACAGAGTGGTTAAGCCTATAAAGGTGGGACATATGACATGAGAGAGCTGGGTAGGTATGGTTATCTTACAGAAGCGGAAGGAAGAGAGGAGCGTAGAAAGAGCTAACGGAGTTGAAGCAGAATAAAATGAGCTAGTTAAGACAAAGTACCCCGAGAGGGTATCCTTTCAAAAGTAGGGTAGCATGGAAGTATGGTAAGAGGGTAAGTCGTTAACTTCGGAGAAGGTTAGATGTAAGTTAATCGGTGACAATTGAGAACGCACAAGCGCGGGTTGTATATTGATGTGTGTAGATGGGAAGAGTAAACAAGACTATGGAAACATATATGATCGGGAACAAGAGCTTGGATTATTTGCGGTGGATCAATGTCAACCGTAAGGAGGTACATCAATGGACGCACAATTGTCTTAAATCAAATAATGTTGAACGAGTTCAAGCAAGTAGTTATAACCAGACATCCGATGACGAGATTGTAACGATCTTATGCGACTTTGTTAGATCATGGGATTGACATATGGAGGAACACCACAAGTTACAACTTTTAAGGTTTGATCATGGTAAGGGGAACTAGTGGATCAACTGTAAGATGAGGCTTCCATTGTAGTTGTACATAGAATACCGAGAAATACATAAGGTGACCAACAATAGTAAGGGACGACTGAAGTTTTGAAGTTGAAGTCGATGTGAGATGTACAAGAAGTACATGAAAGATTGAGGATAGAACCTCTACGGTCGATTGGATGTTACATAAGAAAAGAGAGTAAGTTCTACACCTACTCGAAGGAATGATGCGAGCTTTGGTAGAATACGAAGAAGGTAATACTAGTATATTATAAGGCGTGATTAAGTCCTGCAGTTAGGACCTTCATGACTTCACATTAGGGATGGAAATGGGTGCACACCCACCCGATCTAACCGGTCTACCGACCCGAATTCGTGGGTGAAAACCCGAAGAATTCCGGGTGGTGGGCGGTTGACGGGTGAAATTGATGGGTGGTGGTTGGGTATGGGTATAGGTACAACCACCCACCAACCGAACCATCCACCACCCGCCCCACCCGCCCCGCATCACCCGTATAAAGTATTTAAAAAATAAAAAACCTTAAATTCTATCCATATAAAAGTTATTAAAAATACAAATACATAAAAACCCTAAAGTATCAAAGACAAGAGTGCACCTGCATCACCATTCACCTTACCCCTTCCCCAATCTGAATTTTTTATATCGATCTCTAATTCGCTAGTTGCTAGACTTGCTAAAACCTTTGTTCCTTCGCCAAATCGTCATACCTGACTACCTCAGGTCACCGCTGCTGAGCCACACGCTCCCTTCCCCGTTCGGCCACTCTCTTTTGCGCATCGCTTGCTTGATTCTCGCAATAGGCAGTTAATATTCACAAGTGTCTTCTCTCCATCCTCTCCTCAGATCTATATTCGATTATTTCACCCGAACACCCGGTTATTTCACCCGAACACCTGGGGGGTGATGGGTGGGTGTGTGACGGGTGAAGTGTTAGGTGGGTGGTGGGCAGGGTGGGTGAGAGTTTAAATAACGTGGACGGTTGTTGGAAGTGGAACTTCCACCCATAAACCGTCCCATTTCCATTCCTAGCAGCTAAAGAAGTATTAAACCACGTGTTCGATGGACGTCACCTCAACAGATCGGGGTGTACCACTTGACCAATGTTAAAACAAGATTGTGTCGATATCTTACGATATGTGATGGGAGAAGAAAAGCTGGAACCCGACATAGAACGAATTCAAATGCATTGGGAGGTAGATTTACCATTAAGAAGATTTAAAATTCCCGTTGGAAGTGTATCTTGAACTCTGGAACCCGAGATAGAACGAATTCCAATGCATCGGGAGGTAGATTTACCATTAAGAAGATTTAAAATTCCCGTTGGAAGTGTATCTTGAACTCTTGATTTGAAGTTCATGATTGGAAGTGTATCTTGAACTCTTGATTTGAAGTTCATATTGGAATATATCTTGAACTCTTGATTTGAAGTTCACGTTGGGATATATCTTGAATTCTTGATTTGAAGTTATTATAAAGGACACCAGTCTGCGAAGAGAGAGACGACTATCTCTGTTTGTACATTGATTACTATAAGTTGAGCAAGATGACAATGAAGGACAAGTATCCCTTACAACGAGTGGGTGACCTACTCGATCAGTTGCAAGGGTTGGTAGTTTCTTCTAAGATTAACTAAGATTTGATTGTCACCGTTTGAGAATTCGAGACTCGGATATTGCAATTAAGGCATTCCGGACCAACCAGGGTTACTATGAGTTGTAGTTACTCCATATGGGCTTACTGATGTCCGGAGGAGATATTTTGGGTCTACTCTTGAAAAAGAGAGAAGATGTTTGACAAGTTGTCTCGGGATGGCAAACCCCGAAAGATGTGAAAGAAGTTACAAGTTTTCTTAGATGTGCCGAGCTTTACCAGATGTGTCGAGCTTTAATGATGTCCGGAGGAGATATTTTGGGTCTACTCTCTCTTGTGATCTTCCTCTCTTCCCTTGGTGATTTGCTTGTGGATGAGCTGCAGTGAAGAAGGATCTCAGTGGTTGGTAAGTCTTCTCCTTCTTTCCCCTTCTCTTTCCTTGTTGAATATCCTCTCCTTCTTTCCCCTTCATCCATAACCATGGATGGAGCTCTTGAGGAAGCTTATCCTTAGATCCATTACGTGTGTGTGTTATGGGCTCGATTAGGTCATGGAGAGGAGCCTAAGATCATAGGTTGATGTTGGGAGAAGACCCAACAAGAAGAGGGAGGCATTGGAACTAAGGATCTACAGTCGCAAACGAAGACGACGGGTTTCTGCTCCTTAAACCGCGGGGGCGGATCTTCAGAGGTGCGGGGACGGACCAGGGTCACCACAGGGGCGGCCAGAGCCACCGCAGGGGCGGCCACCAGGCGCAGAGGCAGATCCAGGGCGCCGCTGGGGGTGGTGACAACGTCCGCCGGGGCGCCAACTTGCTTCCGCGACTGCGTTTTTTTTCACCAGTAGGTTCCTCCCTCCCTTCCTCTTCGTTCTTTCCTTAGCCTTATGGTTGTTCTTAGTTAGAAGCATGCTTAGGGTGGACCTAGGACTCTTTTGAATGCCATCTAGTGGTTGCTATCCTTGGAGCCCTTATGGCTTGATGCGTTTGTTGATCTTAAGTTGTGTAAGCATCTTGGATCTTTCTAGACTAGATTGGCTCTCCTAGGCTGTTGTTGGTGATTATGTGGGCTATAGGCTGTTGTGAATTTCCCTTTCTTGTTGAGAGTGTCTTGAGTACCATGGATCCTAGGATTCTTCCTAGTTTGAGAGTTGAGTGATCTTGCTTAGTTCACTAGAGTGAAGTCTAAGACTTCATGAGTGTGAGTTTGTGTTGATGAGTGTATTCATGTATGAGCAGGGTGTGTGCTTCCTCACTAAGGAAGCTAGAGTGTTGTGAGTTGAGAGACGAGGTAAGTCTCCGGACTTACTTAGCGGTATTCGATGTATTAGATTCATTGTGTGTTTGGTGGTGTGTGATTTATCGCTTTCGTTATATCAACTAAACCGGTAATAGGACTACCGACAATTATCTATTATTTTGGCCCAAGTGTATGATAATGGGCGGTGACATCATCTGCCTAGCTCTTGCGAGAGTCTAGGAGGTTCTCAACGACTAGCCCGTGCTGGTTAGACGGCGGAGGCATCCGTACCGTTTCATGTCGGTAAGTAGGGACCGAGGCGGGACCACGGTGGTCCCGTGTCACAAAACTAAGTTGAATTAGAACGGGATATGACCTATTAAATAAAGATAATAAACCGGACTTGTTGTTGAGCATGATTATGTGATGTTGTGATGTATGATTGTGTATGTGCCTTCACCGTGTCTTTAATGCTTCGAATGTAGCTAACGGTTTTAAACCGCTTGTGTAGATGCCCCGCAGGTTAGGGACGCCGCCGAGTGAGGTGGAGGAGTGGACAGCCGAGGGTCGCCGTACATTATAGGACGGGGGCGTTTTTGGGATTATTATCGTTATTACTCTTATGTTGGATTATGGATTGATGTACGCTTTCGGATTTATGTCTTGTGGAGTTTTTGTGTCGTTTTGAGGACTCGGCAGAGTTTCCACGTTGTACTCTTTACTTTTCAGTCTTGCATACATTACAACATTTTCGAGTTTTACCCCTTTATTTGTGCCATGTTGAAAAGGTCCGGTGAGATTGTTGTCAGGCTAAGGGTCGAGATCCATTGTGTGGTCTCGCCCGTAGCATTCCGATATCCCGCGGATTCGGGGTGTTACAAAGTGGTATCAGAGCCCTAGGTTGACACCAATGGCACTCGCAACCTTCTAAAGGCCAAATGAGGAATAAACAGAACCCTACGGGTTTTGACCTTTTCATTTTTAAAATTCATATGCATGAGTCGGGATTGGGTTAGAATGTACGGGACCACCACTCCTCACGCAAACCTCGGCGACATAGATTTCTGGATTTAATGTATGAAAGTATATACATAATTACCTAGTTATCTATATATACTTGTATATGGCCTTAGGATTGTTTTTGGACTTGTATGTACCTAGCTATGCATGTGACCTTAGGATGATTGGGCTTTTATTCCTTGGTTGTATTTTAGATTTCGGCACCTTTCTTTTATGTTTTATAAGTTCCTTTTATATTAAGTATTACGAGTACAATATATATACCGGTTTAAATATATATATATATATATATATATATATATATATATATATATATATATATATATATATATATATATATATATATATATATATATATATATATATATATATATATATATATATATATATATATATATATATAAATATATATATATATATATATATATATATATATATATATATATATATATATATATATATATATATATATATATATATATATATATATATATATATATATATATATATATATATATTTATATATATATATATATATAAACAAACTCGAAACGATATTACATGGCATGTACGAGAGCTACCGCATATGTAGGACCCGCCAGGGGTAGACCACGTCTACCTCCTACCGTCCCGAGACGGGGACGACTAGGGAGACCTCCAGGAACGAGGGGTCGGATACGTATCCCCATCGCGGACCCACCAGTTTTGGATCCGCCAGCAGTTGAGTTTCCCGTGGATGACGTGGCAGAGAGCATCATTCCCGAGGCGGGAGAAAGGACAATGGTGAGGTCTGGGGCACATGGTTCCCCATATGCTAGGACCGGGGGAGTATCGATTGGGGCTACTGTTTTTGAGGACTACGTACGCCGAGTTGAGGAGGCGTTTAGGACAGGAGCACCACGTCCAGCACCTCCGGTGCCAGTACCTGCACCTGCACCGGTGAGATCAGTCGAGGTCTCGCAGAGGGCTACCCAGATCAGAGCCGCACCGGAGATAGTTGCACCGGAGGTAGTTGCACCTGAGCCGGTTATGGAGATTGCTAGGACTAGAGACGAGCTGAGGTCTCCTAGACCCGATTCATGATTGAAGACTTTCAACCAGCAACATGTACCCTACTTCGACGGGAAGGTTGGGTTAGAGGTAGAGCACTAGATTGAGCATGTGGAGTCGGCATTAGAGGCGATCCGTTGCCCGGAGGAGAGACACGTTGAGATAGTCCAGACTTTGTTTAGAGAGGAGGCCCAATATTTGTGGAGGTCGGAGAGAGGAGGTGTGACCAAGATGGACCAGCTGCTGCGTTTCGTGAGAGAGACATTCTGCCCGGATTCACTGCGGAGAGACAGAGTACAGGATTTCCTAGAGGCAAGTTTTGAGGATGTCCCCATCATGGATGCGATTCGATGTTTTAGAGCGGAGTTAGCATTGCTGGGGCCCGCTGCACCTCCAACGGACCAGCATGTCTATCTCTTTTTCAGAAGACTGAGGGAGTCCACCCGTGCTTACTTGGTGGGATTTCGATGCGATTCTTTGGCGGAGTACCAAGATCGAGCTTCGGCCTACGAGAGGGACCGACTTGGAATGAGGAGGGTAGCACAGTCCGGAGGACCGGACAAGAGACAGAGGACCATACCAGGTAGTTCAGGGGCAGGAGTGGCAGGCCAGGGACGTAGCCAGACTCCGGGACGTCCCGGTCCTCAGACATCGAGGCAAACACCAGACGGGGGACGTCAATGCTACAGTTGTTGAGAGTTTGGGCACATGAGGAACACATGTAGGAGACCACCCGTGGCCTGTTTCTCTTGTGGTCAGATGCGTCACCGAGCCGCTTTTTGCCGTCAGGGCAAGTCACAGTCTCAGTAGGGTTCTTCGCCTGCTGGAGTAGCAGGAGGTAGTCAGAGGCCTCCACAGTTTCAGCCACAAGGCTCTCAACAGAGGGTTCAAGATTAGACTCATACACAAGGATCAGCTCAGGGTCAGGGCCGAGGTAGAGGCTGTGGTGGGGGTACCCAAGAGACCAGGGACACACAGGCCAGAGTGTTCGAGTTGAGGAGTTTTGTTGATCCAAAAGCACCGGTAGCTACCTGTACTATTCAAATCCATGGACTTCCGGTTCGAGTTTTGTTTGGTATGGGTGCCACGCATTCTTTCATATCTGATGATTTTGTAGCTAAGTTGTCCTTAGTTACGGTAGAGGGGAGACCCTTTGTTGTGGGGTTACCCGATGGGGGTAGGGTTAGTGGTACCCGAGAGGTACATGGTTGCCCCACACGTTTAGGAAACCGTGATTGGTTAGCCGACTTCTATGTCATGCACCTAGTGCATGAAGAAGTCATCCTTGGGATGGATTGGATGGACCGCCATCGAGCCGTATTGGACATCAGCCGGAGGACCGTGACGGTTACCACGGAGACGGGTCATGAGGTGATTTTCCGAGGTTGGGACCTCGGGAAGGCCGGAATAGTCATTAGCGCGGTCTGAGCCACGAGACTTATCGGACATGGATGCGAGGCCTTCTGGTGCTATGCCATGAAGGAGGAGACGGGACCATCGCTAGAGGAGATTCCCATGGCATGTGAGTTCGAGGATGTATTCGGAGAGCCACCCGGATTACCACCACAGAGGAGCGTGGATTTTGCTATTGAGTTGGAGCCCGGCACGAGGCCGATCTCCAAGGCCCCATACCGCATGACGCCGATCGAGATGCTGGAACCGTAAAAGCAGCTCGAGGAGTTAGACGAGAGGGGTTTCATACGCCCGAGTGTTTCCCCTTGGGGTGCACCGGTCCTCTTCGTCAGGAAGAAGGACGGATCCTTGCGGCTTTGCATTGATTACCGGGAATTGAACAAAGTCACCATTAAGAACAAGTACCTCCTACCGCGCATTGATGATTTGCTAGACCAGTTGCAGGGAGCCTCCGTGTATTCGCGTATCGACTTGAGGCCGGGATAATACCAAGTATTTCTTATGTACCAACTAGTCATCACTAGTCAGTACATACGTGTAAATTCTCAATTGTTACTATTTAGTCTATAGTCGATATTCTACAAGACCCTAGACTTACCTTTCTTAGGTCTCCTTCAATGTGGATGTACTTGATAAAAATCTATCCCTTCTAGGTTATCTAGTTATACTCCTTTGACTCCTCCTACAATCTTCACTATAAGCTCACTTATACTCTTCCAAGTCCGGCTGCATCATTTATATATCGTCGATGAACTTATCAATTCTTCCACAATAGCTTGTAAGCGCGTCTTCGCGATTCCTCTTACATTAGTCATCATCTGTTTGCGGTTGTCTAGTATGATCCGTTAATGTTGGTAATTTAAATCTCTCTATTAATGAGAAATTATTGCGGAACCTCGAGTCTACCAATGTCGTTCTCTCACATTCTTCCTCCTTGGTTGGTGTAGTTCTGTAATTCCACCTTCATAGAAATCCGTTGTCTTAATTTCAGACTTCTACTGTATTTGATACTTTCTTCATGATTTCTTTCAAAACTCTTGAATCTTTGAGGAAGTCAACCCGTCTCTATGATGATGAAATTTATTTCTTGTCTTTAAACTCATTTGTCAATTTATGTCTTTGCACTCCCTTAGTTCTCCACATCGGGGTCAACACCATATCTTCTTTGTACTCTCAGGCCATACTTGCCTATGACGTCGTCCACCTTGGTTGCATTGTCATTTAACCCGCCAAGTGTAGTTTTACTCTAACCCGCTTGATTTGTATTCCGATATTGTCCTCTTCAATCTACGCTTCTTATCAGTCCTTACATGCCTCCTTGAGTTTCATCTCTCGTCTTCCAACCGCCAAATTCCTTGTACGGACTTCTATCACTTCTATATGAGATTATCTGATATTCTTTCCTATTTAATTGTTCTTGTGATTAAGAGTCATCTTGTAATTTTCACCTTATGTCCACTCGTTCTTCGAAAGATTATAGGAATCGCCAAAGTGTCTGTCAAAACACATTACTCTACTCCGAGGTCGGAGTCCATTATCTTCCTATAGAGATAGATATTATTTAAGATCTACTAACCTTTTATCATGTGGCAATGATCGCATCATGATAACTCAACTAAATGATATTTCCTATCCTTTAGGCTACAAAAATGTTGCATGTATATAGATATACATATAACCTACCTACATAAACGTACAATACTATAAGTCCACATACTATTTATAATCTATTAAGCTGCAGAGATCCACGAAGAGCGATGGTGATCCGACATACTACTATCCCAACAACCCTACTATGCACGTGTGTAAAACAGAAATCCGTTTTGAAATTCTTAAACCCCTTTCGGGTTCTAGTTATTTTCTACATACGGTCTTTCAGAAGATTTCAAGTGCCATTGTTGCCAACCCAAACCTCTGATACCATGTTGTAACACCCCGAATTCTCAGAACTCGGGGAACTACTGGTTAGGACCTCACAATGGGTCCCAATCTTAGTTTGACAACAACTTTACTAGGATCTTGCAACAAGGCACAAACATATTTAAAACCTTTTTGAAAAACATCAAATAGTATTTACATGAATGATAAACACATGACAGCCTTATAAAATATAAAAATATATTAGTAACATGCATGTTGAACGGAAGACTCCCCGTCCCCATCTAATGAGTACGTGGACCCGGCTGACCATCCGCCCCGAATCTCTCTGCAATTACCTATCTCTACAAAATCTACAACACGGATAATCCGTTAGTTAACAATCCAAATATAAGTAGAATAAAAATAGCACAAGCACAACTCAAGCAAAATAAAACAATCATCATGCTGGCACAAACCGTTTATTATTATATGATAACTTAAGTGATTCACTTTATTCCGTTTTTAAAGTTATGGCACGAGAGATCTAAAGATTTCTCGCCTCCGTTCCTTATCCAGCTGCTGATGGTTTGGCACACCTCCTCCGGTGGCGTCCCCGCAAACCAAGTATGGACTAGTCCCTGAAGATGCCCCCAACGCCCTTGGGCTAACTGAGCAGAATGCCACCGCCCGTTACTCTTAGGCCAAATGTTTCGGTCGGTCGATAATTAATAATAAGTACAACTATAAATACATCATTCAAACACCACTATCATTATTCACACTCATATCTAAAAGGCTAGCTAAGTAAGCCCAACGGACTTACCTGAACCAATCTCGACTCTCAAAATCTCAACCCGGTCAGCAACCGTAGATTACTCAATTGCCTGTCACAAGAGGCAAGTGGATCAAAAAATTTCCCATGCACTTAGAAGTCTATGACTTCTAAGATGTAAGATTCTAACAGAAGAAAAATTTACTAAAATACCCTCCTAGGGTAGAATGACCATTTTACCCTTAGTTCCAAAACTTCCAAAAATCCCATAAAAAATGTATATCCTCTTCTTTGGGACAAAGTTTCATATTCTAACTTTTAAGAATGAGTTTTGGTAGAAAGTAGAAAGAAACACACATTCTCCTCACTTCTCAAAAAGGTCACTAGGATCCAACTTTAGCGTATGATACAAGCCCCGAAAAAAATATATAAAATTCTAACAAAACTCTCTAAGACTTCTATGCTATGCACTCTATCTATAGAAGCAAGAATTTATCAGAAATAACTAATAACCACTTCTGCACAAATTTCCAAAGTCGGTTCCAAAACCAGAAATTCAGACTTAGCCAAAACTGAGTATTTCTTAATTGCTCAACCAGTCAACTTTGGATCTTCATAAATCTACATCTAACCGTAGGATCAACCTCAATTTTTGATACATCACTTTATGCATGACACTCTATAACATACTAAAAGCTGAACGGTGGATTATATTTTTAAGATATCTAAACTTAAGTTCAAACATGACTGCACAAAACAAAATATTTCCAGCACTGAAAATTTCAGCAACATCCGGAAACACTGCTTACAACCTCGACCTTGAAAAATCATAACTCCTAAACCTCTTGATGAAATCTTCTTAAATTTTATATATTATACTATGTAATCCTAACTATGACATATCCGAAATTCAAGTCCAACAGAGATCAAAAGCCTATTCAAAACTATCTCACAAAACTGCATCACATGCAGTTTTTCTCAACACTCAGCACACTTATACAAACTGCATGACGAGACAACTTTGGAACACCATAACTCTCAAACTGTAACTCAGATTCCTATAAAATTTTAGTATCATTTACTATGAAATACCATCTATGACATATCCGAAAACCAGGCCAAAAGGAAGATTCTAGCTTACCCAAATCTGGACCCGAAGTTGACTGTTCAACACTTCCAAAAACTCAGGAAAACGCATGAATTTATACAGCTCTCCTACGGTTGTTCTAAGTAGGTTTAAAAGACGAAACTGGTACAAGTTAGGCAAGGAAAAGGTGGACTGAAGTGTAGTGTAGCAAGGAGTACAAGCCTTACCCGATTCCGAGACTCGAAGACACGGGAAAGACAACACCAAGGCTGCTGCGGAGCGGTTCTGGGCTCCTCGGTATCGATGGCCTGCTGGAGTAGACAAAAGAGGGAAGCCCAACGTTTCTGCTGAGGCCGGAGTCCACTACTGCAGCAGAGAGGAGGGCGCAACAACGGCTTCAGAGACACGCCAGTGGATCCATGGAGATGCACCCGCGTCACTGCAGGTTGGTCGCGGTCGTGGCTAGGGATGGGACGCACCTGCGGCTGCGCTCTGCTGTCTCATTTCTTGTAACACCCAGAATCTGTGGGACTCGGGGCGCTACGGGTTGAGACCTCACAATGGGTCCCGACTCTTTGCTTGACAACAATTTCACCGGATCTTGCAACAAGGCACAAATAAAGGCCAAAACCGAAATACATTTTTATGTAATGTTATGAAACCCAAATACAAAAGAAAGGAAAGACTTCAACCGTCCTTACAACAACATCAACACAATTCAAAAACAACAACAACACAAGGACTCCAAAACCCAATTCAACCTAAGATGTATGGAACCCCGACTGCCTACTCCTCCGGATCACTCGGCCACATCCTAACCTGCACATCAACTACAACAATCGGTATAAAACATTTAGCTCATATTCTAGGCATTATAAAGATAATATGGCACAAACACACACATAAGAACACATAACACACAACATGCTCATACACATACAAATCCAATTCTTATTCTCTTTTTAGGTTATTCCTTTACTAGTTCCATTCGTTCAAAGTGTGACACGAGAGTCTTATAACTCTTGCCTCTGTCCCCGCGTAACCAACATGAGTGTGGTGGAGCTCAATCCGTATACCATGTGGAGTGGCGAAGAAGCCCGCCCGTATACCATGTATGGCCTGGTCGCAAAGAACCTCCCAGTCTCCCACGGGAGCTAGACAGTGATGTCACCACCCGATAATAATAATGGTAACAATGGGCCAAATAATATATATAGTCAAGTAATCCAAATCCGGTTTCATGATCAAAGGCGATAAAACACACACCACCATAATGTATCCAAATAATGCATAAAAGCGGCTAAGTAAGTCCGAAGACTTACCTCGTCTCAAAGCTAACCGAAACTGATAAGACTCTCCAAAGGAATATAACCAAAGCCTGTTCAAGACAAGGCACGATAATCAACAACCACTCACGGAAACTAGAAGTCTTTAGACTTCTAGTACTATATACTCCTATTTGGTCATACACTCTCATAATCTAGGATACACTCCTAGCCCTCATAAACTCACGAGATCTGGATAATAACCACATGCTAGGATACTTCCATCTTAACTCTACAATCTCAACAAACTCATACTCACAACCTTAACAAAGCTCACATGATAACATACACACCTCAATCCTTAGAACGTTCAACCCATCCTCAAATCCTCACCTAAAGTTCAAAGCCACTACTTGGCATTTCCACTAAGTTATGCTAATCCAACCTAGCATGGTACTATTACTAAATAGTACTATATCGAGAAAGAGGTACTCACACAAAGTCGATGGCGGAGGACGATCTACGGATGTGGAGAATGGATTCGTTGGTCAATACCGGGCGCTTCCGGACCCAAAACCAAAGGTAAGGAAATTTAGCTTATATGCTAAATTTGATTTTAAATTTATATAATATATAATATATAACTCAAAGGTAAAACTCGTTATTCAAACGTCAACTTTAAAATCCCGTTGTTAAAATCCAAGGTTAAAACAATAAGAACATTGTCTGGGACAAAATATACGATTATATAAAGATGAGTCAAAATCCGTAATTAACTTTGCCGGCATAATATGGTACTCAAGAAACTCTACCATTTTCCAAAATAAGCTTTATGCAAAATCTATGATTTATTCACAAGGACAAAAACTGCACATTTTAAAACATAGGGTCAAAACTATAATTATACAAATCAACAGGGGCATTAAATGCACTTCCAAAAGAGTGGGTCTAATCTGCAAATACAAACATGGGCACTATTTGTAATTATACAAAAATTTTGGGGGGCCCGATAGAATTTTAAAAAGGAGGGTTTTGAACCCTTTAATGGTGATTGGGAGATGAACCCGCACAGGGAACCTCTCCGGCGGCTTGCTGGCGGCCAGAGGCGGGGAACGATGGCGCCTTCTTCCGGTGGCGACGGTGGTTGCTCCCCTGTGTGCAGCGGCGACTTCCTCCGCCGACGGTGCTCACTGGAGCAGGAGGTGCTGCGCAAGTAGCCGGGGAAGAAAGGGGGAAGGAGACGGCGGCGGCTGCTACGCTGGTGGCGCTACACAACAAAGCGAAGAAGGAAGGAGGAGGGAGAAAAGGGGGAGGCTGCAGCCCTCTGTGCCGGCGGCTCCGGTGGCTCGAGGCTGGGGAAAGGGTTTCACAAGGCATGTGGCGGAGCTGCTGGCGGTCCCGAAGATGGATCGAGGGTGATAGAGACGAGGCTGGCAGGAGAACGGCATCGATGACAGCGTCTCCCTAGTCTCCGGTCGGCGGCGACAAATGCTGAGGAAGAGAGTTGCTTCTCCGGGTTCTTGTGATAAACGAGGGACCAAGAGAAAAGCAACTATGAGGGAGAGAAAAGGTTGAGTGTGAGGCTAGGGAGTTTATATTAAAGGCTGGCAGCCTTGGCAGGGGGAGGAAACGAATCAGGGGAGGTTGAGTGTTGGCTTTCTTCAATATGTTGGGAAGAGAGGAAGGAAAGAAGAAAAAAAAAGAAAAGAAAAGAGGTCCGGTCCAAACGTGCTCGGAACGGGATTTTTGAATCGGAAACTGTTACGCTAGAAAGTGTGTACGCAATAAGTCTTAAATTTATACTTGTTATAATTATCCTAATTCTTAGCGCACCCGCAGTGTACGGGACGAATGTAGAAAGATAAGTACTCCAAGGTCGAACACAAAGACTAAGGTGAAATCGAACTAAGTTGTGATTGAATTTAGCAAGGTCTAATCTAAGCAAGGAAAGGAGGAAATCGCAATTTGTTTTTGTTGGTTTTAATTGATCAATTCAAAGATTTCAACTCATGCAAACAATCAAATCAAACTCAATCGGAAAAATCGGCACAAATAAACAAGTCGAACAAAATGTGATCAAGAGAGAAAGAAAACGGATTCTAGGGGTTGGAAAATTCGATTATGGCATAAACCTCAGGTTATCTATTCGTTCTTTGGATTGATAATGATATGCTGGGATTTAGTGTTTCAAGAATGGGATCAATTACCGGGTAAGTCTCATGATCCAACTAGTCCACACCTAAGGTCTCGTTACCGGTTAAGTCTCCAAGAACCTAAGGATAGGATTTTAACACGAACCGGATTATTAACTAGAGGTCCAACCTATCCTTACCGGGTAGGTCTCGGAAAGGGAAGTTCTAAGCAACTATCCTAGCACACTTAATCCAATGGCGGCTTATTAGGCTCACCATTACCTAAGGTTTTGCTATTTTAGATTCTAAGGGCAAGGATTACCGGGTAAGTCTCTCCTAACACTTAGTCTCTACACTAGGACACCCTAGGGTAGGTTAAACTTAGCAAAAACTTAGGGTTTCAACAATTTTATGAACCTAAGGTGAGATCCTTCGAGTTCAGGAAAATCACGGTTCGTTCTACAGAAACCACGGTCGTGGTTCTTCAAGAACTACCCGTGATTCCTAACAGTAGCTACGTCCATAAACAAAAATCATCCAAAGGTAAATTTAAGTTCATCCTATCATAGATCTAGCCATAACCGTCCTTTCCTAACCCTAGAATCACATCAATCTAGCCTACAACATTCATATTGGAATTCAAATCAAACAAGCATAGATTCATAATCTCCATAGCAAGAAAAATGAGAGAAAGAAGATGAACAAATAAACTCCAAATAAAATCCAAATCTGAAGATTGAATTTAGGATGACTTACAACCCTTCCAAAGGAAGGTTCAAGGGTTCAAAAACTTCTAGAATTAAATCCGAAATACAAGAGTTAGGTGTGTCTTCTCCTCTCCTCTTCAATGGCAATGGCTCCTTTCTTCTTCTTCTTGCACTTTCCTTCCTAGAAAAATCCTTCTTCTCCTTGGATTATATTTTGTTCAAGAGCAATAGAGAATGTGTGAGCTGCTCCCCAAAACTACCCCAAAATCCCCCGCTGCCCTAACAACATTCAAGGACCAATTTTATAACCAATTTCTTCATGAGCTGGCCATGAGAGTCGTGGCACAGCTGTCACGAGAATCTGGCAAAAACCACGGCCATTTCCACGGCCGTGATTCTCCAGGAACCCGTGATTCCTAACAGAAACTTTGTTTACGCTCAATAGGCTATGGTTTGGTGTATGGCCTGTGTTGGCAAGGTTCCTTGAGTCATTCTTTGTGCTCTAATGAGTTGGAAACGCGTCCTCTGAATGAGCGTTCTTCAAACGCCTCGTTTTAGCCCGAAATTTCCCGAAATACCTACAAAACGCATACAAGTCCGTGTAGACGTCTATCTCGACAAAATACATGTTTTGAGTGCGAAACGTATTGGACTAGTGCTAGACAATGCATGATTGAGCGGGAATTCTACCTAAATGTTTACCTAAAACTATGCTATAAATTGTGTTATCAAAATACCCCATACTTAAGGTTTGCTCGTCCCCGAGCAAATTCCCAACTATAGACTACGAGATGACATGATTTATGTATGCAGAAAAATGGCAAAATCTTTTTGGTTTTGTGCTTCTACTATTGGATCACCTTCATAGTCATGATCAATGGCAATTTAATAAGCAATTATGTATCAAATGATAAAGTCATGGAAAGACAATTGTACTTAACTCAAAAACATGCATGAGTTGGGAGGACGGAGATGTCAAGAAGATCAAGAGTCTATCCAATCTAGACTACTAAGTCTTACAAACATGCAAGTAGGTCATAAGGGCTTGTGACATAAAAGGCCAAGAAACGTTGTAGTTGGGAGGGGAATTTTCTAGGTGTGTGATGCTAATCCGGGAATGGAACTAACTTCACTCCTTGTCCTCGATCAACTTCCCCCAAGTGAGTATTTTTCCCTATCTTCCTTTCTTTTCTTTTTATTTGATTCATTTTTGAGACAATGGCATTGGTGTACAATAGCCGAAACCTTGGTGATTAGCCATCCTCGGGCTTTTTCTCTTTTTCGAGGTGCATCCACACCGGGCACACATACCAAAGCTCGTTAGGGCTATTGGTTCTTTTGACTTTGGCAAGGCACCAACACCCGATCATGTGAAGTGTACCGAGTTACTTGTCATTTAAACCAACGCCCCCAAACCTATTTTGGCTACACTTCCACAATAATTTCAGCATTTTATTCACGACATTCTTTTCATTACATCTTCACCCCGCACTTGCTTTTCACACATTCAAACACACTAGCATGCTCCTATTCCCGGATGGGTTTAAAAGGAGGTCAAATTTATATCAATTGAGGTGCTCAAGCAATCATGATCAAGATGAGAAGTAGAGAAAGATGAAATGCCTTATTCATTCCTAGATGGTATGCAAGAACTATCATGTAATTTCGATTTTCAATACTCAATCCATTCTAGGCAATCATCATGCTCTCAAGTCATTCATGGAATTCAAGAGAAGTAGTTCAAGTCCACATATGCATTTATCAATTTAACACATAAGGCCATTCATAGCCAATCACAAGACAAGTTTTCATCATTAGGATCATATCCAAGCCTAGAAAGCACAAAATTTTTTTTTAAATTTTCTGATTTTTATGGAATTTTCGATTTGAGTATGTACAATGCAAGAGGTGAGCAAATATTAACCTATCCTAGATGCTCTTCATGCAAAGGATCATGCAAACCCCACCCCATACTTAGAAACACATTGTCCCCAATGTGGTATACAAGTAAAGAGAGTGAAAGAAGGTTCTCACAATGTAAAATGGTTTTCTTTGGTATTTGGGAATTCTCAAGAGGATTGATGTTGGATGATCCTTTCAACCATGGTAGGGAGCTCTAAGCATCCTTCAAGCTTTGAAACCCGCGCTAGGCACCGCTAGCCGTCCAAGTTCCGCGTCCGCTCCACCCATGATTAATGAGGGTTTCATCATCACCATTTCCAAGAAAGGCTTCCAATGCCACTAATGTTCTAGCACACATAAAATAGACAAAACACACAAAGCACACAAAAACAGAAAAATCTAAGCTAAAATGAAGGAAAGATGTTACCAATGGGTTGCCTCCCACCAAGCGCTTCTTTAAGGTCATTAGCTTGACCAAACTCGGGAGTGTTTATGCAAGGTGAAGTGGGGCAATCATGTCTACCGGTGCTCCCGGAATGTATTTCTTCAAGCGATGCCCATTCACTTTGAAGTTTCCACAATGTTCCCCTCCTATTTCAATTGCTCCATGGGGAAAGATCTTCTTCACCACATATGGCCCGGTCCATCTTGATTTGAGTTTTCCGGGAAAGAGTCTTAGCCTTGAGTTGAAGAGAAGGACAAGATCTCCTTCACTCAACTCCTTTGGAATGATCCTCTTGTCATGCCACCTTTTGGTTCTCTCCTTGTAGATCCGGGCATTCTCATAAGCTTCCAACCGGAGTTCCTCAAGTGCATTGATATCAAGCAATCTCTTTTCTCCCGCTTCCTTGAGGTCAAAGTTTAGCCACTTAATGGCCCAATAAGCTCTATACTCATTTCCACCGGAAGATGGCAAGACTTGCCATAGACCAACTTGTAGGGAGTGGTGCCAATAGGCGTCTTGAAGGCGGTTCTATATGCCCATAGTGCGTCATTGAGCTTCATGGCCCAATCTTTTCTTGTCCTAGACACCGTCTTCTCGAGTATGGCTTTGATCTCGCGGTTGGAGATCTCCACTTGACCACTAGTTTGAGGGTGGTAGGGTGTTGCCACTTTGTGAGTCACCCCATACTTGGCCAAAAGTACTCCAAAGTTCCTACTTGTGAAGTGCTTCCCTCCATCACTAATGATCACCCTTGGTGTTCCAAACCTAGGGAAGATCACTCGGTTGAAGAACCGCACTACCACCTTGGCATCATTCGTAGGAGAGGCGATTGCCTCTACCCATCTTGACACATAGTCCACCGCCAATAGGATGAATAGATTTCCACATGAGGAAGGGAATGGTCCCATGAAGTCTACACCCCACACATCAAAAATCTCAACTTCTTGGATGTTGTTCAAGGGCATTTCATTCCTCCTTGAGATGTTCCCCGTTCTTTGGCAAGCATCACACGCCGCCACAAAACCTTGCACATCTCTAAACAAGTTAGGCCAATAAAAACCGGATTGCAATACCTTGGCACACGTTTTGTGTGAGCTAGCATGGCCTCCACATGGTAAGGAGTGACAATGCCGGATCACACTCTCCATTTCATCTTCGGGTATGCATCTCCTAAGCACCCCATCCGGGCCTCTCTTGAATAGAAGTGGCTCGCTCCAATAGTAATGCCTTACATCGTTGAAGAACTTCTTCCTTTGTGCATACGTTAGCCCTGGAGGCACCTCCTCACACACTAAGTAATTCACAATGTCGGCATACCACGGCTCACTTCCTCTAGCCACTTGGAATAGGCATTCTTCCACCAATTGCAATTGTTCGTCCCGGAATGAATCATCTATCGGGATGTTGTCTTTCCCAAGCTCCAATGGTGGGAGTCTACTAAGGTGATCCGCTATCGAGTTCTCGGATCCCTTCTTATCTCTTATCTCCAAATCAAACTCTTGAAGAAGAAGGATCCACCGAATCAACCTTGGCTTGGCATCCTTCTTCGTAAGTAGATAACGGATCGCCGCATGATCCGTGTAAACTATGACCTTCGCTCCAACAAGGTACGAGCGGAACTTCTCAAATGCGTACACTACCGCTAGCAACTCCTTTTCGGTAGTAGCATAATTGAGTTGGGCATCATCTAGCGTCTTGCTAGCATAGTAAATAGCATGAGTGCGCCCTTCTTTCCTTTGCCCCAAAACAGCCCCAACGGCTACATCACTTGCATCGCACATGATCTCGAATGGTAGACTCCAGTCCGGAGGTTGCATGATAGGTGCGGAGATCAAGGCGTTCTTCAACCTACAAAACGCTTCAAGACAATCCTTGGAAAAGACAAAATCAACATCCTTCATTAGTAGGTTAGTCAGAGGCTTAGAAATTTTAGAGAAATCTTGGATGAATCTCCGGTAAAAACCGGCATGCCCTAGGAAACTCCTTACCCCCTTCACCGAGGTAGGTGGTGGCAACTTCTCTATTGTTTTAATCTTAGCCCTATCAACCTCAATGCCACGGTTAGACACCAAGTGTCCTAACACAATCCCTTCACTTACCATGAAGTGGCATTTCTCCCAATTTAAGACAAGATTTGTCTCCTCACATCTTTGCAATACTAATGACAAGTTAGCCAAGCAATCATCAAAAGAAGAACCATAAACAGAGAAATCATCCATGAACACCTCCATGATATTTTCTATGTATTCCGAAAAGATAGCCATCATACACCTTTGAAAGGTGGCGGGTGCATTACACAACCCAAATGGCATTCTCCTATATGCAAATGTACCCCATGGACATGTAAAAGTTGTTTTCTCTTGGTCATCGGGGTGGATAGGGATTTGGAAAAATCCGCTATACCCATCTAGATAGCAAAAGTGAGAGTGTTGAGCTAATCTTTCTAGCATTTGGTCAATGAAGGGGAGGGGAAAGTGATCTTTCCTAGAGGCCATGTTCAATTTCCTATAGTCTATACACATTCTCCATCCCGTGACCGTCCTAGTTGGTATTAATTCATTGTTCTCATTAGTTACTACCGTCATTCCACCCTTCTTAGGTACTACATGAACGGGACTAACCCACTTACTATCCGAGATAGGGTAGATAATTCCCGCATCTAGCAACTTAATGATTTCCTTTTTGACCACCTCTTTCATTATAGGGTTCAATCTCCTTTGATGCTCTATAGAGGGTTTGTGGTTATCTTCCATCATTATCTTATGCATGCACAAAGATGGCTTAATACCAACCAAATCATCAATAGTATAACCAATGGCCTTCCTATGCAATCTCAATTCATGTAGCAATTTAGCAAGTTCATCATCACTCAAGCATGCATTAACAATCACCGGATATGTAGAATTATCACCAAGGAATGCATACTTTAAATGAGAGGGAAGGGGTTTGAGTTCAAGTGAGGGAGGACCTTTTTCGGTTGAAGACGATCCAAATAAGATTGGATGAGATGAATCCAAAGCAAATGAAGACTCCCCTTGGCTCCTAGAAGCTTGATCATCATTAAGAGCTGATTCAGGGGAAACCACGGTTGGAATTACGGTTGGTTCAACTTCCACGGCCGTGGTTCCTTCCAGGCTTGTTTCTCGGAGTTGTCCAGAGAGTTTGACGGCCGTGATTCCTAAATCTCGACCGTGGAACTTGCAGCTGTTCACAATTTCTTCATGGCTCTCAAATCCCACTCTTGGCTCTTCTTCCAACGCCTCCAAGGCTTTGATCTCTTCATTGCAATTCTCTTCAATGTCCTCCTCCATCATACTCAAGGTAAGAACCTTTTCCAAGGGATCCTTGATCAAAATCGAGCTCACCATTTCTCTAGATTCTTCTTGCTCGACTATGTTGAAGATATCCTCATCTAGGGTTGGCCCTTTCATCATTGTGGACAGCTTGAACTTGATGTTCTCCTCTCCAATGTTGAAGGAGAGAGTCCCGTTCTTGCAATCCACTAAGCATCCGGATGTGGCGAGGAAAGGTCTTCCTAGGATGATGGGAACCGGGTAATCCGCCGGAATGTCCAACACTACAAAGTCGATAGGTACATAGAATCCTCCCAATTGCACCGGAATGTCTTCAAGAATCCCAACCGGGTGAGTGATGGATCGGTCCGCCATATAGAGGGTCATCTTGACCGGTTTTGGCTCTCCTAGCCCGACCTTGTTACTAAGTGCAAGCGGTATGATGCTTACACTCGCCCCAAGATCACAAAGGGCTTCGTACTTCACATCTCCTACTCCAATTGGAACACAAAAAGAGCCCGGATCCCTTAGCTTAGGAGGCATCTCCTCCTTCATTGTTTGGATCAACTCCGAGGATCTCTTGGTCATCCTAATCTCCCCATACTCCTCCAACTTCCTTTTGTTGGAGAGTATTTCCTTCAAGAACTTTCCGTATGCCGGCATTCCTAAAATGGCATCCATGAACGGAATGTTAATATGTAACTTGGACATTAGTTCAAGGAACTTACCAAAGTGATTGTCCAAACGGGCTCTTGCTCTTGATTGCGGGAATGGTAGTGGTGGCTTGTATGGAGGTGGTGCCACATAAGTTGGCTCTATATCCTTGCTCTTCTCTCCATCTTCTTGCCTTCTTCCCTCTTCTACCACTACTTGCTTTCCTTTAGCTTGGTCCTTGGGCAAAGGATCCTTCATACTCAACCCACTCCTTGTTGTGATAGCCAAAACTTGGCCTCTTGGGTTGTCTTCGGTTCTTCCGGGAAGCTTTCCTGGATCTCTATGTGCCTCACCCGCTTTTTGAAAGACTTGCGCTTCCAAGACCTTTTGAGCCTTAGAAATTGAAGTAACGGTACTCTCAAGTCCACTCAATCTTCCTAGCAATTGTTCAAACATGACTTCGGTCCTATCTTTTGAAGGTTGAGTAAAACCGGGTGGAGGTTCTTGTGAAGCTCTTTGTGGTGGAGTGGTGCTTGTGGAGGCGGGAGGGTTCAAGGCTCCATCCGGATTTGAGTAAGAGAATCCGGGATGGTTATGGTTTGGCCGTTAATTGTTGAATTGCCGGTTGTTGTTGAAGTTCCTTGGGCCTTGGTAATTGTTGAAGTTTCCCCTTCCCATGTAGTTGACATCCACTTCCTTGGAAGACAAGTTTGCTTGTGGGGGTGCTTGAGGAGTTGTTTGGCTTTTCAAGGTTGTGGTGCATAACTCTCTCAAGGATTTCAACTCGTTGTTGATGGCGTCAAGCTTGAAATTGCTCATGGTGACTTCACTCACCTCATATGCTCCCGCCTTTCTCCCTTCACTCTTTCTATGTGAGTACTTCTCAATCACTAGGGCTTGCTTCTCCACAAACTCCCAAGCATCATCCACATGTTTTTCCATAAATGTCCCACCGGAAAGTGATTGAAGTTTAAATTGGCTATCTTCATCAAGCCCTTTGAAGTAGATTTCCAATAGCTCAATCTTTGGTATGCCATGGTGCGGACAATCTAGAAGAAGATCTTTGAATCTCTCCCAAGACTTGAACAAACTCTCTCTATCCCTCATCACGAAGGCATTGATCTTTCCTCTTAACTCGGTGGTCTTGGAAGGTGGGAAGAACTTGGTCAAGAACTCGGTTGTCATCTCTTCCCAAGTGCCTACTCTCCCTTGTGGAATAGATTGATACCAAGCTAAGGCTTTGTCCTTTAGGGAGAAAGAGAAGGCCCTTAGCTTATGGTTGTTGCTCTCCAATCTTGGTGGTCTAAGAGTCTCCATCAAGATCTCATAATTCATCAAGTGTTGATGAGGAGACTCTCCTTCCATCCCTCCAAATTGATTATGCCGGATCATTTGTAGAACTTGAGGGCGGAGCTCATAGTTGTGGGTTGCGGGATCTCCTAGGTTCACACCCGGTCGGTGTGCTCTTTGTGCTGGATCCATGCGTCTCCCTAGGGTTTGTGGCTCCTCAATGGCAATGGGAACAACCCTAACATTAGCCGCCGGCTGCGGTTGTGGTGGAGGTGGTGGAGGTTGTCGGCGATTAAGCTCTCCTTGGACAAGGGCTTGCCTAATCTCTTCAATCTCCCTCCTTGTTTCCTCTTGCCTCTCATTGGCAAGTCTCCTCTCTTCCTCTAAGAGCTCATCTCTTAGCCTTATTTGCTCTAAGGCTTCATCCAATTCAGCTTGAAGATTTCTACCGGCCATCTCTCTCTCTTTTCGGATCTTCTTAGATCTAGATCGAAGGGTTTTCTCCGGTTCGGGATCGAATGGAGCTAGATCCTTGCCACGAGATCTTCGCATACACCTAAAGAGAAGTAGATGTCCTGAAAAGCAAAGACACAAACCAAAAAGAGATCAAAAGAAACAAGAAAGATCTACACTAGAATCAATCACAAAATAGACTCAATCTAGACCTAGTCCCCGGCAACGGCGCCAAAAACTTGTTACGCTAGAAAGTGTGTACGCAATAAGTCTTAAATTTATACTTGTTATAATTATCCTAATTCTTAGCGCACCCGCAGTGTACGGGACGAATGTAGAAAGATAAGTACTCCAAGGTCGAACACAAAGACTAAGGTGAAATCGAACTAAGTTGTGATTGAATTTAGCAAGGTCTAATCTAAGCAAGGAAAGGAGGAAATCGCAATTTGTTTTTGTTGGTTTTAATTGATCAATTCAAAGATTTCAACTCATGCAAACAATCAAATCAAACTCAATCGGAAAAATCGGCACAAATAAACAAGTCGAACAAAATGTGATCAAGAGAGAAAGAAAACGGATTCTAGGGGTTGGAAAATTCGATTATGGCATAAACCTCAGGTTATCTATTCGTTCTTTGGATTGATAATGATATGCTGGGATTTAGTGTTTCAAGAATGGGATCAATTACCGGGTAAGTCTCATGATCCAACTAGTCCACACCTAAGGTCTCGTTACCGGTTAAGTCTCCAAGAACCTAAGGATAGGATTTTAACACGAACCGGATTATTAACTAGAGGTCCAACCTATCCTTACCGGGTAGGTCTCGGAAAGGGAAGTTCTAAGCAACTATCCTAGCACACTTAATCCAATGGCGGCTTATTAGGCTCACCATTACCTAAGGTTTTGCTATTTTAGATTCTAAGGGCAAGGATTACCGGGTAAGTCTCTCCTAACACTTAGTCTCTACACTAGGACACCCTAGGGTAGGTTAAACTTAGCAAAAACTTAGGGTTTCAACAATTTTATGAACCTAAGGTGAGATCCTTCGAGTTCAGGAAAATCACGGTTCGTTCTACAGAAACCACGGCCGTGGTTCTTCAAGAACTACCCGTGATTCCTAACAGTAGCTACGTCCATAAACAAAAATCATCCAAAGGTAAATTTAAGTTCATCCTATCATAGATCTAGCCATAACCGTCCTTTCCTAACCCTAGAATCACATCAATCTAGCCTACAACATTCATATTGGAATTCAAATCAAACAAGCATAGATTCATAATCTCCATAGCAAGAAAAATGAGAGAAAGAAGATGAACAAATAAACTCCAAATAAAATCCAAATCTGAAGATTGAATTTAGGATGACTTACAACCCTTCCAAAGGAAGGTTCAAGGGTTCAAAAACTTCTAGAATTAAATCCGAAATACAAGAGTTAGGTGTGTCTTCTCCTCTCCTCTTCAATGGCAATGGCTCCTTTCTTCTTCTTCTTGCACTTTCCTTCCTAGAAAAATCCTTCTTCTCCTTGGATTATATTTTGTTCAAGAGCAATAGAGAATGTGTGAGCTGCTCCCCAAAACTACCCCAAAATCCCCCGCTGCCCTAACAACATTCAAGGACCACTTTTATAACCAATTTCTTCATGAGCTGGCCATGAGAGTCGTGGCACAGCTGTCACGAGAATCTGGCAAAAACCACGGCCATTTCCACGGCCGTGATTCTCCAGGAACCCGTGATTCCTAACAGAAACTTTGTTTACGCTCAATAGGCTATGGTTTGGTGTATGGCCTGTGTTGGCAAGGTTCCTTGAGTCATTCTTTGTGCTCTAATGAGTTGGAAACGCGTCCTCTGAATGAGCGTTCTTCAAACGCCTCGTTTTAGCCCGAAATTTCCCGAAATACCTACAAAACGCATACAAGTCCGTGTAGACGTCTATCTCGACAAAATACATGTTTTGAGTGCGAAACGTATTGGACTAGTGCTAGACAATGCATGATTGAGCGGGAATTCTACCTAAATGTTTACCTAAAACTATGCTATAAATCGTGTTATCAGAAACTTTCCGACGTTTCCGAAAATAAATGAAAAAATATATATATATATAAATACTCGGGAATGCTATTTTACGTCGTAAAACACTTTTAATAATAATTAAAATTTAAGCTACTAAAAATATCGATAGATGTAGAAAATAAACAAAGAAAACGCACCCAAATAAATGGGTTGTTACATTAGGTCCCCCTAAAAACAAGTTTCGTCCCGAAATTTGATACGCGTCGAAATTCTCGGTCTCTAAGACCGAGGATTGAACTCTCAAACTAAGAAGGCTTAAACCTTCTAATCTATACTCACAATCTACTCAAACTATCACTGCAAGATATATCGGGTCATATAGCACATTCCCGCACAGGGCACACACAACATATAACATCACACATATACACAACTAAGGGAAGAACTAGGTCCAACCCTTCGATTTATCAATGCTACTAGGTCAGCGTAACACTCAACCAAAGATACTATCCTCCGACTTCCTATTAGTCTCATTGGTTCTACGACGCCGCTAACTCATCAAGACCGGCAAACTTCTCGAGTCATACAAGTACTTTCTAGATTGATACACATGAAACACCGGGTGCACACTCTCTACTCTTGGTGGCAACACCAACTTTTAAGACACTTCTCCAACTCGCGCTTAGATCTCCAAAAGGTCCGATATATCGGAAACTCAACTTCTTCTCGGGTCTTTCTCAATGCAACATTTCCATATATTTCTTCATTGCTTGTCTTTAACAAAGTAGATCGAATTACCAATTAACATTGTTAGCTTTGGTCCTTGTCAAACCAAACTTTGATGTTACGTTTCCTCAATTCTTGTTGCAAGTTCTAAGTAATCAAGAAAGTACTTTACTTCACACCACTTCTACTAACGATACACGTATGCTATTACTTTTCCCTCGTTCCTCAATACTCAATCGAGACCTTGTCTTGGAGAATCACTTGTACACTTCAAACCCATCATACCTCAAGGAAATCTCAAAGTAGTTGTACCAAAGAATCTCTTCTTAACTCTCAACAACTTCATTGTGAATTTTCGTCCCACTCAATACTTCATTGTCATCCGGAGTAGGTTAGCCCTAGATGGTGTTACTTTTGAGAATCTCTCCACAATTCCGGTAATGACCAACACATCCAAGTAAACTTGTAACTTCTTTCACCTCCCTCGGGGGTTGCCTCCCCGACACAACTTGTCATAAAACCACTATCTTCTTTAAGAGTAGACCAAAATATCTTATCCGAGACATTTGTAAGCCTATATAACTCTTAGTCACCATGGTTTGTCCGAAATGACGTATTTATTAATATCCTAGTCTCGAATTCTCAATTGGTGACAATCAAACGACAAATCATTCTATAAGAGACTACCGACCCTTGCAACCTGTCGAGTAGATCATCTATCTATGATAATGGATACTTGTTCTTCATTTTATCTTGTTCAACTTATGGTAATCAATGTACAAACGGAGATAACCGTCTCTCTTTTCGCAAACTAGTATTCTCCAAAACAACTTCAAATCAAGAGTTTAAGATATATTCCAACGTGAACTTCAAATCAAGAGTTCAAGATATATTCCCAACATGAACTTCAAATCAAGAGTTCAAGATACACTTCCAACGTGAACTTCAAATCTTCTAAATGGTAAATCCACCTCCCGATACATTGGAATCAGTTCTATCTCGGGTTCTAGCTTTTCTTCTCCCATCAGATATCGTAAGATATCAACACAATCTTGTCTTAACATTTATCAAGTGGTCAACCCCGATCTGTTGAGGTGACGTCCATCGAACATGTGGTTTAATACTTCTTTAGCTGCAATGTTCACCGTACTCTTCCAAAGATCCTTCATCTCCAGAACTCGGGAGACTTGCTGACGAACGCTAAAACCTAGGTCGTTGTATATTATCTTAGGTCAAAGTAGAAGTCCTAACATTACGCTAACAAGTTCATGTATAGCGTAAGTAAGGTTCGAACCCAAGAGAGTTAAGTTGAAGTTTTGATTAGATTCAATTATTGATAATGTAACCAAGTAAGGGGGAGGGGGTTTGGATTGGAATATAACAAGACAAAAGCATAAACAAGTAAAGATGTGAATAGATTGATGAGAAATGGACTACACTAGGTTGAATCTTAGCATGCAATGCTACTTTGGTTGGTTCCTTTTATAAGTATTATAGAAAAGTTCTCGTCTTGATCATATATATGTGTTGAGCCAACCGGCATCAAAACAACTTAACAAGTTAATGTTCCGTAAACCTACAAGAACAAGAAACAATTTAGCTTTCAAACAAAGACAAAGAGATATAAAGAGAAGAATAAAACTGAAGAACCGATATGTGATATAAATAATATAGATAATACTCTAGAAGAGGGGGGGTGGGGGGTTGAATAGAGTATGGGAACTTTTCGCAAATCATATCTCAAGGCCTTGAAACTCCTTTCAAGGGCCTTGATGTCAATCTGTGTTACTAGTGAAACTTCGATTTCAAGGGCTTTGAAACTCAATTTCAAGGGCCTTGACTTCTTGCTCCTGCAAAACAAAGTTAGTCACAGTAAAGTTTATATGGTGCGGAATTGAAAAGATTGACATGAGGATATGTTTACGAAGTTTGGCTCTAAATAGCCTACTCTCCATCCCAGGGTATATTCGTAGGATCTAACTATCTATTATCAGCTTCAAAGAGTCCTAGATACAAACTAGAAGAAATCCCCTTCTTCTCTCAATTGTAGCCAATGCTACGATCTAGCTCTAACTCCTAACCTAGCTATAATAGCCTAGTTACTTCGCAAAGTAACACACTCTAGTATAACACTTTTTAGATCTACCAATGGACCTCTTGTGTTTTCTCTCTCTCTAAGGGGATAAAATTTTTACGTGAATATGAGAAATAGAAACAACGAATGAAGATGATTAGGTTGCTTGAGGATGCAAAGATGTTTTCCGGTGTAAGCTTGTCTTTCTTCTTCTTCGACCATCATCTTCATTTATATCTTCTATGGAAAGATCTTCTAGCCGTTGTAGAGATGACCGTTTGAAGATCAACCTTCTTTTCCATGAAGATCGTAAGGTAGACGTTGCTCGTCTTCGATTCCTACGAACACGTTGAGTCTTTTACTCCTTGATATTCTCGTCTTCTGTTGGATAAGAGAGAGAAGATATTTTTCCGTTTTTTGTTGTTTAGAAAATCTTCTTGAAATGATTCTCTATCCTTCGGTTGAGATCTTCCTTCGGTTGACAAAGTCTTTGGTTGATAAGATCTTCTTGTTGCAGAATCTTCAACGAAGATCTTCAATTTATTTGAATCCTTGTTCTGTGCACTTTAGATTCCAAGGCCCTTGATCTTCGTCCTTTTGAACTTGTTCTTGAATCCAACTTCAAGGCCCTTGACATGTAGATATACAACCTGCACTGAATTCAAATCAAGCATCTAGAAATATAATCTAAAGTGCTAAAGAGAATTTGAGGAATTGCTAAAGAGAATTTGAGGAATTGCTAAAGAGAATTTTAGAAAATTCTCTTTAACAATTTCTAAAATTCCTAAAATTAATTCCAGATCTTGAAGGATAGTTGAACACTACATCTGTAGGAATTCCTAAAATTTCACTGAGAATAGAAAAAGTGAGTGAAATTGGAGTACCTTTGACTGAAGATTCAAGAGTAATACCCCCTTTGTCCCTTTTTGTGCTGAGATTAACATAGAATAGTCTTGTGAGCCATGGAAAAGCAAAATCTCCAGGATTTAAAACCTTCCAAATAATCGAACTCTTCAGCTTGTCTATGAAGGGTATCTTGAGAGTATTGAGAAAGTCATTATCCACCAAATCACACATACACAACGGTCGATTGTGAAAGCCATCAAGCCAAGATCCAGACGCTTGAAAATTTATAAACCATGATGAGGGAAGACCAATAATCTGAGATGTATCCAGATCTTCAGAAGGTTTTTCTTCTTTATCGATTGAAGAATTCTGAACAACTTTCTTGTTAGAAGATAGAGGAGCAGATCTCTTGCTTCTGGGTGCCATGAGGAAAGTTTGAGAGAGAAATCAAAGAGTTTTGAAATAGGGTTTCTTGTGAAAGGATAGAAAGATGAGACATTAGGTCCTTTTTATCAGGGATATGACAAAATCTTTGAGAGAATCAAGCTTTTAAAACCAAAAACAAAACTGTATCAAATAAAGGTTTTAAAAATTATTTTAATAATTAAAATATCTAACAGATATTAACTCTTAAAAGATCCGTAAGGTCAATTTACCCTTTACTATGTTTCAAGGTCCCTTGAATTTGATTTCAAGGCCCTTGAAAACATCAATTGGGCTTGCATGCGTAGGATGATTAAAACTTGTTTACTCCCCCTACATTAATGCTTCCTTGTTCAACATACCAAGCTCCAATCTAATAAAATTAAATTGTTCTCAAGTCAAAGCCAAGGTCACAAAGTTGTTGAGCAATCCAAAGAATTCGAGCACAACAGGCTCCAACAGCTATATATTCGGCCTCAGCTGTGGATAGGGCAACAGAATTTTGTTTCTTGGAGTGCCAACTAATTAGGGATGACCCTAAGAATTGACAAAATCCAAAAGTACTTTTTCTGTCGACCTTATAACCTGCAAAGTCTACATCTGAATAGCCAACAAGATGAAACGAGCTTTGACGTGGGTACCATAACCCTAGATCCTTAGTGCCGTTGAGATACCAAAAAATTCTTTTCACAGCTATCAAGTGTGTAGGATCAGCTTGAAATCTTGCACACATGCACACGCTAAACATAATGTCAGGACGACTAACAGTTAGATACAACAATGAACCGATCATACCTCGATACTCCCTTTGTACTACACTTTTGCCATTCTTGTCATGATCTAGCGAAAGTGTTGAACTCATAGGAGTCTTTGCAACCTTAGATTGATTCATTTTGTACTTTTTAAGCAAGTCATTAGTATACTTGCTTTGATTGAGAAAAATTCCTTTCTTTGCTTGTGTAACTTGAAGTCCAAGAAAGAAATTTAACTCTCCCATTACGCTCATCTCAAATTCCCTGCACATAATATCTGGCAACAGGAGCAAAAGTCTCCTCATGATCAATACCTTCTTCTTGGTTATAGCCTTGTGCTACAAGTCGTGCTTTGTTTCGTATGACTTTGCCACTTTCATCCAATTTGTTTCGAAAGACCTACTTCGTGCCAATGACTGATTGATGCTTTGGTTTTGAAGTAATAGTCCATACCTTGTTCCTCTCAAATTCATTTAATTCATTTTGCATGGCAATGATCCAGTCTGGTTCTTGAAGAGCTTGAATGTAGTTCTTTGGCTCGACAAGTGATACAAAAGCGGAGAAGGCACAAAGATTATTCACTTTAGATCTAGTTTGAACTCTAGCATTTGGATCTGAGATCACATTTTCTTGTGGATGATACGAGGAGTGTTGAACTTTTCTTCTTATGACAAATGATGTAGATCAGAAGGTTGAGCTGAATATGTCTGATTTGATTCAGGTACCGTTTGTGCATTGATAGCATGAATTATTGTCTATATTTTGGGGCCTGTTTAGACGTTTTATCTTCAATAATCTGCATGTTTGAATGTATATTATGTGATTATATTGTCGTTTCATCTACCTTTACGGGAATCGAGGTCTACACCAAGTTTCGTTGTAATCGTAGGTAAAATGGCACGTTTTGCGTCAAAAAGGAGCAAAAGGAGCTAAGGAGTCATTGGAGCTACATTCAGGAGCTTAAGGAAGAATCCAGGAATCATGGAATTGGATTAGAGATTCACTTTGGACCAGATTTGAGAGATTTCACATTCAGTTGCGATTCACCTCGGTTGACTACAGAGTCACCTCGACCGAGGTGATCTAGAGGACCTGACTCGACCGAGCGAACACCTTGGACGCGGCAAGGATATTTTATTCTTGGCTGAGATCTTTTATTTTCGGAAAGAGGATCTTATATTTTTAGGCTGGATTCCTGGAAGGAAGAAGATAATTTAGCCCATATATTTTACCAATTTTTATGGGAAAAGATCTTTCTAAGATATCTTATCTTTGGAGAGTAATTTTCCTATAAAAAGGGTTGAATTTTTCACAAATCCAACATCGGCTATACCGTGCTATAACACCGCATACAACCGCTTAGGGCTGAAGATTGTGCTTACAGCCGTTTTACCCCACTATAGTTGGGAGATTTGAAGAACCTTTTTGAAGGTTGAAGGAAGAAAGTTAGTAGCTTTTATAGCTTTTGTGAAGGGTTTTGTAAGACTCTCTTAGATTCCCTTCTTTGTTGATTTGTCTTATTGGATTTTGATCCAAGGAACGCTTGTTGATTGATAATTGATTCAGTTATTGAAGCCTTTCTCTTAAGGTTTTCTTGTTCAATTATTCTCTTTCTTCCCTTATATTTGATTATTGCTTTCATGATGATGAGTGACTAATTTCTTTGTGTGATTCTAGGGTGATTGGCTGAAGGTTGTGGGAAAAACAATGATAGAATAATCTTAATCACAGTAGGACCCTGAAAGTTCGAGTCTTTATCCTTAACCCTAGAACATCTCGCTCAGTCGATGAACATCTCGGCCGGGGTGGAATTCGTCTTACCGAGGTGACTTATCTGATCCGAAACTGAGAGTTAAGTGTTAGAGTTTGCCAAATCCTATTCTTGTTACACCTTTCCTGGTTCAATGCAAGCCTAGGATGAGACTTATCCGGTAATTCCTTTGTTTGTTTACCTAAGATCATGAGTGTAGGTAATAAAGGTTTATCCTTTATTGGGGTTTGAGTGTGCTTTCTTTCCATCTTTGTGAGTTAGCCTGAGACTTACCCGGTAAAGGTTGATTCTATTCCCTTAGTTGGAGTGTTAGTTTGAGGTTATAGTTCTTTTCCTTAATTCCTTGAGACTTACCCGGTAATAGGAGTTACGGTTTGGGATTAGTGAGTAGTGAGACTTACCCGGTGATCTATTCCACTTTAGTAACACCTTCCCTATGAAAATATCTCAGCTTTGTCTGCTTATCTTTAGATCTTGAGTTGGAACCACAACTAGATGCTTTAATCCCTAGAATTGCATATTTCCTTAATTGAATTTTTATCATCTTTGATTGCTTTGATCGCTTTTATGGTTAGTAGTTGCATTGACAACCTATTCCTGCTTTGTTTCATTAAGTCCCTGTGATCGACCCCTGGAATTTCTTTCTTTTTACTACGATTGACCCGTACATTGCGGGTTCACATCCTTGTTTTAAGCTTACATCTAGGGTTATAAATTTAAAGCTTGCACACACCGTTTGGAGCGAACAAGTTTTTTGGCGCCGTTGCCGGGGACTTGGTCTAGACCGAGCCGGTTGCGGTTTGCTTTCGGGGCTTTTGCCCCTGTTTCTACTAACTACTCTACTTGAGTGTCGCATGTTCTTTTTCTTAGGTTTATGCGAAGAACCCGCGCTGGGAAGGAAATCGTTCCTTACGATCCCGAACCAGAAAAGACATACAAAAGACGCTTGAAAGAAGCGAAGATGGCCGACCAAGACAATTGCGATCTTGAGGCCGAATTGAAGGAGGCGTTAGAACAGCTACGCCTCAGCAAAGAAGAGATGAGACTGGAGAGGGAAGAAACTCGCGCAAGGACTGAAGCGATCGAAGCAAATATGGCAGCTTTACGAGACCAGTATCTACCTTGACTGAACCCAAATCCTCGACCGAGGCAAGACCCTGCTCCAGACCCTCGACCGAGGCAGAATCCAGTACCTGTCGCCCCGGCCGAGATACTTCCACCTCGGATGCTAGTCCGAGATGTTCTTTTTGTAGGTATTCCTCAAACCCTAGGGTAGAGGATGGACCCTAATCAACAACTTAGGCGTCCAGGAGTCGACCTAGGTGATCCAGCGGACCATGATTATGAGCTTCGACCGCAAGTTCTTTCCATGATTCGCCAATGCCAGTTTGGAGGGCTAGAGAGGGAATCTCCGCATCAACATCTACAAAACTATGAGATCTTGATGGAGACCTTGAGACCTTCAAGGCTGGAAAACAGCAACTACAAGCTAAGGCCTTTCTACTTCTCATTGAAAGATAGAGCTCTTACTTAGTATCAATCTCTTCCTCCAGGAAAAATCAGTACTTGGGAGGAGATGACGACGAAATTCTTGACTAAGTTCATTCCCCCCTCTAAAACCGCTGAAATGAGAGGAAAGATTAATGCATTCATCATGAAGGACAAGGAGAGCTTGTCCAAGTCATGGGAGAGGTTTAAAGACATTCTTTTGGATTGCCCACATCATGGGATTCCAAAGATAGAGTTGTTGGAGATATACTTCAAGGGGCTGGACGGAAACATCCAGTTCAACATACAACTACTATCCGCCGGCACGTTCATGGACATGCCAATTGACGAAACTTGGGAGTTCATAGAGAAGCAAGCTTTGCACATGGAGAAATACTCCCACCAAGGAGCTGAAGGTGGAGTTAAAAGAGTCAACTTTCAAGATGCTCCGCCTAACAACAATCAACTCACGTCTTTGAAGAATGACGTGAAACAATTGAAGGAACTCTTAGTTGCTCAAACCAAGAAGGAAGACCAAGGATCAAGGAACAACAATGGATACTGTAACAACAACAACGGTTCCCGGAAAAACAACTACAACAACAATAGAGGATCCAACAGCAATAATTGGAGGGCAAACAACCAAAATTCGGGTAACCATCATTCTAACTCCAATTCAAATGATTCCTCTAATCCTTTCCTCTCTTCCTCTTCTTCTTCTTCTACTCCATTAAAGAGCCAGGAGCAAGGATCGAGTTCGTCCCAGCCAGAAAAGAAAGATGCAGTGCTGGAGGCCATCTTAATCAAGCTCAGCTCTTTGGAGACATCCATGACTTCATTTTCGAAGGCACAAAAAGCCTTAGAACAACAATTCTTTAACAAGGCGAATGAAGCACCAAGAGATCCAGGGAAGCTTCCAAAAAGGACGGAAAGCAACCCTAAGGGCCATATTATGGCCATAACGATGAGGAGTGGACTGAAGACTTCAGATCCAGTGCCTCAGTCGATGCCAGTGAAGACGAAGACCACCTCGGTCCAAGTGCAGTCGAAGAACACTTCGGCCGAGATGCCAACCGAGGTGGAACCACAGAAAGCGGAGGAGAAAACTGAAGTTTATATTCCACCTCCTGCATATAAACCACCACTTCCATTCCCCCAGTCAAGGGCCAGACCACATCTAGACAAACATTTTGGTAAGTTCCTTGACTTGATGAACAAACTACACATTAACATCCCTTTCCTTGATGCTATTCCCGCCTATGGGATGTTCTTGAAAGAGATTCTATCAAGGAAGATGAAGCTGGAAGACTTTGGTGAAGTAAGGATGACATCTAAATCCTCGGAGCTTATTCAAATCATGAAGGAGAAGATGCCACCCAAGTTGAGAGATCCTGGCTCATTTTGCATTCCCATTCAAGTTGGGGATGTCACTTGTGAAGCCTTATGCGATTTAGGAGTCAGTGTGAGCATCATTCCACTGGAGCTATATGTGAAGATCGGAGTTGGAGAGCCCAAGCCGGTGAAGATACGGTTATAAATGGCGGACCGCTCCATTACCCATCCCGTGGGCATTTTGGAAGACATTCCGGTTAAGTTAGGTAACTTCTATTTACCTATAGACTTTGTTGTGCTTGACATTCCCGCAGATTATCCCGTTCCTATCATTCTTGGGAGACCATTTCTAGCAACTTCGGGTTGCAATGTGGATTGTAAGAACGCCAAGCTAAAGTTCAACATTGGCGGAGATGAAGTGGAGTTTGCATTACTTGCGACTATGAAGGGAGAGCGGCTAGGGGATGATATCTTCAACATCTATGATGAAGAAGAATAAAGAGAATTGGTGAGCTCTATCCTTATTAAAGATGCACTTGAAAAAGTTATTAGTTTTAGTTTAATCGAGGAAGGTATAGATGCTTCTTATTATGCAGATATACGGAGCTTAAAGGCGCTGGAAGAAGATCCAGGAGCTAAAACTGAAAGACTAATCCAGGAGAAGAAGATCTCCAGTTTCGGTTCCAGTTGCGGTACCTCGACCGATGCACTTTCTGGACCAAGCGAGGTGACCGAAGAACATCTCGGTCAAACTCTCTGGACCTCGACCGAGGTCGAAAGTGAGATGATGTCAACAGAGACTACTGAAAATAACAAACTTCTTACTCCCTTCTCTGACATTCATCCTCAGTTGGTGGAACATTCTCTCCACCAACTTTCTGATAATAAAGGACCTTGGTATGCTGATATTGTTAATTATCTTGTTTGCCAGGAAATACCACCCGGATTGACGTACGCTCAAAGGAAGAAATTCTTCAAGGACGTACGCCATGACTGGGATGAACCGCTGCTATTCAAGTGCGGACCGGATGGGATGCTTCGAATATGCATTCCGTAAGATGAAGTTAATAGCGTCATACGGCATTGTCACTCACTTCCTTGTGGAGGACATGCTAGCGCCAACAAAACATGCGCTAAGGTATTACGCTCCGGTTTCTTTTGGCCCACGTTATTTAAGGATGTGCAAACGTTTGTTGTCTCTTGTGATGCATGCCAAAGAACAGGGAACTTATCTAGAAGGAATGAGATGCCACTCAATAACATACAAGAGGTTGAGATTTTTGATGTATGGGGAGTAGATTTCACGGGACCTTTCCCATCATCCGGAGGAAACCTCTATATTCTTCTAGCGGTTAATTACGTCTCTAGATGGGTTGAAGCCATTTCTTCCCCCACTAATGACGCCATGGTGGTTGTGAAGTTCTTTAACAAGACTATCTTTCCACGTTTTGGGACTCCACGCATCATCATCAGCGAGGGAGGGACGCATTTCATCAACCGGAAGTTTAAGGCACTTCTATCGAAGTATGGGGTAACCCACAAGGTAGCAACCCCTTATCACCCTCAAACTAGTGGACAGGTCGAGATCTCGAATAGAGAAATTAAAGCAATCTTGGAGAAGACCGTCTCTAGGACAAGAAAGGATTGGTCCATGAAGTTGGACGACGCTCTTTGGGCTTATAGGACCGCATTCAAGAGTCCCATTGGTACCACCCCTTATAATTTGGTATATGGGAAGTCTTTTCATTTGCCCGTTGAGTTAGAACACAAGGCGTATTGGGCGATCAAATGGTTGAACTTCGACATCAAGGAAGCCGGCGAGAAGCGGCTATTGGATATCAATGAGCTGGAGGAGCTGCGTTTGAACGCTTATGAGAATGCCAAAATCTATAAAGAAAGGACGAAGAAATGGCATGACAAGCGCATCATTCCTAAGGAGCTTAAAGAAGAGACTTAGTTCTACTCTTCAACTCCCGCCTCCGCCTCTTTCCAGGTAAGTTGTAATCTAGATGGACCGGACCTTATGTTGTGAAACATGTTTTCCTTTATGGTACAGTTGAGATTTGGGGAGAAACGAGTGGAAGTTTCAAGGTCAACGGTCATAGACTTAAAAAATACAAACCGGAAGTTCCGGTTGAGGAGGTTGCACCACTATACCACGTTTAAGAGACGCCGTACGGTCCAGCTAGCGACCTTAAATCAAGCGCTTCTTGGGAGGCAACCCAAGGTATTGCTTTCTTTTACCTTTTTCTAGTCTAGCTTTAGATAGTTCGATTTTGCTTTGCTTTGTTTTATTTTTGGCGTCCTAGATAGACAACAGGTGACATCTAAAGGAAGAATACAACCCAGGAGCACAACTGGAAGGACAGAAGTTCGAGAATTTGAGAAGACGGAGTTTGATTGAGACACATCTCGGTTACTGTCACAACACCTCGACCAAGATGATTCTTGAGCAACCGAGGTGACTAGGGTTTCTGAAGATCCACCTCGGTCCGTACACCTCGGTCCAGTTGAGACCATCTCGACCGAGGTGACAGCAGTTCCAGAAAAGGGTATAAAAGGGGGCTGAAATTTCTCTCTCCTCCTCTACCTCCCTTCTCGACTGCGGTGCACTTCTCACCTCGCTCCTTCGTTCTTCGCTCGTTTTCGACGCTTCTTGCTTCTAAACTGAGAGGAAAGGGAAGAGGATCGCATTGCAAGCGCAAATCTGCAGCAAAAACGAGCCGAATCGACCGAATCTGGGTAAAAATCCGAAAAAACCCTAACCCTCCTCTTTTCCACTGTTTCCTTTCGATTTGGGCTTTGGTTGCCCCTGCATTTGCTGAGAAAAGGATTAAGTACCCCATAGGAACCTTTGGTAGTGATTTTGGGGGAAAAGAACTGGATTTTTGAGGGAATCGATCGAGCAGTTTTTCGCCTCGGTCCAGTCGGCCTGTGCCTCGGCCGAGGTGTTCTACAGAGTTGTCAAAGCAACCGAGGTGACCTGACAGGTTGCTGAAAATGAGTTCTGAAAGGCAGATGGTCCCGAGGGACATATCTTCTCCTTCTCCTTCTTCTTCCTCCCGCCGTACTAGACCGGTGATCCACGAGCGACACCAGGTCGATTATGACCACATAGCGGCCCGTCTAGTCGTTGCACCACGCTTCCTGGACATATCTGCTTTTGATTGCCTCCATGTTGATGATGATTTGAGGCGTATGATATCTGCTGTGAGCCTAGAGCAGTTCACTGAGATCCGAGCTCCGGCCTACTTAGAGCCGACCCTGGAGTTCATCAGCTCCGTCACTTACTTGTCTACTGAGCGCGCCATCAAGTGCCAGTTGATGAACCGGAATTATCTAGTTCCCTTGGATCACTAGCGGGACATCTTTGGCTTCCCGATTCTTACTGTTGCTGATTTTCCTTCTCGAGCTGTAGCTCGAGAGTTTTGCGGACATATTGCTCACGTGGTTGAGCACGCTGATAGATGGAGACGTGGAGATTCCAGGGAGCGGATCATTTTCCATCTTGCTTTTAGACTAGCCCACAGGATCTTCAATGAGACTCTTCTGGCGCGTACTGTGACGCCCCAGAAGGTCAGACAGGGCGAGCTTCTTAGTTTATACTGCATGGTGACCGGAGGAGTTCCGGACTTTGGGATGATGCTGGCGGAGGATCTGCATAAGATCAAGGCAAAAGCCAAGGGAGACATCTGCTGTGGAGGGATTGTGACTCATATAGCGAGTTACATGGATTTGGACCTCAGTGCTTGTACCATGGCGGCGGCTGCCAAGCCGCTCGGACTTCAGGAGAAGACCACTTTCACTTGTCCATGGGGTGTGATCACTCGGAGGATTCTGGTTCCCCGAGGACTTACTACGCCATATGTGGCGATGCCATGGGACCCGACTGCACCTCGAGGGATCAGATGGTCAGCTCAGTTCTCCGTGTTTGATCCACATTACTGGCAGACTACGTGGATCCCATTGATGGAGGATGCTAGAGAGGCAGCAGCTGCAGCAGCTCAGGAGCCAGCTGAGGAGGATGAGGCTGAGGATAATGATGATGATGTTGCTGAGGATGGTAGTGTTCCTATGGATACGGGCACGGATACAGCTGGGCCTAGTGCACCGGTCATTGATCTAGATGATGATGAGACTGAGGAGGAGCCGGCTGCAGCACCAACACGTCCCGCTAGGCGTAGGGTACGTAGGCAGAGGGATCCAGTTGCTTATCGTCGGATCGACGATCTGACGGATCAGATGATAGATTCCTATGCTGCCATGTCCCTAGAGATCCGAGAGATGCAAGAGAGATTACACTACCAACACCTGATGGCTGAGATTCAGTTTCAGCATGTCATGGGCTACCCTTTCGACCCATCTCAGCACCCATATGTGCCACCACCACCACCACCGGATCGTGATTATTGAGAGCTTGCAGGATTTTCTTTTTTTATTTATTATGCAGCTCAGCTATGTCCGGTGAGTACTTTATTTCTTTAGACTTATTTTGACCCATTGGGACAATGTGTCCCAAGTATGGGGTATTGGATGTATTATTTGACTATGGAAGTATGACTTGACTCTATCGGATATTTATGTTTTATTTTGCTTATCTGAGATTATATGCATGCATACAGGTTATTTGATTGAGAAAAACGTCAAAAACTGGAAAGAAAATTTTTTTTTTTTGACCTCAACTGAAGTAATTCTGGCCAAACGAGGTACTTCACTTCGGTTGACTAGAACATCTCGACCGAGGCGTTTTAACTGAAAGGAATTTTTCGAAAACGATTTTTGTGCTTCTTATCTGGATATGACCTCAGTGAAGATTTTGTCTACAGATTGGTTTTGAAATCCTTATATGTTTGAAAGGTTTTATGATATGTTTAAGTTGCTAAATGCTTTGTTTGAAATTTTTGGCATGTTTAATACTTTGTCTTTATCAAAATTATGTTGAATTTGAAGGTTGACACCACAAGATAAGCAAGTGAAAGAAAAAGTTGAGATGTGGCTGAAAGTGTTAGAAAGAAACAAATAGGTTTGGGGAAGTCAATCATGATGATGAGTAACTCGGCACCATTCACATAGCCGGGTGTTTGTGTCTTGCCAAAGTCGGATTGAGCGATATTTCTAACGGGTCATGGTATGTGCATCAAGGGTTTGATGCATCTCATGAAATTGATGATTGCTGATTTCCTAGGCTCCGGTTATTGTGCACCTCTGTCCATGCATCCCAAAAATTAAAGTGAAAAAAAGAAAAGAAAAATGTGAAATAAGCAAAGCTTATTGGTGGATGATGTTGAAAGTCAAGTTAAAGTGAAGTGATATCCTTTTCCCGGATTCTAGCACCACATTACCTTCTATACATCCCTACCCTACACGTTTCTTGACCTTTCTTTTGGGAAGCCCTTGAGACCTCGAGCTTGTTGATTGACTTAGTGGTTTAAACTGGATTATACATGATTAATTTTGATAATTATGATTTATTATGCATTCTATGATTTTATGCAAAGATGAACAACTTTCTTATATCTATAAAATGTTTTAAGCATATTTTAATTTTAAATTCCATGAAGTATTCTCTTAGAGTGATCTATGATTGTAGCACACCATTAAAATGTTTTGAAAGACTTTTTCATTGATCTTCATGTTCGCTCAAAAAGTGTGTGCGTCAAAGTCTTAAATTTATATCTAGAACTCAAAGCAAAGCGAACCCGCAGTGTACGGATCAGCTGTAGTGAGGTAAGAATTCCAGAGTCGAACTCAGGGATTTGGTTAGAATAAATTCAATTTCAATTATTTAGCAAAAAGTGCGAAAAGCTTTTGTGATCAAATAAGGGTAAAATGATTCCAAGGATTCAAGTATCCGATTTCGGCTTTCGATTCAAGACACTTCTATAGATATAGGACAAAGTTTATATTGCCAAGATTAAATGTTCAAAGGTAGATATCGTACGATGAAGTTCCGAAACCTATATAACTAATCTAAAGGTTCTCTCTATAAGGGTTGTTGAGGCTGCAATATAGAAAGATCTAAAGACAAGAATTATGTTCAAACTGACTATCTAAAACTCCAGGATATGACTCTCCAAAGTAAATATTAGAAAGCACACTTAGAATCTTAATAAAGGATGTTGAGTCTCTTTATTACCCAAATCTTTTAACCTTAATCTATTAAATGTAGAATCAAGTTTGAAGTCTCTTCATACACTCTATTAGAGATTAATAAGGTTAATCAATATTGGGAATTAGGCAAGGATTAGTTTTGATTAAAGATTAATTTAATTAAAGTTCGTCAGAAGGATAAATCGGGTTGTTCATAAGAAAATCGGCCGATTTACTTCAACAACAGTCCGATTTTCCTATTGTCGCAAAACTAAAATCTAAACTCTCAGAGTCCTAATGTTTATATGAGTTCAGTCTATCATCATCTAAGCCTTAATCATCAACTATTCTCCCTAGAATCACAAGGGTTTTAGCCAACCATTTTCAAAATCGAATCAAATTAAATATTGAGTGAAATATCGCAAAGAAAACCGAATCTTGAATAAAAATTCAATATCCTTCAAATCTGTAAACCAATTTTGAAACTAACAAATGTATCTCTCAATTAACTCAATATCGTGTTCAAAAACCACAAAGACTTCAATGGAATACAAAAATCTCACAATCAAGAATCAAGATTAGCTTCCCGGCAAAAGTTCTTCAATCTTTCTCCAAGAATCGCCGATCTCTCTCTAACCTGTAAAGATTTTCTTATCCAACCTCCTCGTCCTCGTTCCTAGGGTTCCCACCTATACTTTCTTGCAGATGGGCCATTTGGCAAAACTCTCCTCTAGCCCAAAAGAATTGGGCTTTGTGTCGTCTTTCCATTTGGCCGAAAAAATGAAGGAAATCGACCTAGTCGATTTAAGCACAAAACCGTTCGATTTCTAGGGTAGAAAATCGTCCGATTTATATACATATTGGCACGATTTTCTTCAACAGAAAGTGCTCTTCTTTTGGCTCGTCTTCCATGCTTCTCCTTTGCAATGTCTTAGCTCTTTGTGATCCTTCTAAGACTCCTTTAGCTTCCTTAACATCCTTAGATGCTCCTTACTCCGCTTTTGCTTCCAATTCTACTCCATTTACCTATAATTCATCAAAAACTCGTGTAGACCTCTATTTCCAACAAATGATTGAATAGAACATAAAAGGCACACAAAATCTCTCTAAATGCAAGGTAAACTGAGACAATCTTCTACAATATGCATGAATATGATGGTACATAATTCATGTCATCAAAATACCCCATACTTGCCCCTTGCTTGTCCCTAAGCAAGACTCAAATTTAGAATACAAGATGTGATGGATTATATATGTATGAAAACTCAAAACTTTTCTTTTGGTAGTGCTTCTTCTTATTGGATCACCCTCAAAGTGATATTTCAAGGCATAAAAAGGCAAAGTATGTATCAATGATAATTATAAGATGAACTAACTTCCTTTTCTTTCTTGAAAACACAAATAAAGGACATGATAAAGGTGTAGAGGTAATCAAAGTCAAACAAATCTAAGCCATGAAGCCTCAAACATATGCATAAAAGTCTCAAGGTCTTCTAATCAAAGGAAAAGTCCAAGAAACATATTAAGGGAAGGAATTCTTTTTGGCAATTGTGGTGCTAATCCGGGAAAGAGGAACACATAATACCTTCAACAATTTTCTTCACCTCACATGCTTCGCATGTAGAAAGCTTTGCTTTCATTATACTTTACTTTTTTTTTCTGAGAGTATGGACAGCGGTGCACAAAAACCGAAGCCTAGGAGATCGGCGTTTCTCAATTTCGAGATGCCTCAAACCCTTGATGCACATAACATATCCCGTTAGGACTTGTCGTTCAATCGGACTTTGGCAAGACACAAACACCCGGCTATGTGAATGGTGCCGAGTTACTCACCCTCATGTTCAACGTCCCCAAACTTATGAATTGCTACACTTTCATTTAATACATTTTCTTTGGCCCTCCCACATCAAACATGCCTTTTTTTCTATCACTTATCCTAATTCCCGGATGGTAAAAGGAGGGTTACATATTTCATTGAGGAGCTAGCATGATCAAGATATGAGAAGAGAAAAGAAGTGAATTGCCTTAGTCATCCTTATATGATGTAAAAGAATTTGCAATATAGCTTCGACTATTATTTCATTCTCTTATCAAAACAACTAAATCATATAACTTATTCATGTGCTCAAGTAATAAAAGTAAACTCATTCATGCTATGATTAACATCTCAACATAACTAAGCATCTTTTTGCCTATCCACATACACATTTCTCATCATAGAGGTCATTTCCATTATAAGAAGCACAAAAATTTTTGAAAATTCATAGGATTTGAAAAAGATCATGCAAATGCAAGTGTCATAGTGGAAAGCAAGTAGTGCAAGAGTTATTACAAGCCACATCATCAAGAGTAATGCAAAGTTCATAAAGTGCTAAGATGAAACAAAAGGTATTGTAAGTACCCCCACCCCATACTTAACATCCACATTGTCCCCAATGTGAAAATCAAGCATGAGATGAAGAAAAATACTTACAATGTAAAAGAAGTGGAAGCTCAATCCTCTGTCGGTGGTGGAGGTGGTGGATAAGGATACATCGGTGCGCTAGGGTCGTAGAAGTGGCCGAACTGGTGAAAAAGATCATGCAAATGCAAGTGTCATAGCGTCCGTCTCCTCCCTGTAGTTCCTGAACTGAGTGTTCAGGGTGTCATAATCGGTGTGGAGAGCATGGTAGTCGGTGCTGAGGCTCTGGAAGCTAGAGACTAGCTCCCTAAAGTGGCGTGGAGCTCGACGTCCTCGTCTATGGCTTGGGGCATGTGCATATGAATGGCGAGGTGGCTGTATGTCATCCTCTGTCTCCTCATCCAGCCTACTAGTCCGGCTAGGTCCTGCACCATCAGTATCGGTATCCATGGCGTCCGTGGCATGACCGCTATGAGTGTCACTCTCAAACTCGAGCATGGTCCCCTGTCCTCCATCCTCATCCTCCTCCTCAAAGTCACCTGCATCATCATCATAGTAAGCAGGAGGAGAGAACTCCTCAAGCATCGACTCGAACGTCTCCTTCTAGTTCCTCTTGTTCCGAATAGTGTATTCGGATTTCCAAATGATCTCGGATGGTTTCTTCTTTGGATCCCTGTGCCATGGCATGGGCACATGAAGAGTTCCTCTCCCTCGAGGAATCAAGACCTGTCGAACAACCAACCTCTGTGAGCCTAATGGAAGGGCACTCTCAGCTAGAGTACATCCCGAGAAGTCTAATCCTAAAGTCTTAGCCACATGAGTGACTAGACCTCCTGCACAAATGTCGCCCTTGGCTTTGTTGGCTATCTTTCCTAGATAGTCAGCAAGCATGGTAGAGACTTCGGGAATGGTGGTGGATGTCATGCAATAGAGGATGAAAAGCTCATCAGCCTTGAGCTTTTGTGGAGTCTCTGTCCGTGCAAATAGACTCTCACTAAGAATCCTATGTACTACCTTAAAGGAGAGGTTGTACATACTAGTCTCCTTGGAGTTTCCGGGTCTCCACTTATCTCCACCGTATTCACCCACTGAAATAGCCTCCCAAAAATCACTAGCACTAACACCTCTAGCAAATGTGCCTGCATCTGAATAAGAGAAACCGAACAAGTCGCCAAAAGTATCAATAGACATAGTGTGATCTTGGCTCATAAGGCGGAAGGTGACCATCCTTTCCCTAGGATCATGTTCGAATGTACTAAGGAATTCTAGGGTGATCTCGGTATAAGCATCCTCCCTAATCGTAGCAAACTGTCTCAACCCAGCCCTGTCAAGCATCATATCAACATCCTCTCGAACAAACAATGAATCTAAGTCATCTAGCACTATGTATCGAGGAGGGGTGAATGGGCGATCTACAATGCGTTCATAACGTTTCTTGTGCTTGGATAGGGGAGGGGGAAGCTTAGGGATGTTTTGAGGTGGTGGTGGAGGTGGGGGAGGGGCTTTGGAAGAAGATCCCTTCTTCTTCCCCGTGTTTCTAGTTATCCTCTTAACAAGATCCATTCTGAGTCAAAAAATCGGCCTGTTCTTCACAAAAATCGTCCGATTTTTCTGGGCTAGGTCGATTTTTCTATCGATATCAACGATTCTCACAATTTTGTAAAGTTTTGTTCAAACAATCACCACATACAGTCTCCTATAATGATTCCTAAGCAGATTCCTCAATCAATTCCAGCAAACAAACACTTCCTAAGCAAACTTCAATTTCGAATTAGAAACTTAGGTTTTGGAAAGAAAAACCTGAATTCCTTATGGAGGAGTCGATTGCCGAATAACCCCATACTTGCAACTTGCTTGTCCCTAAGCAAGGTCTTTCAAAAAGTTTTTAGAATAAGAGTTAGGATGAAATATGTGTACCTTCTTTTGGATGAATGTGCCTTCTAAAGAATAGATCATTCTCAAACCTTGCTTCAATCTTTTATGAAACTTTCACACACTTAATCAAATAGTAAAAAGCAAAGAAAACTCATGAATCAATTAAGTTTCCAAACAAGCATCATAACCTTCACACATTATCAAAATCAATCATAAGAAACTTCAATTTAGATCACAAAGTCATATAACATTCTTTTGATCTTAAGGACTTTCAAAGAAAAGGTCTAGAATGTGGAAGGGAAGGAAACCTTTAGGGAATGTGGTGCATGAATCCGGGAAAGTGGACAACTACCTTCTTCTTCTTTTGCGGTTTCCGCAACACTTCAATTTAGAGCTTTGCTCTTCTTCCTTTCATTTTCCGACTTTACTTTTGGAGTTATGGATAGAGGTGCACAAAAACCGAAGCCTAGGAGATTGACGTTTCTCAATTTTCATTAGATGCCTCAAACCCTTAGCGCACATACCATAATCCGCTAGGAATATCGCTCAATTCGACTTTGGCAAGACATAAACACCCGGCTATGTGAATGGTGCCGAGTTACTCATCATCATGATTGACTTCCCCAAACCTACAATTTCTTTCTATTCATTTGATTGCAAATAATTGCTCTCATGGCCCTCCCACATCAAACATGCCTTTTTCATTCACTTCTCCAAAATTCCCGGATAGGTAAAGGAGGTTAATATTTCAATGAGGAGTTAAAATGATCAAAAGGAAGAAGAAAGAAAGTATCGAATTGCCTTAATCATCTCAACAAGAAGTATAGGAACTTACAATGTGATTTCAACTTCAATTTCTTAACATGATTTAGGTAACATAATCACATTATGAAACTTGCAAAAGAGGTATAATTCATTCATTCAAATTCTTTTTCGATTCACTATTCTTTTAAGCATGCAATTGTTATCAAACTCCATTCACAATGATTATCATGGAAATCATCTCAATTCATTAGAAGCACAAAATTTTCAAAAAATTTTCAATTTTTATGGGTTTTTCAAGCTCTTTTTCATGCAATGCAATAATGAAACGTGCAACACATAATGAACATGCAATGATAGTCTCGAATGAAAGCGAACATAGTGAGTAGAGTTATTACAAACTTTTAGTACATCCCACCCCATACTTAGGACGAACATTGTCCCTAATGTTCAAAATAAAGAAAGAAAAGAAAGAAAAGAAAAAGAAACTCACAAAGTGGCGGTGGAATGTCTAAAGCGAACGGTCATGCATCAAATCAATGCGGTGCCGGCGGAGGCGGGAATGGAGAGAAGCTGGAGTCGTAGGGCCGCCCAAACTGCTGGCGGTAGACGTCCCTCATCATGTGATCAAGATCATCCATGCGTCCGTCTCTAGCATCGGCTCGGATCTCCAATGCCCCTACTCTCTCTGAAAGGCCAGTAGCCCAATCCAGCATCTGCTCGTACCATCCCGGGGCCTGACTGTACTATGCTGGGGCGTCAGATGGTGCTGGTGGTGGTGGTGGTGCTGCTGGCTGCTCTGTGGACCAAGGAGGGGGAACGCCATACCATGTGGGAGGTGTGGTCATCCACGTAGGCCTCTCACTCACACTAGCGCGGCGAGAAGACGAGCCTGAAGCTCTAGATGGACGTGGAGAACGTCTAGGTACAGCGGGGGCCGCCTCCGGCTGATCCGGAAACGTGCCAAAGTCCTGCTCGGCTCCTCCACCCTCAAACTGATCTCTCATATCCTCCTCCTCAACAACTGGTGGCGGAATATACGGGGGAGCTACTATCCTGTTCGCATGCATAGCAGCGAACGTCTCCTTCCAATTATGGCGTCCCGCCATAATGGAGTACTCTGGAAGCCACTCTATACCCCTACCCGTCCTACTCTCCCAAGGCATGCCCGCATAAGGCGGACCTCTATGTGTGGGGAAGATGAGACCCCTAACCATGAAGGCATGGAGTCCTAAAGGTACGGCCGGTATGCGGGTGCAAGCAGAAAAATCAACACCCAAGCTCCTAGCAATATGGGTAACTATCCCACCATATCCTATGTTGCCCTTCTTCTTGTTCTTGAGCTTGGTCATAGTAGCAGCCAAGAGAGTAGCACAATCTGCACGGCGTCCATAAAGCATGGAGTAAAGCAAGAATAGCTCATCCGTCTTGATCTTTTGGGGCGTCTCCGTCCTAGGAAAGAGACACTCCGAAAGAACACGGTGAGCTATCTTCAAGGCTAGATGGTACATCAATCTAGCCTTGGTATCAGCGGGTTGCCAACGGTCCTCGTCGGCGTAAATCATCGCAACCTCCTTCCAAAAGTCCTTGGCGTAAACGCCACTCGGAAATCGACCGTTAAAGGTCTCATGGAACCCGAAAATGGTCCCAAACTCACGGATGCTAAAATGGTAGTCTCTCTCCATGAGACGGAAAGAGACGGTCCTATCTACGTGGCTGTGCTCGAAAGACGTCACAACCTCCCGTGTAATCTCCTCATAAGCGTCTTCTCGGATAGCCGAGAAGACAACTAATCCGGCTCTATCCAAGAGCCAAGTAAGATCCTCCACAATGTTGAGAGGAGCTAGATCCTCCAACAACAAATATCTAGGGCCAATCACTGCCCTCTCCTTGATCCTATCGAGTGCATCAAGATGATCGTCGTGTATGGTCGGGACTCTAGGGTGAGGGGGTGAAGATGGAGGTGAAGGTGAGGATGGAGGTGAAGGAGAAGAGGGTGGTGGTGCCCTAGAGGATGAGGAGGAGGAGGGATTACCCTTCCTTTTCTTATTCTGATCATTTTTCTTCTCTTTTATCCTCCCCGAAACTCTCCTTACAAAGTCCATTCTGCTCAAAATTACGGTCTGTTCTTCAGAAACCACGGCCGTAATTTCCCCAGAGACCGTGATTCGTCTCAGAAAATCACAAATCTCAAATCAGCAATCAATCTCCACAACAGGCAGTCCTAGTCTAATTTCTTCCAATCTCAATCAGTTCTTCCTAAAAATCTCTAACAAAAACGAACCAAATTTGCAAGAATCAAGAAGAGAGAAAAAAACCTATTTTTCGGATTGAAAAATCCGAATTGTGCGTTCGTTGGTGAATTTCCGCTCGATTCGTCGCTTGGATCTTGTTTGTGGTTGAATTTGCTTCAGTTTAGGAAGAAGAATCGTGGAAAACGATTAGGAAATGAGGATTTGAGAGAGGGTCGTGGATTTTCGGCAATTAGGTCGTGGAAAGAGGGGTTTTGGGTGGTTTTTGTGAAGAATGTGGCTTATATAGTCACAGGCAAAATTTTTGAAAATCACGGTCTGTCGGGGTGTTCCACGGCCGTGGAAGTGTACGGAACCGTGGTTTTGGTGATTTTTCAAAGGCTTTTGGAAATTACGGGCACTGTAGCTATGACGACCGTAATTTAGGCCGTGGAACCCTCTGTAAAGCTCCAAAGTCCAGATTTCGTCACTTTTCTTCAATATTATCTTCCCCTTTTCCTTTTCCATCGATCCTACAACCAAAAACACGAACATACCGGAAGAAATCGAGGCAAAATAAAACAAAAACGTCTATACTAAGCTAAACTATGAATCGAAAACAAAAACGAAAATGCAATACCTTGGGTTGCCTCCCAAGAAGCGCTTTGTTTAAGGTCCGTAGCTAGACCAATCTCGCACTTATTCGAGTGCGGTAGGCGCGAACTCTTCAGCTTGGAGTTCCGGCGTGTACTTCTTTAGTCGTTGGCCGTTCACCTTAAAACTTCCGCTCGCTTCACCCCATACTTCAACTGCACCATGGGGGAAAATACGCTTAATTAGAAAAGGTCCGGTCCAACGAGATTTAAGCTTACCTGGAAAGAGGCGATGTCTTGAATTGAAGAGGAGAACTTGATCTCCTTCTTTGAAGTCCTTCGGAATGATATGCTTATCATGCCAATGCTTTGCTCTCTCCTTGTAGATCTTAGCGTTTTCATAAGCGTTCAAGCGGAGTTCATCCAGCTTATTGATGTCTAGGAGACGCTTCTCTCCTGCTTCCTTCATGCCGAAATTCAGCCACTTGATAGCCCAAAACGCTTTGTGCTCCAACTCTACCGGCAAGTGACAAGACTTCCCATACACAAGATTGTATGGCGTGGTTCCTATGGGAGTCTTGTACGCAGTCCGGTACGCCCATAATGCATCGTCAAGCTTCAAGGACCAATCCTTCCTAGTCCTTGAAACTGTCTTCTCTAGAATTCCTTTGATCTCCCTATTTGAGATCTCAACTTGTCCACTTGTTTGTGGATGATAAGGGGTAGCGACCTTGTGAGTAACCCCATACTTAGCTAGAAGAGCTTCAAAGCGACGGGCTATGAAGTGAGAACCTCCATCACTAATGATAGTCCTTGGCGTCCCAAATCGCGAGAAGATGGTCTTGTTGAAGAACTTAACCACCACCATGGCATCATTTGTGGGAGAGACAATTGCTTCCATCCATCTAGAAACGTAGTTTACCGCCAATAGTATGTATTGATTTCCACAAGAAGATGGGAATGGTCCCATGAAATCAACTCCCCAAACGTCGAAAATCTCCACCTTTTGGATGTTGTTGAGGGGCATCTCATTCCTTCTAGAAATATTGCATGTTCTTTGACAAGCATCGCAGCAAGAAACAAAGGATTGCACATCTCTAAATAAAGTAGGCCAAAAGAATCCAGATTGCAATACCTTTGCGCTAGTCTTGTTCGAACTAGCGTGTCCTCCACAAGGTAGTGAATGACAATGGCGGATGACACTTTGCATCTCATCTTCCGGCACACATCGCCGAATGATGCCATCCGGACTTCTCTTAAAGAGGAGAGGCTCGTTCCAATAGTATTCCCGGACGTCCTTAAAGAACTTCTTCCTTTGTGCGTAGGATAGTCTGGGTGGTATCTCCTGGCAAACCAAATAGTTAACAAAATCAGCAAACCATGGTTCGTTACCTTTGGAGATCACTTTGATGCACTCCTCTATGATGTGTAGGTGTTCGTCCGGAAAGGAGTCATCAATGTGTAGATGGTCGTCCTCTAGATGTGTTAGACGACTCAAATGATCCGCAACAGAATTTTCTAAACCTTTCTTGTCGCGGATCTCAAGATCGAATTCTTGTAGGAGAAGAATCCATCTAATTAGCCTTGGCTTCGCATCTTTCTTCGCAAGGAGGTACCGGATCGCAGCATGATCCGTGTAGACAATCACCTTTGCACCTACAAGATAAGAGCGAAACTTGTCAATAGCATAGACAATGGCTAAAAACTCTTTTTCGGTTGTGGCGTAGTTGAGCTGTGCTTCATCTAGCGTCTTGCTAGCATAGTATATTGCATGGGTTCGCCCTTCCTTTCGTTGTCCAAGAACAGCTCCAATTGCTACGTCACTGGCATCGCACATAACCTCAAAGGGAAGAGTCCAATCCGGAGGTTGGATAATAGGTGCTGAAATTAGAGCTTGCCGGATTGTGTTAAACGCATCCAAACATTCCTGCGAAAACTCAAAAACCGCATCCTTCATCAATAGATTAGTGAGAGGTTTTGATATCTTAGAAAAGTCTTTAATAAAACTTCTATAAAATCCAGCATGTCCTAGAAAACTTCTTATCCCTTTCACCGAAATTGGGGGAGGAAGTTTCTCTATGGTCTCTATCTTAGCCTTGTCTACGTCTATCCCTCTACTAGAGACTAAGTGACCTAATACGATTCCTTCCTTAACCATAAATTGACACTTTTCCCAATTAAGAACTAGGTTAGTGTCTTCACATCTTTGCAAAACAAGAGAAAGGTTAGAAAGGCAATCGTTAAAAGAGGAACCGTATACGGAGAAGTCGTCCATGAAGACTTCCATGATTTCCTCTATGTATTCGGAGAAGATGGCCATCATGCACCGGTGGAAGGTGGCTGGGGTGTTGCAACGCCCGAACGGCATTCTCCTATAGGCGAACGTACCCCAAGGGCACGTGAATGTGGTCTTCTCTTGATCATCCGGGTGTATCGGAATCTGAAAGAAACCACTATAACCGTCAAGGTAGCAAAAATGTGAATGTTGTGCTAACCTTTCAAGCATTTAATCTATGAATGGCAATGGAAAATGATCCTTCCGCGTTGCGTTGTTGAGCTTGCGGTAGTCTATGCACATCCGTCATCCAGTCACGGTTCGGGTAGGAATGAGTTCGTTGTTCTTGTTGGTGATGACCGTCATTCCTCCCTTCTTTGGAACTACTTGAACCGGACTCACCCACTTACTATCGGAAATAGGGTAGATGATACCTGCATCAAGAAGTTTAAGAATTTCCTTCTTGACAACCTCCTTCATGGTCGGATTCAACCGCCTTTGAGGTTGTCTTGAAGTTCTAAAGTCTTCCTCCATTAGTATCTTATGCATGCATAGGGAGGGTTTAATTCCTACTAAGTCCTCAATAGTATAGCCTAAAGCTTTCCTATGTTTCCTAAGGACAATCATGAGCTGTTCATGTTCATCTATGCTTAATTCGGAACTAATGATAACCGGAAAGGTAGAATTAGATCCTAGAAAAGCGTACCTTAGATGAGTAGGAAGTGGTTTTAGTTCAATTGCTTTAGGAGCTTCCAACGATCCTTGAGGAGCATCCGATGTCTCCTTAGAAGTTTCTAAGGGTGTTGAGTGTGTTGGGGAAGAATCAGACGAAGTTGAAGAAATGTCCCGATCACTCTCTTCCACGGCCAAAATTACGGGTGGATCATGTCCTCCACGGCCGTGGTTTAGGGCGTGGAAGGGAAATACGGTTGTCACATCTTCTCCACGACCGTATAACTCCCTGGAGTGGAGGACGGTTTTGGTTGTGAAATCCACGGTCGTGGAATACAGGGTATGACCGTGGATTCTAACGTTCTCAGCCTCATTGTGGAGTTTCTCAAACTCTTCTTCATGCATCTCTTCTTGTGCCTCTAAGGCTTCAATTGCCTCTTTGCACTCTTCCTCTTCCCCTACATCTGTTAGACTCATAGTAATAACTTTTTGTAAAGGATCGTTAAAGAGAATCGCACTTACCTCCTCCCTAGATAAACCTTCTTCATCTTGGATATCGTAAATATCCTCATCAAAGATTGGCTCCTTCACTAGAGTGGAAAGAACGAACTCTACTTTCTCTTCTCCTATATCAAAAGCGAGTCTACCATTCTTGCAATCGACTATGCAGCCGGAAGTCGCAAGAAACGGTCTTCCGAGTATGATCGGGACCGGACTATCTGCAGGAATGTCAAGCACGAAAAAATCAATGGGAACAAAGAATTTACCTAGCTTGACCGGGACGTCTTCTACAATACCGACGGGGCGAGTGATGGATCGATCCGCCATGTACAACGTCATCTTCACCGGTTTAGGGTCGCCTAAACCGATCTTCCTGCACAATGCAAGTGGTATGATGCTCACACTTGCTCCTAAGTCACATAAAGCGTCATATGTGACATCTCCCACTCCAATGGGAATGCAAAATGACCCCGGATCCTTCAATTTTGGGGGCATTTTCTCCTTCATGGTCTTGATGAGATCCGAAGAATCCGAACTCATCTTGACCTCACCGAAATCTTCTAGCTTCCTCTTGTTGGAGAGGAGCTCCTTCAAGAAATTGCCATAAGCCGGCATACCTACAATAGCATCAATGAAGGGTATATTAATATGCAGCTTACTCATGAGTTCTATGAACTTACCGAATTGTTTATCTAGGCGCGCTCGCGCTCTAGATTGAGGGAATGGTAGGGGAGGTTTGTAAGATGGAGGAGGAACGTAGACATCTTCCTTCTCCTTCCCCTTCTCCTTGTCTTTCTCTACGGGGACTTCAACGAACGTAGGCTGCGGATCGGTAGTAGTCACTCCACTCCTAGTTGTTATCGCCATCACCCTTCCCTTAGGGTTGTCCTCCGTCTTTCCTGGAAGCTTCCCTTGATTCCTAGGAACTTCCTCCGCATGGTTGAACATTTGGTTTTCTAAAACCTTTTGAGCTTTATCAACCTTAGAAATTTGATCATCAACCTTGATGAGGCGGTTCTCCAACCCTTGAAGCTTTCCCAAAATCGTCTCCAACATGGGATCGGGCTTCTCCTTTCCCGAAGTGTTTCCTCCATTTGATGTTTGCCCCTGGCTTCTCAAAGGAGTAGAGGAAGAGGAAGGTGGAGTTAGTGAATTAGAATTGGAAGGATAAGAGTTACCGGAATTTTGTTGATTGGAGCGCCAATTTTTGTTACTTGAACCCCTATTGTTGTTCCAATTGTTGTTCCGACCGTTGTTATTGTTGTTGTTGCCATTCCAATTGTTGCTCCGGTTAGTGTTCCGGTTGTTATTGTTGTTGCGGTTTGTGTTATCACCGCCATTGTTGTTGCCCAAATAACCAACATCTTTCCCTTGTTGCTTTGGGAAGTTGGTCTTGATAGCCTCCTTCAACTCTTTGATCTCATTGTTGAGGGAGAAAATCTGATTTTGAGCTTCATGTGTGAGCTTTGCTCCTTGCTCCACACGATTTCCCTCCACTTTCCGGTGGGAATACTTCTCTATGACTCTTGCTTGCTTCTCAATGAAGTCCCAAGCGTCATCTTCTCTCATGTCCATGAAAGTTCCACATGAGAGGGATTGGAGGTTGAGTTGCGTTCCCGCATCCAGCCCCTTGTAGTAAATCTCCAGCAAGGCAAGTTTGGATATGCCATGATGAGGGCAATCCAAGAGCAAATCCTGAAACCTTTCCTAAGATTGAAACAAACTTTCGTTAGGTCTCATGGAAAAAGCATTAATCTTACCTCTAAGTTCCGCCGTTTTGGAAGGCGGAAAGAATTTGGTGAGGAACTCCGCGGAAAGGTCTTCCCACGTATCTAGTTTCCCACTAGGAAGAGCTTGGTACCAAGACAACGCTTTCCCTTTCAAAGAGAAGAAGAAGGGCTTGAGCTTGTAGCTGTTGGTAGTAGCATTCTTCGGTCTCATCGTCTCCATCATACACTCAAAGTTTTGCAAGTGTTGGTGTGGAGATTCAGTGCTTGTCCCGCCAAATTGGTTTTGGCGAACAAGAGTAATAACTTGAGGGTTGAAACTAAACCCTTGTACATCTTCAGCATCAAAATTCACGCCCAAGCGGCGTGGTTGTTGCGTTGGATCCATCCGCTGGCCAAGAGTTCTTGGCTCATCGTCCACACGCTCTATCCTTGCGTTCCTGGGTGGAACACGGCGATTAGCAGCTCCTTGTGGATGAAAAGGATTCGCATTGATCGTGGGATCAATTTCTTTTAACGGGTGCATGGAAGAGTCACTATCATCAGCGGATGAATGACTTCTTCTTCTTCTAGATCTTGATCCCCACCTTGAGGATTTCTTGCTTCCTTTATTCTTAAGGTCGCTTAACTCTATCCTCATTTGGAACATCGTATCCTGTAGTCTGCTAACTTCAGATTGATGACGATCCATTTCATCCCGGCGGAGATTCTCGTTCCATTGGAGTTGAGCTTCCTTCTCCGCCAACTCCGCTTGAAGATCACGTTCGTGTTCTTCAGCCATCTTCTTTTCCTTGCGCTTTTGCCTTAAGGTTTTCTCTAGCTCTTGATCAAGAGTTAAGAGATCTTCGGTGTTCCTAGACCTGCGCATGCACTCAAAGAAATATCAAATAACGAGAGCAAGCTCCCAAGCTTGACAACCGGCTACCGAATTCGGCCGAAACCAAATCCCCGGCAACGGCGCCAAAAACTTGTTCGCCCCTAAAGGTGTGTGCAAATAAGCTTTAAATTTATAAAACTAGAATCGAGCAGCGAACCCGCAGTGTACGGATCGACGTAGTTAAGCAAGAATTCCACAGTATCAAACACAGGGATTTGGGTGGGAACAAATTCAATTGCAGATTATCAAGCGAGTAAGTATGAGAGGTTTTGCAAATATTGGGAAAACAACAATCCTAAAGATCCAAGTATCCAGTTGTGGCAATCGATTCAAGATTTACTATTGATATAAAGACAGAGTTGAGAAATGCAAAGGTACGCTAATGTAAGGTAATCGTACGGTGAAGTTCCAAAAACCTTATATGACTCACCTACAAGGCACTCTCTATACAGGTTGTTGAGGCTCAATATAGAAAGGTTCTAAAGGTGAGAATTAATATCAAATACCCAAACTTGTAATCCAAGGATCAAGACTAACTTAACCGATTGAGGTTGTGACATTCACAATCGAGGTAGAGGTTGTTGAGGCTTCACTACCACCTAGAAAAGACAAGTCTAAACTAAGTTAAAGCAAATCTTTAACTTTGGATTAAAGTAAATGCAGGTTCGTAAACTTAAGGGAAATTACGGTTGGATCTTGAGATTCCACGGTCTGGAACTCAAGAACAACCCGTAATTTAGGGTTCGTCGACGATTCTCTCAAACTCTCAAGGTCTAATCTGTTTACAATCGATCTATCATCATCTAAGCTACAACTATCAACCCTTCACCTTAGAATTGTTAGGGGTTTTTAGCCAATAACAGTCATGTTGATATCAATTCAAGAATTAAAAGATTGAAAGATGAAAACTTCCGAAAACCTTCTATAAACTACAAGGAAATCTCAAAGTCACAATCAAGAACAAATATCGTCACAAGATCCGGAATAGAACAAACAAACACAATCTTAGGCAAGAAGGAAGAACGGGATGTCAATCCGTCTTCTAAATCAAACCTAAACAAGAAGAGTAGTCTTCTTGCAAGAATTCTTCCGAATCTTTCGTCAATCCGGGAAATCTGGAAATCCCAACGATAATCTCCACCAAGTGCGAGATTAGGGCAAATCCAAGCACGAACGTCGATCTCCAACGAGATCTCCAAATGCCTCTAAACGAGGGTAAGCGGGGATGTCGTCGATAAGCGGTCTTGTCGCAAGTGTAAGCCTAAAGCGAGATGACGGAATTTCCCTTCGTCCGTCTTTTTATAGGGCAAGATAAAATATCGGCCCGGCCCAATCTTCAAAAGATCGTGGCTTCAAAGTGTGGCGAAAAAGATCGCCAAGATCACGGTCGTGGAAGTTTCCACGACCGTAATTTAGAGCGTGGAAAAGTGTCACGGTTTGAACCATGTATTCCACGACCGTAATAGTTACTGGAATGCATCACGCCTCTCTTTGCAAGGATCCACGGCCGTGGAACTGAACGTGGTTTGTAATACGGCCGTATTTTAGAGCGTGGTTTAGGGCAAGAACGTGATTCTTCCTTAGCCTCGTGCATTCCTCAAGTTGAACTCCAATTTGCTCCTAAGAATGCCCTCAATCCATGGACATATCAAATCAACTCTTATTTGCTCGATTCCGTTCGAAAATAGCTCTTAAGTACCTATAATCAACATAGAACTAGTGTAGACATCCATATCGACAATATAGGCAAACTAGCTCACTTATGTAATAATGCTCAATCAAAGACTATCAATATGAATCAAATACGTTTATAAAACGTGTCTAAAGTGTCACAATATTTCATGCTAACAATTGCCGTGCTTGTTGTTGCTAGATCCTTGTTCCTTGTTGAAAATGCTTCAGTTTGGAGCCAAGAATCACTCAAAATGATTAAGGAATGGGGATTGTAGGGTATGGGCGATTTTCGGAGTTCTTGAGAGAGGGAAATCGAGAGTGGGAAGTTTTGGAATGAGGAAGATCGAGTGTTTGAGTCTTTATATAGGGTCGAGAAACTGTGAAGAAAATCAGCCGATTTATAAGGTCGATTTAATCGTCGGGGCGATTTTTCTCTGAATTCAAAGAAAATCGGACGATTTACTTTGGTAGGTCGATCTCCAGGTTGATTTTTCTTCCTGTTGTCAAAAATCGCCTTGCTCTGTTACCAAATCGGACGATTTACTTTAGGTAACTCGATTTTTCTCTGAACACTTGAAAATCGGACGATTTTTCTTGGCAGGTCGATCTCCAGGTCGATTTTTCTTTATGATGGCAAAAATTGACTTGCTCTGCTCATGAATCGGACTATTAGCTTAGTGCAGCTCGATTTCCTTCCTTATTCTTCATGGAAATTGAAGATTTAACTGATTTATGCTCCCTTTCTCCATGTATTTCTCAATTTGGACCTAATTTCCTGCAATCAATGACACGACAAACCAAGAGTGCATCGAGGAACAAATAAAAACGAAAAACAAAGAAACAAAGCAACTAATCTACTCTAGCTAAGTGATGGAAAGAAGGGAAAACTATACTATCATGGGTTGCCTCCCAAGAAGTGCTTGATTTATCGTCTTTAGCTGGACGGTGTATGATGTTGTGTTCAATGGAGGAGGATAGGAGCTATCTCCTCGACCGGAGCTTCCGGTGTGTATTTCTTCAACCGTTGGCCATTAACCTTGAAACTTCCGCTTTGTTCACTCCATACTTCAACTGCACCATGGGGGAAAATTCGTTTAATTACATAAGGTCCTGTCCAACAGGATTTAAGCTTACCTGGAAATAGACGAAGCCTTGAGTTGAATAGAAGGACTTGGTCTCCCTCCTTCAAATCTTTTGGAATGATGTGCTTATCATGCCAACGCTTTGTCCGTTCCTTGTAGATCTTTGCGTTCTCATACGCATTTAGCCGGATCTCATCTAGCTCATTGATGTCTAAAAGCCGCTTCTCTCCGGCTTCTTTCATGTCAAAGTTGAGCCACTTGATAGCCCAATAAGCTTTATGCTCTAGCTCTACAGGAAGATGACATGATTTACCATAGACAAGATTATAGGGAGTTGTACCTATTAGTGTCTTGAAGGTTGTCCTGTACGCCCATAATGCATCGTCAAGCTTCATTGACCAATCTTTTCTCGTTTTAGAGACGGTTTTCTCTAAAATTCCCTTAATCTCTCTATTGGATATTTCGACTTGTCCGCTGGTTTGCGGATGGTAAGGTGTAGCTATCTTATGGGTCACCCCATACTTAGCCAATAGAGTCTAAAATCGACGGGCTGTGAAATGCGTTCCTCCATCACTAATGATGGTTCGGGGAGTCCCGAACCTTGGGAAGATCGTTCTATTGAAGAACTTCACCACTACCATTGCATCATTAGTGGGAGAAGCGATTGCCTCTACCCATCTTGAGACATAGTCTACGGCAAGAAGTATATATTGGTTACCGCATGAAGATGGGAAAGGTCCCATAAAATCGATGCCCCATACATCAAAGATCTCTACTTCTTGTATGTTGTTGAGAGGCATCTCATTCCTCCTTGATATATTACCTGTCCTTTGACAAGCATCACAAGCAACAACAAACTTTTGCACATCTTTGAAAAGTGTAGGCCAATAGAAGCCGGAGCGAAGTAACTTAGCAGAAGTCTTGTGGGAACTAGCATGTCCGCCACATGGTAAAGAGTGGCAATGGCGGATGACACTATCCACCTCATCTTCGGGGATACATCTCCTGTAAATGCCATCGGGACCTCTTTTGAATAGAAGAGGTTCGTTCCAATAGAATTGCCGGACGTCACTAAAGAATTTCTTCTTTTGAGCATATGATAGTCCGGGTGGAATCTCCTGACAAACAAGGTAATTTACAATGTCATCAAACCATGGATCATTACCTTGTGAGATGTGTTGAAGACACTCTTCAATCTCGTGCAGCTGTTCGTCAGGGAATGAGTCGTCTATAGGAAGTTCATCCGACTCGCCGGTGAGTTGCGGAAGACGACTAAGGTGATCGGCAACGGAGTTTTCCGATCCTTTCTTATCACGAATCTCTAAATCGAACTCTTGTAAGAGTAAGATCCATCTTAGAAGCCTTGGCTTCGCATCCTTCTTCGTGAATAGGTATCGAATTGCGGAATGGTCCGTATAGACTATCAGTTTCGCACCTACAAGATAGGAACGAAATTTCTCAAAAGCGTATACGACGGCTAAAAGTTCCTTTTCCGTGGTTGCATAATTATGAGCCTCATCTAGCGTTTTGCTAGCATAGTAGATGGCATGAGTGCGACCATCGTTCTTCTGTCCAAGAACGGCTCCTATAGCGACGTCACTTGCGTCGCACATGACCTCGAAAGGAAGAGTCCAATCGGGTGGTTGAATGATTGGTGCTGAAAACAAAGCTTCTTTGATCCTGCAAAAAGCATCTAAACAATCTTTCGAAAATTCGAAAGTTGCTTCTTTCATCAAAAGATTAGTTAAGGGTTTTGAAATCTTAGAAAAATCCTTTATGAATCTCCTATAGAAGCCGGCATGCCCTAAGAAACTTCTAATTCCTTTCACCGAAGAAGGGGGAGGTAACTTCTCAATGGTTTCTATCTTTGCCCTATCAAACTCTATTCCCCTTTGTGATACTAAATGACCTAACACAATACCTTCGGTGACCATGAAATGACACTTTTCCCAGTTTAAGACTAAGTTAGTATCCTCACATCTCTTAAGAACTAGTGAAAGGTTATAGAGACAGTTATCAAAGGAAGAACCATATACCGAAAATTCGTCCATGAAGATTTCCATGATATTCTCTACATATTCGGAGAAGATTGCCATCATACACCTTTGGAAGGTGGTTGGAGCGTTGCATAGACCGAATGGCATTCTTCTATAGGCAAACGTACCCCATGGGCACGTAAAAGTTGTCTTCTCTTGATCATCCAGATGAATTGGAATCTGAAAGAAACCGCTATATCCATCTAAATAACAAAAGTAAGAATTTTGGGCTAACCTTTCCAACATTTGATCGATAAAAGGAAGGGGGAAGTGGTCCTTCCTAGTGGCCACGTTCAGTTTGCGGTAGTCGATGCACATTCGCCACCCTGTAACTGTCCGTGTGGGGATAAGTTCGTTGTTCTTGTTGGCAAAAACGGTAATGCCTCCTTTCTTGGGTACTACTTGTACTGGACTCACCCATTTGCTATCGGAAATAGGGAAGATGATACCTGCATCAAGTAGCTTAAGGATTTCTTTCTTCACGACCTCTTTCATTGCCGGATTTAACCGTCTTTGAGGTTGGCGTGAAGGTTTGTAATCCTCTTCCATTAAAATTTTGTGCATACATAGGGAAGGCTTTATTCCTACTAAATCGTCAATAGTATAGCCTAATGCTCTCCTATGTTGCTTCAAAACATGCATAAGTTTCTCTAGTTCAGCATCATTCAAATTTGCATTAACTATGACCGGATATGTGGAATTAGTGCCAAGGAATGCGTACCTTAAATGCGTGGGGAGTGGCTTCAATTCTAATGATGGAGGTACCTTGATTGATGATGAATCGTGGCCTTCGAATGTTGTGGGAGAGGACTCTAGAGGAGTGGGTACTTCATCATTAGATTCGAGAGCAGCTGCGGTGAAGTTTGGAGAATTCAGAAAATTTCCTACTGGATCGACCTCCCCTGAAGTAAATCGGTCGATCTGAGGCACGATTTTTCTTTCTGTCGAAAAAAATCGGGTTGCCTTTTCACAAATCGGACGATTTAATTTAGTCAGGTCGATTTTTGTTTCTGTCGAAAAAAATTGTGTTGCCTTTTCACAAATCGGTCGATTTGGGTTATGCAGATCGATTTTCTTCACAATTTCCGGAGTTAATTCAAGTTCTTCAATCCTCGTTCCTAGTTCTTCCTCCACATCATTTAATGCTTTCACATCCTCATTGCAATCATGTTCCACTCCTTCCTCCATGATGCTCATACTAAGAACCTTTTGTAGAGGGTCTTTCATCAAGATTGAATTTACTACCTCTCTAGACTCTTCTTCATCAAAAATATCAAAAACATCGTCTCTCAAGGCTGGCTCCTTGATCAAGGAAGACAGTGTGAATTCTACCTTTTCTTCACCTATATGGAAAGACAGCTGGCCATTCTTGCAATCTACCATGCATCCGGATGTTGCAAGGATTGGTCTCCCAAGAATGATGGGAACCGGATAATCTGCATGGATGTCAAGAACGACAAAATCTATAGGGATGTAAAACTTACCGAGCTTTACCGGAATGTCTTCTAATATCCCCACCGGCTTAGTGGTGGAACGATCAGCCATGTAGAGTGTGATCTTCACCGGTCTAGGCTCTCCTAGACCAACTGCTTTGCATAGAGCAAGGGGTATGATACTCACACTCGCTCCAAGATCGCAAAGTGCATCATAGGTAGCTTCTCCCAAAGTGATGGGTATGCAAAAGGATCCTAGATCACAGAGCTTAGGTGGCATATTCTCCGTCATAGTCTTGATGAGTTCGGATGACTCCATACTCATCTTGACTTCTCTTATGTCTTCCAACTTCCTCTTGTTAGAGAGGAACTCCTTGAGGAATTTCCCGTAAGCTGGCATACCTAAAATCGCATCCATAAAAGGTATGTTAATATGGAGCTTACTCATAAGTTTGACAAACTTACCAAAGTGTTTATCTAGGCGTGCACGCGCTCTAGATTGAGGAAAAGGTAGAGGTGGCTTGTAAGCGGGAGGAGGAACATAAACTTCTTCCTTCTCTTTTGCCTCTCCTTCTTTAGTGGTGGTTTCAACTACTTTAGGTTAAGGATTGGTAGTTGTTTTGCCACTCCTAGTAGTTATTGCCATAACCCTTCCCTTTGGGTTATCTTCTGTCTTCCCGGGAAGTTTCCCTTGGTCTCTTGGAACTTCTCCGGCCTTGTTGAATACTTGGTTTTCCAAAGCTTTGTGAGATTTGTCAACCGAAGTTATATAACTCTCCAATCCTTGTAGCTTGCCTAGGATTGTCTCTAGCATGGGATCGGGTTTGTTTGATCCGCTTGATTGTCCCTGGCTTGTTAAAGGAGTAGAAGAAGATGGAGATGTTAGAGCCTTTTCAGCATGAGAGTAAGGATTACCTGGATTTTGCTGATTTGACCTCCAATTGTTGTTATTGGAGTTTCTATTGTTGTTGTTATTTCAATCGGAGTTCCGGTTGTTATTGTTGTTGTTATTCCAATTGGAGTTCCGGTTATCATTCCTTTGATTGTTGTCCCGCCCCATGTAGTTGGCTTCTTGCTCCTTGGTCTTTTGAAGACTTGTTTTGAGCACTTCCTTCAACTCTTTGATCTCATTGTTGAGGGAGAATATTTGTGTTTGAGCAGCTTGAGTCAACTTGGCCCCCGGATCGCCTTGATTCCGGCTATTTGAATCCACCTTCCGGTGGGAATACTTCTCAATCACTTGGGCTTGCTTCTCAATGAAGTCCCAAGCATCATCCTCTCTCATGTCCATGAATGTGCCACAAGAGAGAGATTGGAGGTTGAATTGTGTTTCCACATCCAACCCTTTATAGTAGATCTCCAATAATTCCAGCTTGGAGATGCCATGGTGTGGGCAATCCAACAAGAGATCTTGAAACCTTTCCCAAGATTGAAACAAGCTTTCATTAGGTTTCATAGAAAAAACATTTATTTTACCTCTCAATTCCGCCGTTTTGGATGGCGGAAAGAATTTGGTGAGGAATTCCGAAGACAATTCCTCCCATGTAGCTAACTTCGCAGCTGGAAGTGTTTGGTACCAAGCTAGAGCCTTGTCCTTCAAAGAGAAGAAGAACGGCTTGATCTTGTAATTGTTTGTAGTAGCCTTCTTCGGCTTCATAGTCTCCATGAGAATCTCGAAATTCTGCAAGTGTTGATGTGGAGATTCAGTACTTGCTCCGCCATATTGATTTTGGCGAACCATGGTGATGACTTGTGGTGAGAAGCTAAACTCCTGGATGTCTTCAGCTCCAAAATCCACACCTAGACGGCGTGGTTGTTGGATTGGATCCATCCGTTGCCCCAAAGTTCGGGGTCTATCACCTTCATTAGCAACTCTCACATCCCTAGATGGGTTGCGAGGAACAACCCTTGGTTTCGGGGTGGTTCGAGTAGGACGAAGTAATGGGTCAATCTCTTCAAGCTCCGGCATGTCCGGGTCAAGATCTTCATCATCGGATGAGTCATTCCTAATGGATTTAGTTGGTGTTTTGACCTTCTTCTTCTTCTTCCGGGACTCATTCAATTCCAACTTCATGTCCAACATCATAGCTCTTAGTTCATCAATCTGAAATTGATGACTTGTTTCAGCATCTTTTCGTGCTTTCTCACTCAACTGTAGTTGGCGTTGAGCTTCATTCAGTTCAGCCTGAAGGTTTTTCTCATTGTTCTCAGCCATTTTCTTTTCCTTCAACTTTCTTCGCAAAGTTTTCTCCAATTCGGGATCGAAAGGAACTAGATCTTTAGTGGATCTAGTCTTTCGCATATACCTAAAGAACCTGCAAAGATCACTCAAGTAGACAAATCAAATCACAAGAGCAAGGGCTCTCAAGCTAGACAACCGAAAACCGAATTTGGTCTTGACCAAATCCCCGGCAACGGCGCCAAAAACTTGTTCGCTCAAAAAGTGTGTGCGTCAAAGTCTTAAATTTATATCTAGAACTCAAATCAAAGCGAACCCGCAGTGTACGGATCAGCTGTAGTGAGGTAAGAATTCCAGAGTCGAACTCAGGGATTTGGTGAGAATAAATTCAATTTCAATTATCTAGCAAAAAGTGCGAAAAGCTTTTGTGATCAAATAAGGGTAAAATGATTCCAAGGATTCAAGTATCCGATTTCGGCTTTCGATTCAAGACACTTCTATAGATATAGGACAGAGTTTATATTGCCAAGATTAAATGTTCAAAGGTAGATATCGTACGATAAAGTTCCGAAACCTATATAACTAATCTAAAGGTTCTCTTTATAAGGGTTGTTGAGGCTGCAATATAGAAAGATCTAAAGACAAGAATTATGTTCAAACTGACTATCTAAAACTCCAGGATATGACTCTCCAAAGTAAAGATTAGAAAGCACACTTAGAATCTTAATAAAGGATGTTGAGTCTCTTTATTACCCAAATCTTTGAACCTTAATCTATTAAATGTAGAATCAAGTTTGAAGTCTCTTTATACACTCTATTAAAGGTTAATAAGGTTAATCAATATTGGGAATTAGGCAAGGATTAGTTTTGATTAAAGATTAATTTAATTAAAGTTCGTCCGAAGGATAAATCGGGCTGTTCATAAGAAAATCGGCCGATTTACTTCAAGAACAGTCCGATTTTCCTGTTGTCACAAAACTAAAATCTAAACTCTCAGGGTCCTAATGTTTGAATGAGTTCAGTCTATCATCATCTAAGCCTTAATCATCAACTATTCTCCCCAGAATCACAAGGGTTTTAGCCAACCATTTTCAAAATCGAATTAAATATTGAGTGAAATATCGCAAAGAAAACCGAATCTTGAATAAAAATTCAATAGCCTTCAAATCTGTAAACAAATTTCGAAACTAACAAATGTATCTCTCAATTAACTCAATATCGTGTTCAAAAACCACAAAGACTTCAATGGAATACATAAATCTCACAATCAATAATCAAGATTAGCTTCCCGGCAAAAGTTCTTCAATCTTTCTCCAAGAATCGCCGATCTCTCTCTAACCTGTAAAGATTTTCCGATCCAACCTCCTCGTCCTTGTTCCTAGGGTTCCCACCTATACTTTCTTGCAGATGGGCCGTTTGGCAAAACTCTCCTCTAGCCCAAAAGAATTGGGCTTTGTGTCGTCTTTCCATTTGGCCGAAAAAATGAAGAAAATCGACCCAGTCGATTTAAGCACAAAACCGTTCGATTTCTAGGGTAGAAAATCGTCCGATTTATATACATATTGGCACGATTTTCTTCAACAGAAAGTGCTCTTCTTTTGGCTTGTCTTCCATGCTTCTCCTTTGCAATGCCTTAGCTCTTTGTGATCCTTCTAAGACTCCTTTAGCTTCCTTAACATCCTTAGATGCTCTTTACTCCGCTTTTGCTTTCAATTCCACTCCATTTACCTATAATTCATCAAAAACTCGTGTATACCTCTATTTCCGACAAATGATTGAATAGAACATAAAAGGCACACAAAATCTCTCTAAATGCAAGGTAAACTGAGACAATCTTTTACAATATGCATGAATATGATGGTACATAATTCATGTCATCACTTCATGACTAATTAATAATCCATTCTATCTTGTATTTTATATTCGGAACTTTCTTGGGGACAAGCAAGGGCTAAGTATGGGGTATTTTGATAGCATGAATTTTTGTCTATATTTTGGGGCCTGTTTAGACGTTTTATCTTCAATAATCTGCATGTTTGAATGTATATTATGTGATTATATTGTCGTTTCATCTACCTTTACGGGAATCGAGGTCTACACCAAGTTTCGTTGTAATCGTAGGTAAAATGGCACGTTTTGCGTCAAAAAGGAGCAAAAGGAGCTAAGGAGTCATTGGAGCTACATTCAGGAGCTTAAGGAAGAATCCAGGAATCATGGAATTGGATTAGAGATTCACTTTCGACCAGATTTGAGAGATTTCACATTCAGTTGCGATTCACCTCGGTTGACTACAGAGTCACCTCGACCGAGGTGATCTAGAGGACCTGACTCGACCGAGCGAACACCTTGGACGCGGCAAGGATATTTTAATCTTGGCTGAGATCTTTTATTTTCGGAAAGAGGATCTTATATTTTTAGGCTGGATTCCTGGAAGGAAGAAGATAATTTAGCCCATATATTTTACCAATTTTTATGGGAAAAGATCTTTCTAAGATATCTTATCTTTGGAGAGTAATTTTCCTATAAAAAGGGTTGAATTTTTCACAAATCCAACATCGGCTATACCGTGCTATAACACCGCATACAACCGCTTAGGGCTGAAGATTGTGCTTACAGCCGTTTTACCCCACTATAGTTGGGAGATTTGAAGAACCTTTTTGAAGGTTGAAGGAAGAAAGTTAGTAGCTTTTATAGCTTTTGTGAAGGGTTTTGTAAGACTCTCTTAGATTCCCTTCTTTGTTGATTTGTCTTATTGGATTTTGATCCAAGGAACGCTTGTTGATTGATAATTGATTCAGTTATTGAAGCCTTTCTCTTAAGGTTTTCTTGTTCAATTATTCTCTTTCTTCCCTTATATTTGATTATTGCTTTCATGATGATGAGTGACTAATTTCTTTGTGTGATTCTAGGGTGATTGGCTGAAGGTTGTGGGAAAAACAATGATAGAATAATCTTAATCACAGTAGGACCCTGAAAGTTCGAGTTTGTTTACCTAAGATCATGAGTGTAGGTAATAAAGGTTTATCCTTTATTGGGGTTTGAGTGTGCTTCCATTCCATCTTTGTGAGTTAGCCTGAGACTTACCCGGTAAAGGTTGATTCTATTCCCTTAGTTGTAGTGTTAATTTGAGGTTATAGTTCTTTTCCTTTATTCCTTGAGACTTACCCGGTAATAGGAGTTACGGTTTGGGATTAGTGAGTAGTGAGACTTACCCGGTGATCTATTCCACTTTAGTAACACCTTCCCTATGCAAATATCTCAGCTTTGTCTGCTTATCTTTAGATCTTGAGTTGGAACCACAACTAGATGCTTTAATCCCTAGAATTGCATATTTCCTTAATTGACTTTTTATCATCTTTGATTGCTTTGATCGCTTTTGTGGTTAGTAGTTGCATTGACAACCTATTCCTGCTTTGTTTCACTAAGTCCGTGTGATCGACCCTTGGAATTTCTTGCTTTTTACTACGATTGACCCGTACACTGCGGGTTCGCATCCTTGTTTTAAGCTTACATCTAGGGTTATAAATTTAAATCTTGCACACACCGTTTGGAGCGAACATGCATTACCTGTTGTTCCAATCTCAAGGCCTTGAAGTTGGGTTTCAAGCCCTTGAAGTGGAGTTCTGTTGTCACAGTTTCAAGTTTCAAGGTCTTGAAGGTGTGTTTCAAGGTCTCGAGGATTTTCTTTGGTATCTTGAATCTTTTCTTGCATATTATTGTCTTTACTTTTAGGATCTTCCTCTTCATCCGAAATGTGTTCTTCTCTTTGATTCAGATTTAGATCTGCAAAACTCTCACTCAAAGTACCATCATTGCTTTCATCAAAAATGATATGAATGCTTTCTTCAACAACTTTGGTACGTTTGTTATATACTCGATAAGCTTTGCTATTTGAAGCATATCCAATGAATATAGCTTCATCACTACGTGCATCAAATTTTCCGAGATTGTCTTTTCCATTGTTGTGAATAAAACAAGTACATCCAAAAGGTTTGAAGTATGAAATGTTTGGTTTTCTTCCTTTAAAGAGTTCGTAAAGAGTCTTTTTCAAAATAGGGCGAATTAAACATCGATTTAAAATATAATTTGCGGTATTTACTACTTCAGCCCAAAAACTTTTTGGCAAATGATTTTCTAAAAGCATTGTCCTAGACATATTGCGTTCCACAACTCCATTTTGTTGAGGAGTTCTAGGAGCTGAAAAGTTATTAGACATACCATATTTTGCACAAAATAAATTGAACTTTAGTTGATAAAATTCTCTTCCATGATCGCTTCTTATAGAAACGATTGGTATGTTTTTCAAACTTTTTAACTCCTTACACAATTTTGAAAACTCAAATAAAGCTTCAGATTTTTCTCGTAGAAAAGATATCCATGTAAACCAAGAGAAATCGTCTACTATAACAAGGATGTATTGTTTTCCTCCGGGAGATTTGACACGCATAGGTCCACAAAGATCCATATGTAAAAGTTCAATAGGTCGAGAAGAACTTACAGCTTTCTTAGCTTTGAATGAACCTCTTGTTTGTTTACCTTGTGTACAAGCTTTACATAGGTCATCAACCTTGAAGTTTAGGTTTGGCAAACCACGTACAAATCTTTTGTAAGTAGCCTCTACATAGTGTGTATGCTTACGTTGTCAAGTCTTTTATGCCAAAGCCTTGGATCATCAGTCAAGGCCTTTAAGCATTTTAGCTTAGTTCCTGCAACTTGGTTAGTACTCAAAGAATAAACATTATTACACCTAGGAGCAATAAGCAATACTTCTCTCGTTTTTATGTCTTGAACTTCACATTCATCTGAATCAAACATGAATTTATTGCCTTTATCATAAATTTGAGAAATACTTAGCAGATTATATTTCAAGCCATCAACTAAATAAACATCATCAATAAAGTTGGATGAATCATAGCAAATTTTACCAATGACAATTATGTCACACTTTCCTTTATCACCAAGAGTAATAGTTCCAGATGATTGCTTCTTTAAATCTGAGAATAAAGAACTCTTTCCACTCATATGTCTTGAGCAACCACTATCTAAAATCCATTTGTGCTCCTTTACCTTGGTGATATCCTGCAAAACAGCAAACATCAACCTTTCCGGGTTGACCAAATGGCATATTTTGGTTCATACTCAGGTTCGATCATGTTTGGTGGTCTAGTACCTTTAGGAACCCAGATTTGTTTGACTTGTTTCCTTAAACATAAAGGATAGGTGTTTCTGATCATATAAGGATCATTTCTTCTATAAGGACATGTAGATTTACCATGACCCTTTTTACAACAATAGAAGCAGGTAGGCATATGAATGCTTCCTTTTGCCGTAACAAAAGTGGTGGTAGGTTTTCTAGGAAAGCTTCTATGATACCCTATACCATTTTTGTTAAGTGAAGATTGTTGTCCACCCATCATTCTTTCCAGATTAGCTTTTGAACGAGTAAACTTAATGAGTGATGCCTTTTGGTCTTGACACATTAAAGTCACATCAACTTTCTCTTTCTCTAGATCGATATAGCTTCGATGTAGAGAAGAGAGGTTGTTCTTGAGAATCAGGTATCTGATTCCAAGGCCTTGATATTGCCATCAAGTTCTTCCTTTTATGTGTTAAGATTTTCAATCTCCAGAGACATTTCACTTAATTATTTATCTTGTTCATGAAGTTTTTCTTTGAAAGAATTTATCCTTATTTTATGTTCCTTATCACTTAAGATAATATACGTAAGAAATTGTTTAAGGTCAATCTCACGTTGAGACAAAATTGTACTTACCATATTATTGATGTAAAGATTTGAGTTATCTTCATGATCGGCCATAAGACACAAGTTTGCTTGTTCTTGTTCATCTTCTGATTCATTTGTTGATTCTGAATCACTCCATGAAGCAACCATGGCTTTCTTCTTTCGATCGTTCTTCTTGAAGTTGGTCCTCTTCTTTTGTGGACAATCCTTTACCAAATGATCTGTTTCTCCACATTCAAAACAAGTCAGTACTTTCGTTTTCTTATTAGAGTTAGAAAACTTACCTCGGGGTTTTGATGATCGTGGAAATTCTCGGTTTGCAGATTGTTTCTTTATCTTGAGAATTCTTGCTAATCCTTTAGAGATCATGGCGAGAGCATCTTCTTCATTATCATCATCACTATTTTCTTCATCAGAAAGTAACTCATCTCTTCTGGATTTTAATGCCAAATTCTTGGAGTTGGATGGGAGTTCTCCATCTTCTTCGCCAAGAATCATTTTATGTGTGATGAGTTTTCCAAGTAAATCATCAAGATGAAGAGTAGTAAGATTTTGAGCTTCTTCAATAGCAGTCATCTTTGGTCCCCACTTGGCTTTAGGTAAGCTTCTTAGAACCTTTCTCACTTTTTCTTCATTTGTGAAGGTCTTTCCAAGTGAGTCTAGATTGTTCACTATCCCAGTGAATCTGGTGAACATTTGTTTTACTGGTTCATTTGGATTCATCTTGAATAGCTCGTATTGGCTAAGAAAGATGCTAATCTTTGTTTGCTTGACTTGACTTGTTCCTTCGTAAGTGACAACAAGCTTGTCCCATATTTCTTTTGCACTTTTGCATGATGAGATGCGGTTGAATTCATTAGCATCTAAACCACAGTAAAGTACATTCATTGCTTTGTAATTCTTTGACACACTGTCCAAGTCAGCCTGTGTGAAGTCTGATTCCTTCTTTGGGATTTGGAATCCTTCAGCCGTTGTCATTGGAACTTTGGGTCCATCTTGAATAATGCTCCAAAGCTCCATATCCTAGTCAATCAGGAACATACACATTAGTGATCTCCAATGAGCGAAGTTGTTGCCACAGAAGAGTGGTGGTCGAGATGAGAATCTTCCTTGAGCAAATCCACCATCACCTACAGGATTCATGATTAGTCTCACTGATGGTTAAATCAATAAACGTGAGTCTAGCTCTGATACCAATTGAAGAACCGATAGGTGATATAAATAATATAGATAATACTCTAGAAGGGGGGTTGAATAGAGTATGGGAATTTTTCGCAAATCATATCTCAAGGCCTTGAAACTCCTTTCAAGGGCCTTGATGTCAATCTGTGTTACTAGTGAAACTTCGATTTCAAGGGCTTTGAAACTCAATTTCAAGGGCCTTGACTTCTTGCTCCAGCAAAACAAAGTTAGTCACAGTAAAGTTTATATGGTGCGGAATTGAAAAGATTGACACGAGGATATTTTTACGAAGTTCGGCTCTAAATAGCCTACTCTCCATCCTAGGGTATATCCGTAGGATCTAACTATCTATTATCAGCTTCAAAGAGTCCTAGATACAAACTAGAAGAAATCCCCTTCTTCTCTCACTGGTAGCCAATGCTACGATCTAGCTCCAACTCTTAACCTAGCTATAATAGCCTAGTTACTTCACAGAGTAACACACTCTAGTATAACACTTTTTAGATCTACCAATGGAGCTCTTGTGTTTTCTCTCTCTCTAAGGGGATAAAACTTTTACGTGAATATGAGAAAGAAAAACAACGAATGAAGATGATTAGGTTGCTTGAGGATGCAAAGATGTTTTCCGGTGTAAGCTTGTCTTTCTTCTTCTTCGACCATCATCTTCATTTATATCATCTATGGAAAGATCTTCTAGCCGTTGTAGAGATGACCGTTTGAAGATCAACCTTCGATCCCTACGAACACGTTGAGTCTTTTACTCCTTGATCTTCTCGTCTTCTGTTGGATAAGAGAGAGAAGATATTTTTCCGTTTTTTGTTGTTTAGAAAATATTCTTGAAATGATTCTCTATCCTTCGGTTGAGATCTTCCTTCGGTTGACAAAGTCTTTTGTTGATAAGATCTTCTTGTTGCAGAATCTTCAACGAAGATCTTCAATTTATTTGAATCCTTGTTCCGTGCACTTTAGATTCCAAGGCCCTTGATCTTCGTCCTTTTGAACTTGTTCTTGAATCCAACTTCAAGGCCCTTGACATGTAGATATACAACCTGCACTGAATTCAAACCAAACATCTAGAAATATAATCAAGTACATTGTTAGAGATCCAACTGCTATATTTGTGAAGTCTTTCATCATCAACACCTGTAAACCGTTTCAATCAAGGTGGAGTTTTCAATCTCCACCTTGATGGAAGACAACACAAAGTGCTTGATGGGGTCTTCACCACTTAACCCATGGAATGATGGGAGCAAGTGGATTAGCCCTGGCTTGAGCTCGAAGTTGACACCTTCCCCTATTGCCGGTATAGTAACCGCAAGAGGGTGTTGGGTCAAGTCCGGCTGTGTGAGTTGGCAAAGTGTTCGGTTAGCCATTTCTTCACGGAGTCTCCGTTGTCTACGTTGCCGGATGTGCGTTGTCTCAATTTCTAGATCAAAAGGAACAAATCCGGAGTTAGTAGCACGGGTTTGAACTATGAAAACCGTCCAAACCAATAATCAATAATCAAAGAAAACAAAAACACAACTAAACTCCCCTGCAACGGCGCCAAATTTAACAAACGCTAAAACCTAGGTCGTTGTATTTTAGCTTAGGTCAAAGTAGAAGTCCTAACGTTACACTAACAAGTTCATGTATAGCGTAAGTAAGGGTCGAACCCAAGAGAGTTAAGTTGAAGTTTTGATTAGATTCAATTATTGATAATGTAACCAAGTAAAAGGGGGGTGGGGTGGATTGGAATATCACAAGACAAAAGCATAAACAAGTAAAGATGTGAATAGATTGATGAGAAATGGACTACACTAGGTTGAATCTTAGCATGCAATGCTACTTTGGTTGATTCCTTTTATAAGTATTATAGCAAAGTTCTCGTCTTGATCATATATATGTGTTGAGCCAACCGGCATCAACACAACTTAACAAGTTAATGTTCCGTAAACCTACAAGAACAAGAAACAAGTTAGCTTTCAAACAAAGACAAAGAGATATAAAGAGAAGAATAAAACCATTAGACTTTTCTTTATATTTGTATTCCTTTTCCTTTAAGTAATCACAACCTGCTTTTACCTAAAGGTTTTCTACTAGATTAAAGACCCGAACTTGGAATCTATAACTCCTAGTTCTTTGCATGCAATTAAACGCTAAGGTGATCAAACTAAGCGGTAAGAGACATGCAATTTGATAAGTAAAGCACAAGGAATACAAAACATATACTGAACAATACTTATATTAAAAAGGACTTACAACTAAAGCAGCAATACAGCTTCAAAACAACTCAATGTAGCAAGGAAATTAGAAGCTCACTACACAAAGGAAGCAAGGGAAAAGAGAGAATAATATGGGAAATGGTGGATGATTCTAGCAATCAGCCATGGACCTATTTATACTAGAATTGGCACTAAATGGGAGTAAATGGCCGGCCTAAACAACCACATTTAATGTCATAAAGGTGGTGTAAATAGCCGGAGTAAAGTCTCTGACGGTAAACCGTAGGGGCGGGCTTGAGGGCCGTAGGGGCGGTTTATGCGAAAACGCTTGGAGTTCTTCATGGCCGCAAGGGCGGCCTGGAAATTCCGCAGGGGCGGATCTTTAATGTTCTTCAAACGTCTGACTCTTCATCTTTCTGTTGCTTCTGATGTCGAGCCGCAGGGGCGGCCCAATGTCGCCGCAGGGGTGGTGACATTGGCTCTTCGGCTTCACAGCTCCGCAGGTTGGTCCGCAAGCAAAGGTGTCGGGGCGCCGGCTTCACTTCTTCCAGGTAAGTCACCGCAGGGGCACCCATGAATGGCGCAAGGGCGGTGACAATCTTTGTTCCGGGCGCTGGCGAAGGCGCAGGCTGCGTTCCGGAGTGCAGTGTCACCCGCAGGGGCGGTGACACTGCTCCGCAGGGGCGGTGTGGCACCAAAAGCTTGTCTTCATGAATGATCTTCAACTTCCAAGTGCTTCTAACTTCTCTTTTAACTTCTTTTAGACTTCTTCTTCTGGATTAAGAAGTTAGCAGCATAAACTGACTCTAATACAACAAAAACACTCTAAAAACTAACCTAAATGATAGTGATTCCATCACCTATCACTTGCACTAATAATATTTTCAAGGTTTCACACTTATGTGAAGTCATGAAGGTCCTAACTACAGGACTTAATCATGCCTTATAATATATTAGTATTACCTTATTCGTATTCTACCAAAGCTCGCATTATTCCTTCGAGTAGGTGTAGAATTTACTCCCTTTTCTTATGTAACGTCCAATCGACCGTAGAGGTTCTATCCATAATCTTTCATGTACTTTTCGTACATGCCACATCGACTTCAAACTTCCCTTACTATTGTTGATCACCTTATGTATTTCTCGATATTCTATGTACAATTACAATGGAAGTCTCATCTTGTGTTTGATCCACTAACTCCCCTTACCATGATCAAACCTGATAGCATGAATTATAGTCTATATTTTGGGGTTTGTTTGGACGTTTTATCTTCAATAATCTGCATGTTTGTATGTATAATATGTGATTATATTTCCATTTCATCTACCTTTGCGGGAATCGAGGTCTGCACCTAGTTTTGTTGTAATCGTAGGTAAAATGGCACGTTTTGCATCAAAAAGGAGCAAAAGGAGCTATGGAGTCATTGGAGCTACATTCAGGAACATAAGGAACCATCCAGGAAGCATAGCCATGGATTAGAGATTCACTTTGGACCAGATTTGAGAGATTTCACTTTCAGTTGTGACTCACCTCGGTTGACCACAGATTCACCTCGACCGAGGTGATCCAGAGAAGTCGACTCGACTGAGGCGAACACCTGGGACGCGGCGAGAATATTTTATTCTTGGCTGAGATCTTTTATCTTTGGAAAGAGATCTTATATTTTTGGGCTTGGCTCCTGGAAGGAAGAAGATATCCTAGATCATATATTTTACCTATTTTTATGGGAAGAGATCTTTCTAAGATATCTTATCTTTGGAGAGTAATTTTCCTATAAAAAGGGTCGGATTTCACACAAATACGACATCCGCTATCATCCCGCTTACGACGAGAACAAAACGCTATATCCGCATACAGTTGGGAGATTTGAAGAACCTTTTTGAAGGTTGAAGAAGGAAGTTCATAGCCTTTATAGCTTTTGAAGGGTTTTTGTAAGATCATCTTAGATTCCCTTCCTTGTTGTCTTGTCTTGTTGGATTTCTATCCAAGGAACGCTTTGTTGTGATATTTGATTCAGTTATTGAAGTCTTTTCATTAAATTCTTCTTATTCAAATATTCACTTTCTTCCCATATACTTGATTAATACTTTCATGATGATGAGTGGCTAATCTCTTTGTGTGATTCTAGGGTGATTGGCTGAAGGTTGTGGAAAAAACAATGATAGAATGATCTTAATCACAGTAGGACCCTGAAAGTTCGAGTCTTTAACCTTAAACCTAAGCATCTCGTTCAGTCGATGAACATCTCGGCCGGGGTGGAATTCTTCTGACCGAGGTGACTTATCTGATCCGAAACTGAGAGTTAAGTGTTAGAGTTTGCCAAATCCTATTCTTATTACACCTTTCCTGGTTCAATTCAAGCCTAGGATGAGACTTACCCGGTAATTCCTTAGTTTGTTTACCTAAGATCATAAGTATAGGTAATAAAGGTTTATCCTTTATTGGGGTTTGAGTGTGCTTTCATCCCATCTTTGTGAGTTAGCCTGAGACTTACCCGGTAAAGGTTGATTCTATTCCCTTAGGTGGTGTGTTAGTTTGAGGTTATGGTTCTTTATCTTAATTCCTTGAGACTTACCCGGTAATTCCTTAGTTTGTTTACCTAAGATCATAAGTATAGGTAATAAAGGTTTATCCTTTATTGGGGTTTGAGTGTGCTTTCATCCCATCTTTGTGAGTTAGCCTGAGACTTACCCGGTAAAGGTTGATTCTATTCCCTTAGGTGGTGTGTTAGTTTGAGGTTACGGTTTTGGATTAGTGAGTAGTGAGACTTACCCGGTGATCTATTCCACTTTACTAACACCTTCCCCACGCAAAAACCTCAGCTTGTCCGCTTATCTTGAGATCTTGAGTTGGAACCACAACTAGATGCTTTAATCCCTAGAATTGCATATTTCCTTTATTGACTTTTATCATCTTTGATTGTTTTAATTGCTATTGTGGTTAGTAATTGCTAAAGCTTACCGTAATTGGACTTTGTTTCACTATGTCCCTGTGATCGACCCTTGGAATTCCTTGCTTTTTACTACGATTGACACGTACACTGCGGGTTCGCATCCTTGTTTTAAGCTTACGTCTAGGGTTATAAATTTAAAGCTTGCACACACCTTTTGGAGCGAACAAGTTTTTGGCGCCGTTTCCGGGGACTTGGTCTAGACCGAGCCGGTTACGGTTTGCTTTTGGGGCACTTGCCCCCGTGTCTACTAACCACTATACTTGAGTGACTTTTGCAGGTTCTTTCTTAGGTTTATGCGAAGAACCCGCACTGGGAAGGAAATCGTTCCTTACGATCCCGAACCAGAAAAGACATACAAACGACGCTTAAGAGAAGCGAAGATGGCCAACCAAGACAATCGCGATCTTGAGGCCGAGTTGAAAGAGGCGCTAGAGCAGCTACGCCTTAGCAGGGAAGAACTAAGGCAAGAGAAAGAGGAAACTCGCACCAGGACTGAAGCGATCAAAGCAGATATGGCGGCCTTACGAGACAAATATCAACTTCGACCGAGGGAAGACCCAGTTCCCGATGCTGGACCGATGCAGGTCCCAGTTGCTAACCCACGATCGAGGCAGGTCCCAGTACCTGAGGCCCCGGCCGAGGTACTTCCACCTCGGATGCCAGTCCGATGCGCTCTTTTTGCAGGAATCCCGCAAACCCTAGGTCAAAGGATGGACCCCAATCAACAACTGAGGCGTCCAGGAGTTAACCTAGGAGATCCAGCGGACCATGACTACGAACTTCGACCGCAAGTTCTCTCCATGATTCGCCAATGCCAATTCGGAGGGCTAGAGAAGGAATCCCCACATCAACATCATCAAAACTATGAGATCTTGATGGAGACCTTGAGACCCTCAAGGATTGAAAATAACAACTACAAGCTAAGACCTTTTTACTTTTCTTTAAAAGATAGAGCTCTTACTTGGTATCAATCTCTTCCTCCATGAAAAATTAGCACTTGGGAGGAGATGACTGCGGAATTCTTGACTAAATTCTTTCCCCCCTCTAAGACCGCTGAAATGAGAGGGAAGATTAATGCATTCATCATGAAGGACAAGGAGAGCTTGTCCAAGTCATGGGAGAGGTTCAAGGACATTCTTTTGGATTCCCCACATCATGGGATTCCAAAGCTAGAGTTGTTGGAGATATACTTCAAGGGACTGGACGGAAGCACCCAGTTCAACCTCCAATTACTCTCCGCCGGTACCTTTATGGACATGGCGATTGACGAAGCTTGGGACTTCATCGAGAAGCAAGCTTTGCATATGGAGAAGTACACCCATCAAGGAGCTGAAGGTGGAGTTAAAAGAGTTAACTTCCAAGAAACTCAGCCCAACAACAATCAACTCACGTCTTTGAAGAACAACGTGAAGCAATTGAAGGAACTCTTGGTTGCTCAAACCAAGAAGGAAGATCAAGGACAAAGGAATAACAACAATGGATACCGTAACAACAACAACGGTTCCCGAAACAACAACTACAACAACAACAATAGAGGATCCAATAGCAACAATTGGAGGGCGAGCAACCAAAATTCTGGTAACAATAATTCTAACTCCAATCCTAACGATTCCTCTAATCCTTTCCTCTCTTCTCCTTCCTCTTCTTCTACTCCATTAAAGATCCAGAGGCAAGGATCAAGTTCGTCTCAGCCGGAAAAGAAAGACGCAATGCTGGAGGCTATCTTGCTCAAGCTTAGCGCTATGGAGACTTCTATGACTTCATTTTCGAAGGCCCAAAAGGCCTTTGAACAACAACTTGCAAGTAGGGCGAATGAAGCGCCAAGAGATCCAGAGAAGCTTCCAGCAAGAACGGAAAGCAACCCTAATGGCCATAACTACGAGGAGTGGACTGAAAACTGCAGATCCAGTGCCTCGGTCGGTGCCAGTACCGACGAAGACCACCTCGGTCCAGGTGAAGTCGAAGAACACTTCGGCCGAAGTGCCATCCGAGGTGGAGCCACAGAAAGCGGAGGGGAAAACTGAAGTTTATGTTCCACCTCCTACATACAAACCACCACTTCCATTCCCCCAGTCAAGGGCCAGAGCACATCTAGACAAGCACTTTGGTAAGTTCCTTGACTTGATGAATAAACTGCACATTAACATTCCTTTCCTTGATGCTATTCAAGGAATGCCCGCCTATGGGAAGTTCTTGAAGGAGATCCTATCAAGGAAGAGGAAACTGGAAGATTTTGGTGAAGTAAGGATGACATCTAAATCCACGGAACTTATTCAAATCATGAAGGAGAATATGCCACCTAAATTAAGAGATCCCGGCTCATTTTGCATTCCCATTCAAGTTGGGGATGTCACTTGTCAAGCCCTATGTGATCTAGGAGCCAGCGTGAGCATCATTCCGCTGGAGCTATGTGTGAAGATCGGACTTGGAGAGCCCAAGCCGGTCAAGATTCGATTATACATGGCGGACCGCTCCATTACCCACCCCGTGGGCATTTTGGAGGACGTTCCGGTCAAGTTAGGTAACTTCTATTTACCAATAGACTTTGTTGTACTTGACATTCCCGCAGATTATCCTGTTCCTATTATTCTCGGGAGGCCATTTCTAGCAACTTCGGGTTGCAACGTGGATTGCAAGAACGCCAAGTTGAAATTCAACATTGGTGGAGACGAAGTGGAGTTCGCACTACTTGCAGCCATGAAAGGGGAGCAGCTAAGCGATGATATCTTCAACATCTACGATGAAGAAGAATCAAGAGAATTGGTGAGCTCTATCCTTATTAACGATCCACTCGAAAGAGTTATTAGTTTCAGTTTAATGGAGGAGGGTATAGATGCTTCTTGTGAAGCAGATATACGGAGCTTAAAAGCACTGGAAGAAGATCCAGGAGCTAGAACTGAGAAGCTAATCCAGGAGACGAAGATCTCCAGTTTCGGTTCTAGTTGCAGTACCTTGACCGAGGCACTTTCTGGCCTGAGCGAGGCGACCGAAGAACATCTCGGTCAACGCCTCTGCGCCTCGACCGAGGTCGAAGGCGAGATGATGTCAGCTGAGACTGCTAAAATAACAAACTTCTTACTCCTTTCTCTGACATTCATCCTCAGTTGGTAGAATATTCTATCCACCAACTTTCTGATAATACAGGACCTTGGTATGCTGATATTGTGAATTATCTTGTTTGCCAGGAAGTACCGCCCGGATTGACGTACTCTCAAAAGAAGAGATTCTTCAAGGAAGTACGCCATTACTACTGGGATGAACCGCTGCTATTCAAGTGCGGGCCGGATGGGATGCTTCGAAGATGCATTCCGGAAGATGAAGTTAATAGCGTCATACGGCATTTTCATTCACTTCCTTGTGGAGGACATGCTAACACCGATAAAACATGCGTTAAGGTATTACGTTCCGGTTTCTTTTGGCCTACATTATTTAAGGATGTGCAATCGTTTGTTGTCTCTTGTGATGCATGCCAAAGAACAGGAAATTTATCAAGGAGGAACGAAATGCCACTTAATAACATTCAAGAGGTGGAAATCTTTGATGCATGGGGGATAGACTTTATGGGACCTTTCCCATCCTCCGGAGGAAACCTCTATATTCTTCTTGCAGTTGATTACGTTTCTAGATGGGTTGAAGCCATTGCTTCTCCCACTAATGACGCCAAGGTGGTTGTGAAGTTCTTAAACAGGACTATCTTTCCACGTTTTGGAACTCCACGTATCATCATCCGTGATGGAGGAACGCATTTCATCAACCGGAAGTTCAAGGCACTTCTATCGAAGTATGGGGTAACCCACAAGGTAGCAACCCTTTTTCACCCTCAAACTAGTGGACAGGTCGAGATCTCGAATAGAGAAATCAAAGCAATTTTGGAGAAGACCGTCTCTAGGACGAGGAAGGATTGGTCCATGAAATTGGACGATGCTCTTTGGGCCTATAGGACCGCATTTAAGACTCCCATTGGTACCACCCCTTATAATTTGGTATATGGGAAGTCTTGTCATTTGCCCGTTGAGTTAGAACACAAAGCATATTGGGCCATCAAATGGTTGAACTTCGACATTAAGGAAGCCGGCGAGAAGCGGCTATTGGATATAAATGAGCTGGAGGAGCTGCGTTTGAACGCTTATGAGAATGCCAAGATCTATAAGGAAAGGACGAAGAAATGGAATGACAAGCGTATCATCCCTAAGGAGCTTAACGAAGGAGACTTAGTTCTACTCTTCAACTCCCGCCTCCGCCTCTTTCCAGGTAAGTTGAAATCTAGATGGACCGGACCTTATGTTGTGAAACATGTTTTTCCTCATGGTGCAGTTGAGATATGGGGCGAAACAAGCGGAAGCTTCAAGGTCAATGGTCATAGACTTAAGAAATACCAACCGGAAGTTCCGGTTGAGGAGGTTGCAACACTATACCTCGTTTGAGAGATGCATTATGGTCCAGCTAGCGACCTTTAACCAAGCGCTTCTTGGGAGGCAACCCAAGGTATTGCTTTCTTTTCCCTTTTTCTAGTCTAGCTTAGATAGTTTTGCTTTTGCTTTGCTTTGTTTTGTTTTTGGCATTCTAGACAGATAACAGGTGAAAACTAAGGAAGGAGTACAAACCAGGAGCATAACTGGAAGGACAGAAGATCGAGAATTTGAGAAGACGAAGTTTGACTGAGGCACATCTCGGTTGCTGACAGAGCACCTCGACCGAGATGATTCTTGAGCAACCAAGGCGACTAGGGTTTCTGAAGAACCACCTCGGTCCGTATCACCTCGGTCCAGTCGAGACCACCTCGACCGAGGTGACAGCAGTTCCAGAAAGGGTATAAAAGGGGGATTAATTTTCTCTCTCTTCTGTTTTACCCTTCCTCGACCGCGGCGCTCCCTTTCACCTCGCCCTTCAATTCTTTCTCGTTTTCGAAGATTTTCGCTTCCAAACTGCGATTAAAGCATAGAGGATCCCAGTGCAACGTCGAGCTGGGAAGAAATCGAACCGAAACGGCCGAATGAGGTAAAAAGAGAACGAAACCCTAACCGCGCTGTTTTTGCTTCGATTTAGGCTTGGATTGCCTTGCATTTGCTGAGAAACAAATTAAGTACCCCATAGGAACCAATTGTAGTGATTTTGGGGGAAAAGAACTGGATTTCTGAGAGATTAGATCGCACAGTTTTTCGCCTCGGTCCAGTCGTGCTGTGCCTCGGCCGAGGTGTTCTTCAGTGTTGTCAGACCGACCGAGGTGACCTGACAGAAAGTGTTTTGAAAATGAGTTCTGACAGACGGCTTGCCATTAGGGATAGATCCTCCCCTTCCCCTTCCTCTTCTTCTTCCAGACCTTATCGACCAGTGATCCACGAGCGACACCGGGTCGATTACGAACGTATTGCAGCCCGTCCAGTGATAGCACCTCGCTTCCTGGACGTATCAGCCTTTGACTGTCTCCATGTGGATGGAGACCTTAGACGTATGATATCGACGGTAGGACTGGATTAGTTTACTGAGATCCGCGCACCCGCCTATCTAGAGCCTACCCTAGAGTTTGTTAGCTCTTTCACTTACCTCCCCACAGAGCGTTCTGTGAAGTACCGGTTGATGAACCGGAACTTCATAGTTCCACTAGAGTATTGGAGAGACATTTTTGGTTTCCCAGCCCCGACCGTTGTTGACTTTCCTTCCCGGACTGTAGCTAGGGAGTTTTGGGGACAGATTGCTCACGTGGTTAAGCACGCAGACAGGTGGCGCCCTGGAGACTCCAGGGAGAAGGTTATTTTTCACCTAGCTTTTAGGTTAGCCCACCGCATTTTCAGCGAGACACTTCTGGCGCGTACTGAGATGCCCCAAAAGGTCCGACAGGGGAGCTTTTTAGCCTATACTACATGGTGACTAGAGGGATCCCCGACTTTGGCTTGATGTTGGCAGAGGACCTGCACAAGATCAAGGCCAAGGCGAAGGGGGACATATGTTGCGGAGGAATTGTGACCCACATCGCCAGCTATCAGGATTTGGATCTCAGCGCTTGCACTATGGTGGCGGCTGCCAAACCGCTAGGACTGCAGGAGATGATTACTCGGCGGATTCTGGTTCCCTGAGGACTGACTACGCCATATGTGGCGATGCCATGGGAGCTGACTGCACCGCAGGAGATCAGGTGGTCAGCCCAGTTTATAGTCTATGACCCTCATTACTGGCAGACCGCTTGGGCCCCACTGATGGAGGATTATAGAGAGGCAGCAGCTGCACCAGATGAGGAGGAGGAGGTAGATGAGGAGGAGACTGCTAATGACAGGGATGATGGAGTTCCGATGGATACAGGGATGGATACTGTTGGGACGAGTGCGCCCGTTATTGATCTTGATGATGATGATAGTGAGCCTGCACCAACCACATCTCCAGTGAGACCTGCTAGGTGTAGGACACGCCGACACAGATATCAAGAGGCTCACCGTCGGATCGATGATCTGACGGATCAGATGATTGATTCTTATGCCGCTCTATCACTGGATATCCGCGAGATGTAGGAGCGACAGCATTACCAGCATATGATGGTGCAGATTCAGTTTCAGCAGATCATGGGTTACCCGTTCGACCCATCTCAGTATCCATATGTGCCACCACCACCACCATTGGATCGTGACTATTGAGAGCTGCAGGATTTTCTTTCTTATTTCTTATGCAGTTCAGCTGTATGTCCGGTGAGTATTTTATTTCTTTGGACTTATTTTGACCCACTGGGACAGTGTGTCCCAAGTATGGGGTATTTATGTATTACTTGACTCATGGATGTATGACTCGACTTTATATGATATTTATGCTTCAGTTTGCTTCTATATGTTTATCTGAGACTGCATGCATACATATAGGTTATTTGATTGAAAAAAACGTCGAAAAACTGGTTTTAAAAAAAAAAATTTGACCTCGACCGGGGGAGTTCTGGCCGAACGAGGTGTTTCACCTCGGTTGACCTAAGAACACCTCGACCGAGGTGGGTTAACTGAGAGTTTTCGAAAAAAGTTTTGTGCTTCTTATCTGGATATGATCTCAGTGAAGATCTTACTTACTGACTGGTTTTGAAATCTTTATGTGTTTGAAAGGTTTTATAATATGTTTATATTGCTAAATGCTTTGTTTGAAATTATTGGCATGTTTAATACTTTGTTTTTATCTAAATTATGTTGAATTTGAAGGTTGACACCACGTTATGAGTTCTCTCACTTTCTTCCTGAAAAGACCAAGGCAATTCATTCTTCTCCCTTCTTCTTCTTGATCATGCTTAACCCCTCATATACATTTTTGCCTCCCTTTACCTATCCGGGAATTTGGAAGCAAGCGAAGTGGTGAAAGCAAGTGAAGTTAAAGGTGATAAGTTGGCTGGAAGTGAAAGTGTTAGAAAGTAATAATAGGTTTGGGGAAGTCAATCATGATGATGAGTAACTCGGCACCATTCACATAGCCGGGTGCTTGTGTCTGGCCAAAGTCGGATTGAGCGATATTCCTAACGGGTCATGGTATGTGCATCAAGGGTTTGATGCATCTCAAGAAATTGATGATTGCTAATTTCCTAGGCTTCGGTTATTGTGCACCTCCGTCCATGCATCCCAAAAAGTAAAGTAAAAGAAAAAGTGTGAAATAAGCAAAGCTTATTAGTGGAAGATGTTGAAAGTCAAAGTGAAAGTGAAGTATATCCTTTTCCCGGATTCTAGCACCACATTACCTTACATACATCCCTACCCTACACGTTTCTTGACCTTTCTTTTGGGAAGCCCTTGAGACCTCGAGCTTGTTGATTGACTTAGTGGTTTAAACTGGATTATGCATGATTAATTTCGATAAATATGACTTATTATGCATTATATGATTTTATGCAAAGATGAACAACTTTCTTATATTTATAAAATGTTTTAATCATATTGTGATTTTAAATTCCGTGAAGTATTCTCTTAGAGTGATCTATGATTGTAGCACACCATTAAAAATGTTTTTGAAAGACTTTTCATCGATTTTCTTGACTTATAATTCATTCTATCTTTCCATTTATATGCGGAACTTGCTTGGGGACAAGCAAGGGCTAAGTATGGGGTATTTTGATAGCATGAATTATAGTCTTTATTTTGGGGTTTGTTTGGACGTTTTATCTTCAATAATCTGCATGTTTGTATGTATAATATGTGATTAAATTACCATTTCATCTACCTCTGCGGGAATCGAGGTCTACACCTAGTTTTGTTGTAATCGTAGGTAAAATGACACGTTTTGCATCAAAAAGGAGCAAAAGGAGCTATGGAGTCATTAGAGCTACATTCAGAAACATAAGGAAACATCCAGGAAGCATAGCCATGGATCAGAGATTCACGTTGGACCAAATTTGGGAGATTTCACATTCAGTTGTCACTCACCTCGGTTGACCACAGATTCACCTCGACCGAGGTGATCCAGAGAAGTCGACTCGACCGAGGCGAACACCTGGGACGCAGCGAGAATATTTTTATTCTTGGCTGAGATCTTTTATCTTTGGAAAGAGATCTTATATTTTTGGGCTTGGCTCCTGGAAGGAAGAATATATGCTATATCATATATTTTACCTATTTTTATGGGAAGAGATCTTTCTAAGATATCTTAAATTTGGAGAGTAATTTTCCTATAAAAAGGGTCGGATTTCCCACAAATCCGACATCCGCTATCACCTTGCTTACACCTACTACACCGCTGCGGCCATACTCCAGTTGGGAGATTTGAAGAACCTTTTTGAAGGTTGAAGGAGGAAGATTGTAGCTTTTATTGCTTTTGAAGGGTTTTGTAAGATCATCTTAGATTCCCTTCCTTGTTATCTTGTCTTGTTGGATTTCTATCCAAGGAACGCTTTGTTGTGATATTTGATTCAGTTATTGAAGTCTTTTCATTAAATTCTTCTTGTTCAAATATTCACTTTCTTCCCATATACTTGATTAATACTTTCATGATGATGAGTGGCTAATCTCTTCGTGTGATTCTAGGGTGATTGGCTGAAGGTTGTGGGAAAAACAATGACAGAATAATCTTAATCACAGTAGGACCCTGAAAGTTCGAGTCTTTGACCTTAACCCTAAGCATCTCGCTCAGTCGATGAACATCTCGGCCGGGGTGGAATTCTTCTGACCGAGGTGACTTATCTGATCCGAAACTGAGAGTTAAGTGTTAGAGTTTGCCAAATCCTATTCTTATTACACCTTTCCTGATTCAATGCAAGCCTAGGATGAGACTTACCCGGTAATTCCTTAGTTTGTTTACCTAAGATCATAAGTATAGGTAATAAAGGTTTATCCTTTATTGGGGTTTGATTGTGCTTTCATCCTATCTTTGTGAGTTAGCCTGAGACTTACCCGGTAAAGGTTGATTCTATTCCCTTAGATGGTGTGTTAGTTTGAGATTATAATTCTTTATCTTAATTCCTTGAGACTTACCCGATAATAGGAGTTACGGTTTCGGATTAGTGAGTAGTGAGACTTACCCGGTGATCTATTGCACTTTAGTAACACCTTCCCTATGCAAAAACCTCAGCTTTGTCCGCTTATCTTGAGATCTTGAGTTGGAACCACAACTAGATGCTTTAATCCCAAGAATTGCATATTTCCTTTATTGACTTTTATCATCTTTGATTGTTTTAATTACTTGTGCTAAGTGATTGCTTAAGCTTACCGTAATTGGACTTTGTTTCACTAAGTCCCTGTGATCGACCCCTGGAATTCCTTGCTTTTTACTACGATTGACCCGTACACTGCGGGTTCGCATCCTTGTTTTAAGCTTACGTCTAGGGTTATAAATTAAAAGCTTGCACACACCGTTTGGAGCGAACAAGTTTTTGGCGCCGTTGCCGGGGACTTGGTCTAGACCGAGCCGGTTACGGTTTGCTTTTGGGGCACTTGCCCCGTATCTACTAACCACTATACTTGAGTGACTTTTGCAGGTTCTTTCTTAGGTTTATGCGAAGAACCCGCACTGGGAAGGAAATCGTTCCTTACGATCCCGAACCAGAAAAGACATACAAACGACGCTTAAGAGAAGCGAAGATGGCCAACCAAGACAATCGCGATCTTGAGGCCGAGTTGAAAGAGGCGCTAGAGCAGCTACGCCTTAGCAGGGAAGAACTAAGGCAAGAGAAAGAGGAAACTCGCACCAGGACTGAAGCGATCAAAGCAGATATGGCGGCCTTACGAGACCAATATCAACTTCGACCGAGGGAAGACCCAGTTCCCGATGCTGGACCGATGCAGGTCCCAGTTGCTAACCCACGACCGAGGCAGGTCCCAGTACCTGAGGCCCCGGCCGAGGTACTTCCACCTCGGATGCCAGTCCGATGCGCTCTTTTTGCAGGAATCCCGCAAACCCTAGGTCAAAGGATGGACCCCAATCAACAACTGAGGCGTCCAAGAGTTAACCTAGGAGATCCAGCGGACCATGACTACGAACTTCGACCGCAAGTTCTCTCCATGATTCGCCAATGCCAATTCGGAGGGCTAGAGAAGGAATCCCCACATCAACATCATCAAAACTATGAGATCTTGATGGAGACCTTGAGACCCTCAAGGATTGAAAATAACAACTACAAGCTAAGACCTTTTTACTTTTCTTTAAAAGATAGAGCTCTTACTTGGTATCAATCTCTTCCTCTAGGAAAAATTAGCACTTGGGAGGAGATGACTGCGGAATTCTTGACTAAATTCTTTCCCCCCTCTAAGACCGCTGAAATGAGAGGGAAGATTAATGCATTCATCATGAAGGACAAGGAGAGCTTGTCCAAGTCATGGGAGAGGTTCAAGGACATTCTTTTGGATTCCCCACATCATGGGATTCCAAAGCTAGAGTTGTTGGAGATATACTTCAAGGGACTGGACGGAAGCACCCAGTTCAACCTCCAATTACTCTCCGCCGGTACCTTTATGGACATGGCGATTGACGAAGCTTGGGACTTCATCGAGAAGCAAGCTTTGCATATGGAGAAGTACACCCATCAAGGAGCTGAAGGTGGAGTTAAAAGAGTTAACTTCCAAGAAACTCAGCCCAACAACAATCAACTCACGTCTTTGAAGAACAACGTGAAGCAATTGAAGGAACTCTTGGTTGCTCAAACCAAGAAGGAAGATCAAGGACAAAGGAATAACAACAATGGATACCGTAACAACAACAACGGTTCCCGAAACAACAACTACAACAACAACAATAGAGGATCCAATAGCAACAATTGGAGGGCGAGCAACCAAAATTCTGGTAACAATCATTCTAACTCCAATTCTAACGATTCCTCTAATCCTTTCCTCTCTTCCCCTTCTTCTTCTTCTACTCCATTAAAGAGCTAGGGGCAAGGATCAAGTTCGTCTCAGCCGGAAAAGAAAGACGCAGTGCTGGAGGCTATCTTGATCAAGCTTAGTACTATGGAGACTTCTATGACTTCATTTTCGAAGGCCCAAAAAGCCTTTGAACAACAACTTGCAAGTAGGGCGAATGAAGCGCCAAGAGATCCAAGGAAGCTTCCAGCAAGGACGGAAAGCAACCCTAAGGGCCAGATCATGGCCATAACTACGAGGAGTGGACTGAAAACTGCAGATCCAGTGCCTCGGTCGGTTCCAGTACCGACGAAGACCACCTCGGTCCAGGTACAGTCGAAGAACACTTCGACCGAGATGCCAACCGAGGTGGAGCCACAGAAAGCGGAGGGGAAAACTGAAGTTTATGTTCCACCTCCTGCATACAAACCACCACTTTCATTCCCCCAGTCAAGGGCCAGAGCACATCTAGACAAGCACTTTGGTAAGTTCCTTGACTTGATGAATAAACTGCACATTAACATTCCTTTCCTTGATGCTATTCTAGGGATGCCCGCCTATATGAAGTTCTTGAAGGAGATCCTATCAAGGAAGAGGAAACTGGAAGACTTTGGTGAAGTAAGGATGACATCTAAATCCTCGGAACTTATTCAAATCATGAAGGAGAAGATTCCACCTAAATTGAGAGATCCTGACTCATTTTGCATTCCCATTCAAGTTGGGGATGTCACTTGTGAAGCCCTATGTGATCTAGGAGCCACCGTGAGCATCATTCCGCTGGAGCTACGTGTGAAGATCGGACTTGGAGAGCCCAAGCCGGTCAAGATTCGACTATACATGGCAGATCGCTTCATCACCCATCCCGTGGGAATTTTGGAGGACGTTCCGGTCAAGTTAGGTAACTTCTATTTACCAATAGATTTTGTTGTACTTGACATTCCCGCAGATTATCCTGTTCCTATTATTCTCGGGAGGCCATTTCTAGCAACTTCGGGTTGCAACGTGGATTGCAAGAAGACCAAGTTGAAATTCAACATTGGTGGCAACGAAGTGGAGTTCGCACTACTTGCAGCCATGAAAGGGGAGCAGCTAAGCGATGATATCTTCAACATCTACGATGAAGAAGAATCAAGAGAATTGGTGAGCTCTATCCTTATTAACGATCCACTCGAAAGAGTTATTAGCTTCAGTTTAATGGAGGAAGGTATAGATGCTTCTTGTGATGCAGATACACGGAGCTTAAAAGCACTGGAAGAAGATCCAGGAGCTAAAACTGAGAAGCTAATCCAGGAGACGAAGATCTCCAGTTTCGGTTCCAGTTGCAGTACCTCGACCGAGGCACTTTATGGACTGAGCGAGGCGACCGAAGAACATCTCGGTCAACGCCTCTGCGCCTCGACCGAGGTCGAAGGCGAGACGACTTCAACTGAGACTTCCAGAAGTCCAGTTTCTAGATCTACTCCATTGGAAGGAGGAAGCAAGGATCCCCCTCAGAAAGCGCCCCCAGTTGTGGAGCTTAAACAACTCCCAAATCACTTGAGGTATGTCTTTCTTGGACCGGATTCCACTTATCCCGTTATTGTTAGTTCTTCCCTCTCCGAAACTGAATTGTCTAAACTAATGCATGTCCTGAGAAAGCATCAAAAGTCTTTGGGTTATACTATAGATGATCTTATTGGCATTAAGCCTTCTTTCTGCATGCATAGAATTCTAATGGAGGATGATCATAAGACTTCACGGGAACCTCAAAGACGGTTAAATCCGATCATGAAAGAGGTTGTGAAGAAGGAAATTCTTAATTTGTTGGATGCAGGTATCATATATCCTATCTCGGACAGCAAATGGGTTAGCCCGGTACATGTAGTTCCGAAGAAAGGAGGGATGACCGTTGTAACGAATAAGAACAACGAGTTGATCCCAACCAGAACTGTTACGGGCTGGAGGGTTTGCATTGATTATAGGAAGCTGAACACGGCCACACGGAAGGACCATTTTCCACTTCCCTTCATTGATCAAATGCTCGAGCGGTTGGCCCAGCATTCACACTTTTGCTACTTAGACGGCTATAGTGGATTCTTCCAGATTCCTATCCATCCGGATGATCAGGAGAAGACCACTTTCACTTGTCCATGGGGGATATTTGCTTATAGGAGGATGCCATTTGGATTGTGCAATGCACCTGCTACCTTCCAGCGATGCATGATGGCCATCTTTTCCGAGTACATAGAGGAGATCATGGAGGTATTTATGGATGATTTTTCAGTATATGGTTCCTCTTTTAATGATTGCCTATCTAACCTTTCTCTAGTGCTACAAAGATGTGAAGATACTAATCTCGTTTTGAATTGGGAGAAGTGTCATTTTATGGTTAATGAAGGCATTGTGCTAGGACACCTCGTTTCTAATCGAGGCATTGAGGTCGATCGCGCTAAGATCGAGACTATTGAGAAACTCCCTCCCCCTTGTTCTGTTAAAGGTGTGAGGAGTTTTCTCGGGCATGCAGGTTTCTACAAGAGATTCATCAAGGACTTCTCTAAGATTTCGAAACCTCTAACTAACCTCTTAAATAAAGATGTTGTTTTTGAGTTTTCGCAGGAGTGTCTTGATGCTTTTTACAGGATTAAGGAAGCGTTGATCTCCGCTCCCATTATCCAACCTCCGGATTGGACCTTGCCCTTTGAGATCATGTGTGATGCTAGTAATGTAGCCGTAGGAGCGGTTCTTGGACAGAAGAAAGATGGCCGGACCACCGCCATTTATTATGCTAGCAAGACGCTAGATGTAGCACAACGCAACTACGCTACCACCGAGAAGGAGTTATTGGCGGTTGTATATGCTTTCGAGAAGTTTCGTTCCTACTTAGTAGGGGCGAAAGTCATTGTCTACACCGACCATGCAACCATCCGTTACTTGCTGGCTAAGAAAGATGACAAGCCACGCCTTATTCGATGGATTCTCTTGCTTCAAGAGTTTGACTTAGAGATCCGCGATAAGAAGGGATCCGAAAACTCTGTTGCGGATCACCTCAGCCGGCTACCTGCATCTTCACGCGAGAAGGACCACCCGCCCATAGACGATTCATTCCCCGATGAGAACTTACACTTGTTGGAGCGTTTGATAGACTTACTTACTTCACCCCACGATGGAGGTGAAGTATGGGGTAAGGGCACATCCCATCACGTTTGAGAGACGCATTATGGTCCAGCTAGCGACCTTAAACCAAGCGCTTCTTGGGAGGCAACCCAAGGTATTGCTTTCTTTTCCCTTTCTAGCTTAGATAGTTTTGCTTTAGCTTTGTTTTGTTTTTGGCGTCCTAGACAGATAACAGGTGAAATCTAAGGAAGGAGTACAAACCAGGAGCATAACTGGAAGGACAGAAGATCGAGAATTTGAGAAGACGAAGTTTGACTGAGGCACATCTCGGTTGCTGTCAGAGCACCTCGACCGAGATGATTCATGAGCATCCGAGGCGACTAGCGTTTCTGAAGAACCACCTCGGTCCGTACCACCTCGGTCCAGTCGAGACCACCTCGACCGAGGTGACAGCAGTTCCAGAAAGGGTATAAAAAGGGGAAAATTTTCTTTTTCTTCTCTTTACCTACCCCCTCGACCGCGGCGTCCCACTTCATCTCGCCTCTTTGATTCTCGCTCATTTTCGAAGATTTTTGCTTCCAAACTGCGATTAAAGCGTGGAGGATCCCAGTGCAACGTCGATCTGCGAAGAAATCGAACCGAAACGGCCGAACAAGGTAAAAAGATAACGAAACCCTAACCTCGCTGATTTCGCTTCGATTTGGGCTTGGATTGCCCTGCATTTGCTGAGAAACGGATTAAGTACCCCATAGGAACCAGTTGTAGTGATTTTGGGGGAAAAGAACTGGAATTTTTGAGGAAATTAGTTACGCAGTTTTCGCCTCGGTCCAGACGTGCTGTGCCTCGGCCGAGGTGTTCTTGAGTATTGTCAGACCGACCGAGGTGACCTGACAGAGAGAATTTTGAAAATGAGTTCTGACAGACGTCTTGCCATTAGGGATAGATCCTCCCCTTCCCCTTCTTCCTCTTCTTCCCGACCTTATCGACCGGTGATCCACGAGCGACACCGGGTCGATTACGACCGTATAGCAGCCCCTCCAGTGATAGCACCTCGCTTCTTGGACGTATCAGCCTTTGACTGTCTCCATGTGGATGGAGACCTTAGATGTATGATATCGACGGTAGGAATGGATCAGTTTACTGAGATCCGCGCACCTGCCTATTTGGAGCCCACCCTAGAGTTTGTTAGCTCTTTTACCTACCTCCCCACAGAGCATTCTGTGAAGTACCGGTTGATGAACCGGAACTTCTTAGTGCCATTAGAGTATTGGAGGGATATTTTTGGTTTTCCTGCCCCGACAGCTGTTGATTTCCCTTCCCGGTCTGTAGCTAGGGAGTTTTAGGGACAGATTGCTCACGTGGTTGAGCATGCAGACAGGTGGCGCCCTGAAGACTCCAAGGAGAAGGTTATTTTTCTCCTAGCTTTAGGTTAGCCCACCGTATTTTCAGCGAGACACTTCTGGCGCGTACTGAGACGCCCCAAAAGGTCCGACAGGGGGAGCTTTTTAGCCTATATTGCATGGTGACTGGAGGGGTCCCCGACTTTGGCTTGATGCTGGCAGAGGATCTGCACATGATCAAGGCCAAGGCGAAGGGGGACATCTACTGCGGAGGACTTGTGACCCACATCGCCAGCTATCAGGACATGGACCTCAGCGCTTGCACTATGGTGGCGGCTGCCAAGCCGCTTGGGCTACAGGAGATGATCACTCGGCGGATTCTGGTTCCCCGAGGACTGACTACACCATACGTGGCTATGCCATGGGAGCTGACTGCACCGCAGGGGATCAGGTGGTCAGCCTAGTTTACAGTTTATGACCCTCATTACTGGCAGACCGCTTGGGCCCCACTGATGGAGGATTATAGAGAGGCAGCAGCTGCACCAGCTGCGGAGGAGGAGGTAGATGATGAGGAGACTGCTGATGACAGGGATGGTGGAGTCCCGATGGATACAGGGACGGATACTGCCGGGACGAGTGTGCCGGTTATTGATCTAGATGATGATGATACTGAGCCTGCACTTGCCACATCTCTAGTGAGACCTGCTAGACGTAGGACACGCCGACACAGAGATCCAGAGGCTCACCGTCGGATCGATGATTTGACGGATCAGATGATTGATTCATATGTCGCCTTATCACTGGATATCCGCGAGATGCAGGAGAGGCAGCATTACCAGCATATGATGGCGCAGATTCAGTTCCAGCAGATCATGGGTTACCCGTTCGACCCATCACAATACCCATATGTGCCACCACCACCACCACCGGATCGTGACTATTGAGAGCTGCAGGATTTTCTTTCTTATTTTTATGCAGTTCAGCTTTATGTCCGGTGAATACTTTATTCCCTTGGACTTATTTTGACCAACTGGGACAGTGTGTCCCAAGTATGGGGTGTTTATTGATGTACTATTTGACACTTATGTGATGTATGACTCTACTTGATCGGATATTTATTTATATTTATGCTTTAGTTTGCTTCTATATGTTTATCTGAGACTGCATGCATACATACAGGTTATTTGATTGAGAAAAAACGTCAAAAGTGAAAAAAACTGGTTTTTTTGACCTCGACCGGGGCAGTTCTGGCCGAACGAGGTGTTTCACCTCGGTTGACCTAAGAGCACCTCGACCGAGGTGGGTTAACTGAGAGTTTTCGAGAACGATTTTTTTTTTTTGTGCTTCTTATCTAGATATGATCTCAGTGAAGATCTTGCTTACTGACTGGTTTTGAAATCTTTATGTGTTTGAAAGGTTTTATAATATGTTTATGTTGCTAAATGCTTTGTTTGAAATTATTTGCATGTTTAATACTTTGTTTTTATCCAAATTATGTTGAATTTGAAGGTTGACACCGCAAGATAAGTTCTCTCACTTTCTTCCTGGAAAGACCAAGGCAATTCATTCTTCTCTCTTCTTCTTCTTCTTGATCATGTTTAGCCCCTCATATACATTTTGCCTCCCTTTACCTATCCGGGAATTTGGAAGCAAGCGAAGTGGTGAAAGCAAGTGAAGTTAAAGTTGAGAAGTTGGCTGGAAGTGAAAGTGTTAGAAAGTAATAATAGGTTTGGGGAAGTCAATCATGACGATGAGTAACTCGGCACCATTCACATAGCCGGGTGTTTGTGTCTTGCCAAAGTCAAGGGTTTGATGCATCTCAAGAAATTGATGATTGCTGATTTCCTAGGCTTCGGTTATTGTGTACCTCTGTCCATGCATCCAAAAAAGTAAAGTAAAAAGAAAAAAAAGTGTGAAATAAGCAAAGCTTATTGGTGGAAGATGTTGAAAGTCAAAGTAAAAGTGAAGTATATCCTTTTTCCGGATTCTAGCACCACATTACCTTACATACATCCCTACCCTACACGTTTCTTGACCTTTCTTTTGGGAAGCCCTTGAGACCTCGAGCTTGTTGATTGACTTAGTGGTTTAAACTGGATTATGCATGATTAATTTCGATAAATATGACTTATTATACATTCTATGATTTTATGCAAAGATGAACAACTTTCTTATATTTATAAAATGTTTTGATCATATTGTGATTTTAAATTCCATGAAGTATTCTCTTAGGGTGATCTATGATTGTAGCACACCATTAAAAATGTTTTTGAAAGACTTTTCATCGATTTTCTTGACTTATAATCCATTCTATCTTTCCTTTTATAAGCGGAACTTGCTTGGGGACAAGCAAGGGCTAAGTTTGGGGTATTTTGATAGCATAAATTATAGTCTATATTTTGGGGTTTGTTTGGACGTTTTATCTTCAATAATCTACATGTTTGTATGTATAATATGTGATTATATTACCATTTCATCTACCTCTGTGGGAATCGAGGTCTACACCTAGTTTTGTTGTAATCGTAGGTAAAATGGCACGTTTTGCATCAAAAAGGAGCAAAAGTAGCTATGGAGTCATTAGAGCTACATTCAGAAACATAAGGAAACATCCAGGAAGCATAGCCATGGATCAGAGATTCACTTTGGACCAGATTTGGGAGATTTCACATTCAGTTGTAACTCACCTCGGTTGACCACAGATTCACCTCGACCGAGGTGATCCAGAGAAGTCGACTCGACCGAGGCGAACACCTGGGACGCGGCGAGAATATTTTTATTCTTGGCTGAGATCTTTTATCTTTGGAAAGAGATCTTATATTTTTGGGCTTGGCTCCTGGAAGGAAGAATATATGCTATATCATATATTTTACCTATTTTTATGGGAAGAGATCTTTCTAAGATATCTTATCTTTGGAGAGTAATTTTCCTATAAAAAGGGTCGGATTTTCCACAAATCCGACATCCGCTATCACCTTGCTTACACCTACTACACCGCTGCGGCCATACTCCAGTTGGGAGATTTGAAGAACCTTTTTGAAGGTTGAAGGAGGAAGATTGTAGCTTTTATAGCTTTTGAAGGGTTTTGTAAGATCTTCTTAGATTCCCTTCCTTGTTATCTTGTCTTGTTGGATTTCTATCCAAGGAACGCTTTGTTGTGATATTTGATTCAGTTATTGAAGTCTTTTCATTAAATTCTTCTTGTTCAAATATTCACTTTCTTCCCATATACTTGATTAATACTTTCATGATAATGAGTGGCTAATCTCTTCGTGTGATTCTAGGGTGATTGGCTGAAGGTTGTGGGAAAAACAATGACAGAATAATCTTAATCACAGTAGGACCCTGAAAGTTCGAGTCTTTGACCTTAACCCTAAGCATCTCGCTCAGTCGATGAACATCTCGGCTGGGGTGGAATTCTTCTGACCGAGGTGACTTATCTGATCCGAAACTGAGAGTTAAGTGTTAGAGTTTGTCAAATCCTATTCTTATTACACCTTTCCTGATTCAATGCAAGCCTAGGATGAGACTTACCCGGTAATTCCTTAGTTTGTTTACCTAAGATCATAAGTATAGGTAATAAAGGTTTATCCTTTATTGGGGTTTGAGTGTGCTTTCATCCTATCATTGTGATTTAGCCTGAGACTTACCCGGTAAAGGTTGATTCTATTCCCTTAGATAGTGTGTTAGTTTGAGATTATAGTTCTTTATCTTAATTCCTTGAGACTTACCCGGTAATAGGAGTTACGGTTTCGGATGAGTGAGTAGTGAGACTTACCCGGTGATCTATTCCACTTTAGTAACACCTTCCCTATGCAAAAACCTCAGCTTTGTCCGCTTGTCTTGAAATCTTGAGTTGGAACCACAACTAGATGCTTTAATCCCTAGAATTGCATATTTCCTTTATTGACTTTTATCATCTTTGATTGTTTTAATTACTTGTGCTAAGTGATTGCTTAAGCTTACCGTAATTGGACTTTGTTTTACTAAGTCCCTGTGATCGACCCCTGGAATTCCTTGCTTTTTACTACGATTGACCCGTACACTGCGGGTTCGCATCCTTGTTTAAGCTTACGTCTAGGGTTATAAATTTAAAGCTTGCACACACCGTTTGGAGCGAACATTGCTCAGTCTCATCACAATGACCGAAATCGATTGACTCCCACGGTAATTCCACTATGTGAATTTCCCCCTGTGATCCTCCTCGTAACACCCACATTTCTGAATAAATCACCCGCTTAGGATCTCGCAAAGATCGTCACTTCACCCTGTGGTATCTCCGTAAGCTTAACTTATGGTTCTCATAAATCTTTCCCAAGGTCTTTTCATCTTGACTCTCATGCTTAGGCGCACTTATGGAAAACTTGTCTTACTTAGAACGCCACCTTTATCCTCGAGCGGGAATGTAGTCCTCTCTACTTGATTCACACCTTCAGTTCATCGGCATCGTACTTGGAAAAACTTTAAGTTCGTTGTCTCTTGTTGCCTCATTGATGCTTCTTCATTGTTTCCTTGATACCACCATCATGTCTTCATGTCGCTTTTTATTGGTATAGTCTCCATCTTGGTTTCCCTTAAGTCGACACGAGGTTCTCTTTTATTTGTTTGTCCTTTGGTTACGTCATCTCTAGTCTTCTTCTTCGATGTCCTCTTAAAGGAGTCTGGGAAATCATCGGGGTGTTTGCGTAAACTTTATGCTCAACTCAATAACTTGAGCATACTTATCTTCGTATGCATACTATCCTAAACCAAAAGGCGTTGTCCAAGGGGGCGATGATAGCTTTCTATCATCTTAGCTACAAGGTCCACTATCACTAATATGATATTAGCATACCATATCTTTATATATATATATAAAGATATAAACGTCATGCTACTACTATATAAATAATCAGTCCAGAAACAATTTACAATTCAACATACAAGTATAGTCCAAAACATCCTAAGTCCACATTTACATATCTACATGTATACACATATATATACATAATATAATAATCAATAACTACGTCACCAAGGTCCGCGGAGGAAGTGGTGGTCCCGTACATTCTACCCCAATTGACTCATGCACATGATTTGAAAACGAAATTCATTTCTTTAAAGCTCAGAATCCTTGAGGGTTCTGTTTATTTTTATTCGGCCTTTCGAAGATTGCGAGTGCCATTGTTGTCAACCTAGGCTTTGATACCACTTTTGTAATGCCCCGAATTCTCGTGACTCGGAGTGCTATGGGTTGAGACCTCACAATGGGTTCCGACCCTTAGCCTGACAACAATTTCACCGGATCTGGCAGCAAGGCACAAATAAAGGCCAAAACCGAAATACATTTTTATGCAATATTATAAAACCCCAAATAAAAAAGAAAGAAAAGACTTCAGCCGTCCTTAAAACAATCATCAACATAATACAAAAACAACGACACAAGGACTCAAATTCCCCAAACTCAACCTATGATGTACGGAACCCCGACTGCCTAGTCCTCCAGATCATTCGGCCACAACCCAACCTGCACATCAACTACAACAATCGGTATAAAACAGTTAGCTCACATTCTAGGCATTATAAAGATAATATGGCACAAACACACACATAAGAACACAGAATACACAACATGCTCATCTACATACACATCCGGTTCTTATTCACTTTTTAGGTTATTCCTTTATTAGTTCCATTCGTTCAAAGTGTGACATGAGAGTCTTATAACTCTCGCCTTTGTCCCCATGTAACAAATAGGAGTGTGGCGGAGCTCAACCCGTATACCATGTGGAGTGGCGAAGATGTCTGCCCGTATACCATGTATGGCCTGGTCGCAAAGAACCTCCCAGTCTCCCTCGGGAGCTGGGCAGTGATGTCACCGCCCGATAATAATAATATAACAATGGGCCAAATAATATATATAGTCAAGTAATCCTAATCCGGTTTCATGATCAAAGGCGATAAAACACACACCACCATAATGTATCCAAATAATGCATAAAAGCGGCTAAGTAAGTTCGGGGACTTACCTCGTCTCAAAGCTAAACGAAACCGATAACACTCTCCGAAGGAATATAACCAAAGTTTGTTCAAGACAAGGCACGATAATAAACAACCACTCACGGAAACTAGAAGTCCTTATACTTCTAGTATTATATACTCTTATTAGGTCATACACTCTCATAATCTAGCATACACTCCTAGCCCTCATAAACTCATGAGATCTAGACAATAACCACATGCTAGGATACTTCCATCTTAACTCTACAATCTCAACAAACTCATACTCACATCCTTAAAAAGCTCACATGATAACATATACACCTCAATCGTTAGAACGTTCAAACCATCCTCAAATCCTCACATAGAGTTCAAAGCCACTACTTGGCATTTCCACTAAGTTATGCTAGATCCAACCTAGATGTAACACCCCGAATTCGCGGGACTCGGAGTGCTATGGGTTGAGACCTCACAATGGGTTCCGACCCTTAGCCTGACAACAATTTCACCAGATCTGGCAACAAGACACAAATAAAGGCCAAAACCGAAATACATTTTTATGCAATGTTATGAAACCCCAAAGAAAAAAGAAAGAAAAGACTTCAGCCGTCCTTACAACAATCATCAACATAATACAAAAACAACAACACAAGGACTCAAATCCCCCAAACTCAACCTATGATGTACGGAACCCCGACTGCCTAGTCCTCCGGATCATTCGGCCACAACTTAACCTGCACATCAACTACAACAATCGGTATAAAACAGTTAGCTCACATTCTAGGCATTATAAAGATAATATGGCACAAACACACACATACGAACACAAAACACACAACATGCTCATATACATACACATCCGGTTCTTATTCTCTTTTTAGGTTATTCCATTTCTAATTCCATTCGTTTAAAGTGTGACACAAGAGTCTTATAACTCTCGCCTCTGTCCCCGTGTAACCAACATGAGTGTGGCGGAGCTCAACCCGTATACCATGTGGAGTAGCGAAGAAGCCCGTCCGTGTACCATGTATGGCCTGGTCCCAGAGAACCTACTAGTCTCCCTAGGGAGCGAGGTAGTGATGTCACCGCCCGATAATAATAGTAACAATGGCCAAATAATAAATATAGTCAAGTAGTCCTAATCCGGTTTCATGATCAAAAGCGATAAACACACACCACCATAATGTATCCAAATAATGCATAAAAGCGGCTAAGTAAGTCCGAGGACTTACCTCGTCTCAAAGCTAAACGAAACCGATAATACTCTCCGAAGGAATATAACAAAAGCCTGTTCAAGACAAGGCACGATAATCAATAACTAACCGATAAGCTAGAAACCTCGGGCTTCTAGTCTCCCAAAAACTATATGAGGTCACACCCTAACATGCTAGGTCCAACTCCTACTCTCAAAGATCGTCCTAAGATCGTATCAAACATAACTCGACAAAAACTCATAAACTATCCAACAACCATACACGGTTCAAGGCCACTACTTGACATTCCTACTAAGATATGTTAGATCCAACCTAGCATGGTACTAAAACTATACATAACAAGATCGAGGAAGAAGGTACTCACACGAGGTCAAAGGCGAAAGATGATTTACGAATGTCGAGATTGGACTCGTTATGCCTTTATCGGGGTCATTTCCGGACCTAAAACCAAAGCTAACCAAATTTAGCTTATATGCTAAATTGAATGGAAGATTTAACGCATTAAAAATCTAAGGGAAAACCCCGTCTTCAAAACAAGGATAAAACTCGCAGAAACACTTTTCGGGGCAATCCATACAATTTATAAAAAAAAAAAGTCAAAAACCGAATACAAATTTCCAAAATAAGCTTTTGGGTCAAAACTATGATTTATACCCAAGGTCAAAAACTGCACATTCCAAGAGTATAAGGTCAGGACTGCAATAACTCAAATCAGTAGGGCATACTCCGAAATCTCCAAAAGGGTGGGTCAAAACTGCAATACATAAGAAGAGTGGGTCCAGATTGTAATTAACTCAATTTCGGGAGGTCAATTAACAAAATTGCAAAAAGGCATCTCTTCAAACTTGAATTCACGCCAAAGAGGGAAGGAGGAGCAGCTCCGGCGGTTGTGCAGGTGGAGGAAGAAGAGGCGGACGGCGTCGGTGCAGGCGGAGGGAGGAGCGGCGGCACAGAGGTGGTCTAGCTCTCTACAGTGGCGGCCTCCAGGGGACCGGAGAGGACAGTGAAGAAGGTGGAGAAGGCCGGCGGCGTTTATTCTCAGTGGCTTCGACGACTCTCCCAGTGGGTCCGGATGTCTGACGAGAAGGCGAGGCAGAGCAGGATATTCCCGGCGAGGGTTCAAGCTTCGGTGGAGAGTAGTTGATGAGAGGAAGACGAGAGAGAGAGAGAGCAGAGAAAGACTGACGCTCCAGGCTTCAATCTTCAGCCACGGTGAGGACGATGGTGTCGGCGGTGGACACTTCCGGCGCCGCCTGTGTTTATGAGGACTGCCCCTGTCAGCAGTGGAGAGAAGGAAGGGGAACAGAGGTAGTCGGGAGTGAGAGAGATCATGTTACGGGGGGGCAGAGGGAGAGGTAGGTTGGAGTAGCAGTGAGATTGAGAAGGAGTGTAGGTAAGGAGGAGCAGCTCGGTGAGGTAGACGAGGATGTCGGGGTAGGCCGAGCAGCGTATCCTCGTTTATTTATTTTTCCTTTTTCTTTCTTTTATTCTCCTATCTTATTCCTGGCTGGCATGCTGTTTTTTTTTTTTAAAACGGAAAGCGGTTAGGAGTGAACTATCTTTTCGAGGTAGTCCATCCTAAAGCATCCTTGCGGATGAGAACATTAAGTTTGGGGTCGTCAGAAAATGATGTGTTGGGGTTCGAAATTCCCAAATGGGTCAATCGGTCAGCAACACAATTGATTTCTCTGAACACATGCCTGACCTGGACTTCCTCAAAGAAGCGAAGATCCAGTATGGAGTCGGATATGATCATCTCGATCTCCCATGGACAACTCCAAAGACCTTGGAGTGCCTTGATAACACAAAGGTTATCACCCTCAATTTCGATATTTTTAATATTTAGTTTTATTGCTTCTTTTAGTCAAGCTTTCAGCGCAAAAGCTTCTACTTTAACTACCGAGTTAAAGTTATTTTTCTTAGCGCCCAAGCTAATAACATCACCATAATGATTTCGTATAAAAAACCAATGGATGTTATCCCTGAATCGAGTTTTGATCCATCAAAGTTGAGTTTGTGGAACCCAGGTTTTGGTTTATCCCATTTAATATTATTTTTCTTTCTTGTGTTGGGTGGGTTGTTCTTTTGAATATGTTTAAAATCATAGTCATCATCATCGGCCTTATGATTTTTCCAATTCTGAACTAGGTTTTTAATGAAATTTAGGATTTTATGATCCGATCCGATCCGATTGCATCATTGTTAAATATGATTTTATTTCTGAAGAACCAAATACTCCACCATATGGTTGCAAGTCGGGAGAAATTAGAAAGCCCGATCTTATTTTTTATTTCCAGCAAGAATTCGTGAGGTCTTTTGTTTTCCGTGTCAATGGTATTGAGAATGGTGATGATATTTGAGTCAAATTTTGTGATTATATTTTTGCTATAGGGGCAATCAATAAGAAGATGTACAAGATCCTCGAGTTGATGATTACAAAATTCGTAGTTTATAGGAATTGCGATTCTTCTTTCGTTAATTTTTGTTTTAGTTGGGATACCGTTTCTAGAGATTTTCCATATGAAGTTTTTAATTTTGGGTTGAGTGTCTAATTTCCAAATCCAATCACAAGAATAGTCAGGAAGCCATCTTGACTCCTTTTCTATCATTTCCGAGGCTGATTTGGTGGAGAACCAGCCGTTCGAGCTGCTTCTCCAGTAAAGTTTGTCTTGTATTTCATTTGTTGGGATGATTGTTTTTATAATTTGTTTTCTAATTGTTGGGCTGATAATGTTTTGTAACTCATTTTCAATTTTAGTGGTGTCCCATTCATTTGAATTGATGAAGTGGCTGACTTAATTTGAGTATTGATTAAATTGGTGTTTTGTACTAATTTAATTAGGGGGGTCGTTGAGACTCAACTATCTTGCCAGAAGTTGATGGATTTACCATTGCCTATCTGCCAAATAATTCTGTTTTTAAACTCAGATTTGAGTTTTATAAGGTTTTTCCATTGCCAAGATGCTGATCCTTTTAGATGATATTGTAGAATATTAGTATTTCTCAAATACTTTTCATTAACAATTTGCACCCAAATGTTTTCTGGTTCGGCAAGAACTTTCCACAGAAGTTTCATTTGGAGGGCTTTGTTAGTGGTAAGGGACTTTCTTAATCCGAGTCCTCCGTTTCTTTTTGGTTTTCAAATTGAATCCCAACTAATCAATGGTCTATGATTGTCATCTTTGTTCCAAAAGAATTTTTTATACGTTTTATCGAGCTCGTCCAAATTATACTTTGAGAGCATAAATCCTTGCATGACAAAGGATGGTTTTGTTGCTAAGTTGTGCTTTATGAGGATGTTTCGTCCTTCTTGTGAAAGGGAGTTTGCCTTCCATTTGCGGAGTTGTTGCTTTGTTCTATTATTGATGGCACTGAATGTTTCTTTGTTAACTCTTCCATTAATGATAGGGCATTCAAGATAGGTATCAAGGGAGGTCGTGTGCTCCATATTAAGTATATTTTTTATTTCATTTATGCAGCTTATGGTTGTGTTTTTAGTAGTTTGGAAAGCAGATTTAAGGTAGTTTATTTTTTGTCCAGATATGGAACAATAAGTTTCAAGTATTTCTTTCGTTCTCAAACATGAGTTTGAGTTTGCTTTGGTAAAAATGATCATATCATCAGCAAATGATAGGAAAGGGATTGGTGTTGCATTCCTACAAACGGAAAAACCAATATGATTATCATAATTATTACAGTCATTTTGGATCATTTGTGTAAGGATTTCAGCTACTAATATGAAAAGGTATGGTGATAACGGGTCTCCTTGTCTAAGTCCTTTTCTGTGAAAGAATTGGTCTGTCGGTCCATTGTTAACAAGAACCGAGAAAGAAACTGTGGAGATGCATTCCTCGATCCATCCCACAAATTTTTTATTGAATCCAAACTTTTGGAGAATGCGAATGATAAATTCCCAACTAACTTGGTCGTATGCCTTTTCCATATCAAGTTTAATGGTTGTCCAACCTTCCTTGACTTTTCTACTACGAAAAGAGTGAAAAATCTCGTGTGCAATTAGAATGTTATCATGTATTGATCTTTTAGTAACAAAAGCTCCTTGGAGAGGGTGAATGAGTTTTGGCATGATGGGTTCCATTCTATTCGTAATGATTTTAGCAATTATTTTTTAAATCGTTGAGTAGAGACTAATAGGTCTAAATTGGTTGATATTAGTAGGATTGTCTACTTTTGGAATTAAAGTTATAAACATGTGATTTATTTGTTTGAGTAGTTTTCCACTTCTGAAAAAGTTTTTAATTGCTTTTGAAACGTCCGTTCCCACAATGTGCCAGTATTTCTGGTAGAATCCGGCTGGCATACCGTCAGGTCCTGGGGATTTACCACATCCGATATCAAAGATCGCATTTTTGATTTCCTCATTTGTTGGTGGATTTGTTAGTCTTTCATTGTCTTCGTTACTGACTTTGTTCTTTATCAGTTGAAGTTTTTCTTCCAATAGGTTTCTATCTAGTGGAGAGTAAGAGAATTTGCTTACAAATTCTTTTTTAACTTCCATCCGGATTTCATTTTCACTTGAAATAATAGTCCCATTTGAATCAATTAATTTCTTTAGATGTTTCTTATTTCTTCTACCGGTAGCTATCCGGTGAAAGTATTTAGAATTTGTGTCGATGTTTCTCAAGTTTTTATTCTTTATTCTTTGTCTCCAATATCTTTGGTGAAAGTTGATAAGGCGTTTTTGTTTTATAAGAAGATTTCATTGAAGATTTTCAACTCTTTGGTTTAGGTTAGGCGGTGATAGACCTTGAATGTCCAAGAGTTGAGTTTCAACTTCTTTTAATTGCTTAAAAATATTTCCAAAGGTTAATTTGCTCCATTCTTTAGCTTTTATTTTTAAAAGTTGTGTCTTCCTAATGAGGTTAAACATCTCATTCCCCCGGTAGTTAGCACGCCAAGTTTGTTTAACAATGTTCTCAAACGCTTTACGTTGAGTCCACATCATTTCAAATTTAAATGGTTGTGGTGTGAATGGTATTGAGTCCGCTAGTTCCAGTGAGATTTGACAGTGATCCGATATTGTAAATGCATGATTTTTTGTTTGTAATAGGGGATACCATTGAAAAATTTGATTGTGAACTAGGACACGGTCAAGTTTTTCAAGTATATTGTTTGGGCCGTCACGTTTTTTCCTCCAAGTAAATTGATTACCTGTTGTTTGAACGTCATCGAGATTACAAACGTTTTTAAAGTTATTGAGTCTATTAAATCTGTTGGAATTGATTGTGGCTCCTCCTTGTTTTTCTAAATAATGTTGGATTTCGTTTAGATCTCCCATTATTATGCATGGTATTGATGATGCTTTGATTAAGTTGGTTATCGAATCCCAAAATGAGTTTTTAGATATTTCCTGAGGTGGTGCATAAGCGAAAATGATGTGCATTTTGCGGTTCAGATTGTTACATACCAATTCAATACAAATGAATCGGTCACTTTTTGAGGCCAAACGAATCGATTGATTCTTAAGTTGGTAGGCTTTCCAGAGTAAGCATAAGCCCCCGCCCTCCCGGTAGCGGGACAGTAAATGATGTTATCAAAGCCCACCGATCTCCAAAGACGGTCTTCCGGCGGATTTTCAGATTTAGTCTCTACTAGAGCTATGATATTAATATTGTGTATTTTGCAGACGGCTTCGAGGTTTGTCCAGAGGTTGCTCCGGCCCATACCTCTAATGTTCCAAAAGCTTATAATCATATTGGTTTTATGACGCTAATTTCAATTTGGAGGGTATCGCATGCCTTAGGACCTAATTCTTGTATGATAGGGTTGTATGTACGTAGCGTAACTTTAATTGGTAAACACCGATTTGTATGATTAGATTGGTTTAGGTTAGTATTTTGCGGAAAAGTGATTAAAAAAAAAACCCTTTTATCAGCTTTACCATAAATCCAAATGGTCTCAATGCTAACATCGAGCATCAAACAGAGAAGGTGATTTTTAGTCACTTTTGGTTCAATGCTAACATCAAGCATCAATATGAAAAGGTAATTTTTAGTCACTTTTGGTTTTTGTTCAGACTTCTTGTATGAACTACAATTTGAGTGTGTAGGTTGTGATCCAACTTTCTCGTTGTTAAGATCAAATACACGGAGTACTTTGGGTTGTAGCCCAGAACAAATTTTGTAAACATGGATTGGGTCGCAATCATCAACACCATTATCTAGTTTAAAGAAAAACTGAGATTTGGCATCCAAGGGCTAACCCAAAGCAAGCTATTATTGCAGTAGACCATAGTAATAAAATGGGTAAAAGCAAAACAAAACATGAACCATCTATGGAATTCAAACAGGTGTTCAGAACAAAACCAAGCAGAGTAATGCATCCATGACCGACAATAGCCTTCATACAAACAAAACCCTATTCTAAAGCCAGATCCTCCCCGAACACAGAAAAAAAAACAAGAGGGCACCAAAACTGAGCAAATCGGCCGATTAGAGGCATAGAGAAGAAAAGGAGATTCAATCCATGAGCCACAAAGTGTCTCCCATTGCAAAATTGACTCACCACAGAAGAGTGGAGAAACATTGTTGCTAAGCTGAAACGGGGACCCGTTCTTCCGCTGGGAGGAGAAGCCAACGGTGCCGTCACCAAAAAACCTTTGAAATTGGTAAGGAGACTTGTAAATCGACTCACCGATCAAGCTAGAGCGGTGGTGAAGCTTGGAGGCACGGAGTACGGCGGAGAGACCGAGATCTTGGCTTCGATTATGAACCCTTTCCCCCGAAAAACAAAGCAGTCGGAGAGCAAAGGTCCTAAAATTGGTTGATTCACCGAGCAAGGGGTCTTCAGCGGTGGAGGAGAGGTGGTCGGCCTCATTAGCGGCGTCGGCGAAGCTTTTGGCTTGGAGGTTCATAGGCGGCGGTGGCGGATGGCAGTTGTTTTGAGCTAGGGTTTTGAGAAAAGGTTGGCTGGCGTGCTGTTGGACTTAATGAGGAGCGTCTCCTCGTTTCTTCTATTGCAGCTGCTCACCTACCCCTAGCCGCTGGCCTCCCGCTCCCCTCTTGATGATAGCCCCAAGTCAAGCCTTCCCTTCCCTATTCTATCATTCCCTTTCTCCCTCACACATCTCTTCTACACGGCGCCGCACTCTCTCCCTGCTCTCATCTCACTCTCCTCCTCTCTTCTAATCTCGAACTAAAGGAACCACAGCCACTTGCAGCGCCGCTAGGAGCCGCCTGGAAGAGTAGACACAACCTTGCCCCGCCTCGAGCCGCCTGGACTACCGGATTGGTGAGTGGCCGCTCTATCTCCCCCTCCTTTCTCTTTTCCTCTCCTTCCCTAACTCGGCCACCCTGTTTGTTCTATGCAGTGAGGGCCGCCGTCGGTGACGCCGCTCACCGCCGTCAAAACCGCAACCAGAACGCCGGTCATCTTCTTCTCCCTCCGTCTGGCAGCCGCCGCAAGCTCCCCTGCCTACTTCTTCCGTCGTGTTACAGTAGGCTGCAGAGGGATTTGGGATTTAATTGTAAATTGCCCCTCTATTTGCACCTAATTCCTGTTGTGACTCCATTTTTATGGATAATTATAGTTTGTGCCCATTTTGTGTGTAATTGTAGTTTTGACCCAATAACTTTTTATACCCTACAGTAAATTATTAAAATTATTAAACCCTTGATTTTTGTGGAGATTTGTGACCCAAGTCCTTTACAAATTAATTTGGTGTCTTTTGATGGTTTAAATCCGATTGTTGGATAATTTGATACTTGGTTTTTCAATCAACTCTCCATTTTGGATATTTTGCCCGGAATTTATTTTAACAAGTTTAACCTCGGTTTTGAAAAACGGAGTTTTCATTAGAAAACCTTTATGCGCAAAACTCTCCTTCCAAAATTAGCGTTTAAGCCAATTTTGCTTAGTTTTGTCCTTAGGTCCGGAAGCGCCCGATAAAGGCCATCAAACTCGTTCTTGACTCCGTAGACCGTGCTTCACCTTGGATTTCGTGTGAGTACTTCTCCTTTGTTAGTTCGGTAATGGTAGTATAACATGTTAGATGTACTTAGCATAACGTAGAGCAAATGCCATGTAGTGGCCATGAACCATAGGTTTTAGTGATTGGCTATGGAACTTGTTGAATTACCTTCTTACGATTTTATGATGATCCTTGAGATAATAGATTGGACCTAGCGTGCTAGATTTAGATATCATATATATATGTTGGGGACTAGAAGTCCGAGAACTTCTAGCTTTTTAGTTGATTATTGATAGAGTGCCTCACTTGGTTAGGCTTAGAGCGTTTTCCTGCGGGAAGTTGAGAGTGGTTATTTGAGTTACCTTTAGAGAGGTAAGTCTTCGGACTTAACTTATATTCCATGTATTAGATTCATTGAGTGTTTGGTGGTGTGTATTTTATCGCTTTCGTTATAACATATAAACCCGTAATAGGACCACCGACTTTTATATTTATTATTTTTGGCCAAGTGTATGATAACTGGTTGTGACAATGTGCCTGACTCCCTCGAGAGCTAGGAGGTTCTTGGCGACTATCCCGTGTTGGTAGACGGTCGGATGCATCAATACCATTCCATGCCGGTAACCGAGGCGAGTTTCGGGGATTCTCGTGTCACAAACCTAAGTTGAATTAGAATGGGATACGACCTAATAAATAAAGATAATAAACTGGATTGTTTGTTGAGCATGTTTATGTGATGTTATGATATATGAGTGTGTATGTTCCTTCAGCATGTTTCTAATGCTTATAATAGAACTAACGGTTTTAAACCGTTTGTGTAGATGTCCTGCAGGTTAGGGACGCCGTCGAGTGAGGTGGAGGAGTGGACAGCCGAGGGTTGACGTACATTATAGGACGGGGGCATGTTTGGGTTTATTGTTGTTATGTTCGGATTTATGGATGTTCGGATTTACGTATTGGGAATGTGTCGTTTTGAGGACTCGGATGAGTTTCTACTTTGTACTTTTACATTCTGTTTATCACATACATTATAAATGATTTGAGTTTTTGCCTTTATTTGTGCCATATTGGAAAGGTCCGGTGATAGCATGTATTATAGTCTATATTTTGGGATTGGTTTAGACGTTTTATCTTCATAAATATGCATGTATGGATGTATATTCTACGATTATATTGTTGTTTTGTCTACCTTTGCGGGAATCGAGGTCTACACCTAGTTTCGTTGTAATTGTAGGGAAAATAGCACGTTTTGGACCAAAATGGAGCCAGGGAAGCTAAGGAGTCATTGGAGCTACTTTCTGGAGCTTTGAAGAGTTAAAAGAAGATCTCAGGAAGCATGGAAATGAATTAAAAGATTGATTTTGGACCAGATTCGAGATGACTCACCTTCAGCTGAGACTCACCTCGGTCAGCTACAGTACCACCTCGACCGAGGTGATCTTGAGGAGCATCTGGACCGAGGCAAACATATGACGGGACATAAGATCTTTATTTTTGGCTGAGATCTTATATTTTTGGAAAGTGAATATCACATATTTTTGCTGGATTTCTAGAAGGAAGATAATATTATTGGCTGATATATTTTGGAAGATATGGATATATTTTCTAGAAAATTATCTTTTTAAGATATTTTATCTTTGGGAGATAATTCTCCTATATAAAGGGTTGGATTTTCTGCAATTCAATCATCTTCGGATCACTGATTTTCTGGAGGATTTTCTGAAGAGTTTTGAAGAAGTTTTGAAGGAAGTTTTGAAGTTTGAAGTTCAAGGAAGGAAGGAATCAAGTTGAAGTTGGCTCTGAAGGAGTTTGTAAGATCTTCTTAGTTTGGCTTTTTGTTTTGTTGTCTTTTCTAATTTGTGATTGAGGAACGTTGATTGTTTGTCTGATTCATTCAATTATTCACAGCTTTGTCTTGAGGTTTTGTTGTTTGAATATTGATTCCTTTCTTATAAATTTGATTATTGTTATCATGATGATTGTTGGCTAAGTTCTTTATGCGATTCTAGGGTGATTGGCTGAAAGTTGTTGGAAAGACGATGATAGAATGATCTTAATCCCAGCAGGACCCTGAAAGCTCGAGCCTTTACCTTAACCGTAGAACACCTCAGTCAGTCATTGAATAATGTGAACCTTTTCTGAACCTTATCTGAGTTAAGAGTTTCTGTTTGGCAAATCTTATCCTTGTTATTCCTTTCCTAGTTCAATGTAAGCCTAAGATGAGACTTACCCGGTGATTCCTTTGCTTGTTTACTCAAGATCATGAGTGTAGGTAATAAAAGGTTTATCCTTTTTTGGGGTTTGAGTGTGCCTTCATTCCATCTTTGAGAGTTAGCATGAGAATTACCCGGTAAAGGTTGATTCTATTCCCTTGGGTGGTGCGTTGGTTAGAGATTATAGTTCCTTTCCTTAGTACCTTGAGACTTACCCGGTAAAAGGAGCTTTGGTTTGGAATAGTGAGTAGTGAGACTTACCCGGTGATCTATTCCCACCTTAGAAACTCCTTCCCTTTGCAAACCTCAGCTTTGTCCACGTTATCTTTTGAGATCTTGAGTTGGAACTACAACTGGATGCTTTAATCTCTAGAATCCGCATTCCTTTATCTAACTTTTATATCATCTTTGATTGCTTTAATTACCTGCTAGTAGTTATTTGACAACCTGAATACCGTAGTTTGTTTCACCATAGTCCCTGTGATCGACCCCTTGAATTATTGCTTTTATTACAATTGATCCGTACACTGCGGCTTCGCATATTGTTCAAGCATACTTCTTGGGTTATAAATATTAAAGCTTGCACACACCTTTTGGAGCGAACAAGTTTTTGGCATTGTTGCCGGGGACTTGGTCTAGATCAAGTTCGGTTTCGGTTATCTTTCGGGGCTATTTCCCTTGTTGCTATTGACTACTTTACTTAAGTGTTTTCGCAGGATCTTTCCTTAGGTTTATGCGAAGAACTCGTGTTGGAAAGGAAATCGTTCCCTACGATCCCGAACCAGAAAAGACCTGCAAGAGAAGATTCAAAGAAGCTAAGATGGCAATCAATACAATCGCGATCTTGAAGCCGAATTGAAGGAGGCATTGGAACAGCTACGACTCAGTAAGGAAGAAATGCAGCGAGAGAAAGACGAGACTCGCGCAAGAACAGAAGGAATTGAAGCAGATATGGCTGCTCTAAGGGCCCAATTTCTGCCTCGACCGATCCCTGATCCTCGACCGAGGCAAGACCCAGTCCCAGTTGCCCCGGCCGAGATATGTTCGCCTCAAAGTGTGCGTGCAAATAAGTTTTAAATTTATAAAACTGAAATCAAAGCAAGCGAACCCGCAGTGTACGGATCGGCTTAGTAAAGCAAAAATTCCAGAGTATCGAACTCAGGGATTTGGGGGATCAAATTCACTTCACAAGTTATGGAGCAAGTAAAGTATAGAAGCTTTGCTAATATTGGGAAAACAACAATCCTAAAGATCTAGATATTCAATTGTGGCAATCGATTCAAGATATTCTATAGATATAAGGACAGAGTCGAGATTGCAAAGGTATAACTAATGTAAGGTTATGTACGGTGAAGTTCCAAAACCCTATATGTCTTACCCAAAGGCTCTCTCTATAAAGGTTGTTGAGGCTGTAGTATAGAAAGGATCAAAGGACAAGAATCACTCTCAATTACCCATGCCCAAACCCAAGGGAATCAAAGATAAGCCAAAACAGTTAAGGTTGTGACACTCGAAACAGAAATAGAGGATGTTGAGTCTAATTAGTACCTAGGAAAGGCAATCCAAGGCTAGGTTAAAGCAAATCTTTAACATTTGATCAAAGCAAAAGCAAAGGTCGTATAACAAAGGAAAACACGGCTAGATCTTGAAGAACCACGGCCGTGGTTTTCAAGAACAAACCGTGGATTAGGCTGTCAACAGGATTTCTCACACTCTCAGGGTCCAATCTATTTACGATCGATCTATCATCATCTAAACCACAACTATCAACCCTTCACCTTAGAATTGCTAAAGGGTTTTAGTGATGCGTCCTTGGAGGTAACCAAGGATAACTCCGGATCTAGATCAAGCAAAACTCCAACAACTCCTTGATTCTTTGTGCAACGTTCTATCGTTTCGGATCCAAAGGGGCGGAAGCGATGAAGAAACAAGGGTTACTTCGATCTAGAGAGATCGAAGAAACCTTTTTTTGTGTGGGTTGAAGGTTGATTCTTAAAAAGAATCCTCGAATATGGATTTCTTGGATCAAAGACGAGATCCAAGGAAGAAATTTTGAGGGTTAGAAGAGAGGTTTTGATGCCCAAGCTAAGTAGGAGGAAATTCTTCTCAATACTTAGTAATATTGAACATGGAAAATAAGTGAGGCAAGATATCTCTTATATAGAGAGACTTGCCTACCTATGGGCCAACGGGCCAAACAAAATACATGAAGAAAAGCCCCAAAAGGGAAAACCTAAAAGGATAATAGCAAACCCTAAAGGGATAAGGTCAAAAACGGAATATTCCTATACGGAATATCCCTTTATTACATAAAAAGGAAAACATGAAAATATAGTCCGAAAATAAGCTAGCTTCATGCCATGGAGTCGGAAAGACGGGACATGCCGCTAACGGAACCGGTAGCCTATGCCATGGTGGTGTAGAGACAAGGCATGCCGGTAATGGCACCAAGTGAAGAAGTAATGCGGGTGATGATGGAGCCGGTGGCTCGAGCAATGGCCTTAGCTCGGGATCGGGTGATCGGTCCATCTGAGCGAACTCTAAGAGCCTCGTCCTCTTCGTCTATGGTCAACGTAAAAGGGGCATCCAAGGGCGCATCAGTCCCCCCATCTTGGCTGTGAAACGTCCCCGTTTCACCATCGTTAAAGAGGGGCTCAACATAAGGGGCAAGGTCCTTGACGTTGAATGTTGGGTGTACTCCGTAGGAATCCGGAAGCTCTAACTTGTATGCATTTGGACCATGACGGGCTAAGATGCGGAATGGGCCATCACCACGGTCCGAGAGCTTGCTCATGCGGCGAGTAGGAAAACGCTCCTTCCGTAGGTGGAGCCAAACAAGATCACCGGGCTCAAAAGAGACGTCACGGCGGCCCTTGTTGCGTTGTTCGGCAAGTTGGGTGGCACGACGTTCGAGTTGTGTCCTAGTCCGCTCATGAAGCTCAATGATTTGGGCGGCTCGGTTTCCGGCGATGATGTGTTCTCCATCCTTGAGCGGGCGGGGAGTGAAATCCAATGGTGTGTGTGGATTGAGGCCGTAGACAACTTCAAATGGGGACAATTTAGTTGCCGTGTGCCTAGACCTGTTATACGAAAACTCTACAACATAAAGTAAGTCCTCCCACCTACGTGGGTTGGTCCTAGTGGTGGCTCTAAGTAGAGCACCAAGAGTCCGATTGGTCACCTCCGTTTGACCATCGGTTTGGGGGTGATAACTACTTGAAAACAACAAGTTGGTTCCAAGTTTTCCCCACAACGTTCTCCAAAAATGACTTACGAATTTCACGTCCCGATCACTAACGATGGAACGTGGTATCCCATGTAAACGCACCACATTGTCAAAGAAGAAGGTAGCAACTTCACTAGCATTTAGGGTGCTTTTACATGCGATGAAATGAGCCATTTTGGAGAAACGATCGACTACCACGAAAATGGAGTCTTTGCCTCGTTTTGACATAGGCAACCCGACCACAAAGTCCATGGATAGATCCTCCCAAGGTCCCATTGGTATAGGCAAAGGAGAATACATCCCATCCGGACCTTGGCGCGACTTGGCATGATGACATGTGATGCAACCCTTGCAAAATCGTGTCACATGCATACGCATCCGGGGCCAAAAGAAATGCTCTTGGAGAGCGGAAAGGGTCTTGGTAGCACCGAAATGACAACGGCCCTCATGAGCTTCCTTGACCAACAAATGGCGTATAGATGAGCGCGGAATACAAAGTTTTCCCGCTCGAAAAAGATAGCCATCGTTAATAAAGAAAGACTCGTGCTCTCGGAGGTCAAGGCATTGTGCCCATATGTCCTTGAAGTCAAGATCCGTGGCATATAACTCTTTGATAAGTGCAAAGCCATGTATCTTGGCATCCATATACACAAGGAGGGCATAGCGGCGAGAAAGAGCATCGGCTACCACATTCTCTTTGCCTTTCTTATGCCGAATGACATAAGGAAAGGTCTCTAAAAACTCTACCCAACTAGCATGGCGCCGACTAAGATTTGTTTGACTCTTGAGATACGAAAGAGCCGCATGATCCGAATGAATCACGAACACCTTCGGCCACAAGTAATGTTGCCATGTCTTAAGACAACGAACTAGAGCATATAGTTCCTTGTCATATGTAGGGTAGTTGAGCGAAGGACCGGACAGTTTTTCACTGAAGTAGGCAATTGGACGATTCTCTTGTAAGAGAACTCCTCCAATGCCCACATTTGATGCATCACACTCCACCTCGAAAGTTTTCGAAAAGTTTGGGAGTTGGAGTAATGATGCTGTTCGCTCCAAACGGTGTGTGCAAGCTTTAAATTTATAACCCTAGACTTAAGCTTAAAACAAGGATGCGAACCCGCAGTGTACGGGTCAATCGTAGTAAAAGCAAGAAAATTCCAGGGGTCGATCACAGGGACTCGGTGAAACAAAGTCAATAACGGTATGCTTATGTCAATACTAACCACAAGAGCAATTAACACAATCAAAGATGAATAAGAAGTCAATAAAGCAAACATGCAATTCTAGGGATTAAGGCATCTGGTTGTGGTTCCAACTCAAGATCTATAGATAAGCGGACAAAGCTGAGATTTTTGCGTGGGGAAGGTGTTGCTAAAGTGGAGTAGATCACCGGGTAAGTCTCACTACACACTAATCCTAAACCGTAACTCCTATTACCGGGTAAGTCTCAAGGAATCAAGATAAAGAACTATAACCTCAAACTAACACACCATCTAAGGGAATAGAATCAACCTTTACCGGGTAAGTCTCAGGCTAACTCACAAAGATAGGATGGAAGCACACTCAAACCCCAATAAAGGATGAACCTTTATTACCTACACTTATGATCGTTGGTACACAAACTAAGGAATTACCGGGTAAGTCTCATCCTAAGCTTGCATTGAACCAGGAAGGTGAAATAAGAATAGGATTAGCAAACTCTAACACTTAACTTTCTGTTTTAGGTCGGATAAGTCACCTCGGTCAGAAGAATTCCACCCCGGCCGAGATGTTCATCAACCGAACGAGATGCTTAGGGTTAAGGTTAAAGACTCGAACTTTCAGGATCCTACTGGAATCTAATATTATTCTATCATTGTTTTTCCCACAACCTTCAGCCAATCACCCTAGAATCACACAAGGAAATTAGCCACTCATCATCATAATGAAAGTATTAAAATATATGGGAAGAAGGCGAATATTTGAACAAAGAAGAATTTGATGAAAAGACTTCAATAACTGAATCAAATATCACAACAAAAGCGTTCCTTGGATAGCAATCCAACAAGACAAGACAACAATTGAGGGAATTCAAGACAATCTTACAAAACCCTTCAAAAAGCTATAAAAAGCTAATCTTCAACTTTCCTTCAACCTTCAAAAAGGTTCTTCGAAAACTCCCAAATTGGAGTATGTTGCGGCTGCTGCGTTGTATGCGAGATTTCTAGCTGTAAGCGGATGTATGCGGCCTCCTGAATTATGAGAAATCCGACCCTTTTTATAGGAAAATAACCCTCCAAAGATAAAATATCTTAGAAAGATATATTCCCATAAAAATAGGTAAAATGTATGATTCTGCATATCTCCTTCCTTCCAGAAGCTCAGCCCAAAAATATAAGATCACTTTCCAAATTTAAAAGATCTCTTCCAAGAATAAAATATTCTCGCCGCGTCCTAGGTATTCGCCTCGGTCGAGTCGGCGTCTCTGGATCGCCTCGGTCGAGGTGAACCTCTGGTCAACCGAGGTGACTCACAACTGAATGTGAAATCTCTCGAATCAGTTCCAAAGTGAATCTTCAATCCATGGCTATGCTCCCTGGATGTAGCTCCAAATGACTCTTGACTTCTTTTGCTCCTTTTTGATGCAAAACGTACCATATTACCTGCAATTACAACGAAACTAGGTGTAGACCTCGATTCTCGCAAAGGTAGATGAAATGGTAGTAAAATCACATAATGTACATACAAACATGCAGATTATGAAAGATAAAACGTCCTAACAAACCCCAAAATATAGACTATAATTCATGCTATCAAAATACCCCATACTTAGCCCTTGCTTGTCCCCAAGCAAGTTCCTCACATAGAAGACAAGATAGAATGAATTATAAGTCAAGAAAATCAATGAAAAAAAATCTTTCAAAAATTATTTTATGGTGTGCAACTATCATAGATCACTCTAAGAGAATACTTCCTGGAATTAAAAACTTAATATGATCAAAACATTTTATAAATATAAGAAAGTTGTTCATCTTTGCATAAAATCATAGAATGCATAATAGATCATAATTATCAAAATTAATCATGTATAATCCAATATAAACCGCTAAGTCAATCAACAAGCTCAAGGTCTCAAGGTCTTCTCAAAAGAAAAGGTCAAGAAACGTGTAGGGTAGGGATGTATGTAAGGTAATGTGGTGCTAGAATCCGGGAAAAGGATGAACTTCACTTTCACTTTGACTTGCAACATCTTCCATCAATAAGCTTTGCTTATCTCACACCTTTCCTTTTTTACTTTACTTTTTGGGATACATGGACAGAGGTGCACAATAACCGAAGCCTAGGAAATCTGCAATCATCAATTTCTCGAGATGCATCAAACCCTTGATGCACATACCATGACCCGTTAGGAATATCGCTCAATCCGACTTTGGCAAGACACAAACACCCGGCTATGTGAATGGTGCCGAGTTACTCATCTTCATGATTGACTTCCCCAAACCTATTATTGCTTTCTAACACTTCACTTCCAGCCCACTCTTCAACTTTAACTTTGCTTTCACCACTTCGCTTGCTTCCAAATTCCCGGATAGGTAAAGGGAGGCAAAACGTATATGAGGGGCTAAGCATGATCAAGAAGAAGAAGAAGAAGAATGAAATGCCTTGGTCTTTCCAAGAAGAATGTGAGAGAACTTAACCTGCGGTGTCAACCTTCAAATTCAACATAATTTGGATAAAAACAAAGTATTAAACATGCTAATAATTTCAAACAAAGCACTTAGCAACTTAAACATATTATAAAACCTTTCAAACACACAAAGAATTTAAAAACAGTAGGTAAACAAGATCTTCACTGAGATCATATCCAGATCAGTAGTACAAAATCGTTTTCGAAAACTTTCTGTTACGCCGCCTCGGTCGAGGTGTTCTTGGTTCAACCGAGGTGGTCAACCTCGTTTGGCTAGAACCATCCCGGTCGAGGTCAAAAAATTTTTTTTTTTTTTTTTTTCTTAAACCATTTTTTGACGTTTTTCTCAATCAAATAACCTGTATGCATGCATGTAATCTCAGATAAGCAAATAGAGCATAATAAGATCATAAATATCCATCAAAGTAGCATACAATCATCCATAGTCAAATAACATATCCGCATACCCCACACTTGGGACACATTGTCCCTATGAGTCAAATAAGTCTAAGGACAAGATACTCACCGAACATAGCTAAACTGCATGAAGAAGTAAGAAACAGCTCCCAGATAAGACCATCTCGGTTGGCGAAGCACATCTCGGTCGAGGTGTTCTGACAGTATCCGAGATGTATCTCAGTAAAGCTCGTTTCCTCAACTTCTCGAAATTTTGTTCTTCCAGTGTAGCTCCTGAACTGTGATCCTTCCTTTTGGAATACCTGGTTGTTGTCTAGAGGAAAACAAAAACAAAGCAACTATCTAAACTAAACTAGAAAAGGGATAAGAAAGCAATACCTTGGGTTGCCTCCCAAGAAGCGCTTGGTTTAAGGTCGCTAGCTGGACCCTTCTCCATAGAATTACTCAATGTACCTTGAACACCATGGAGTGCTCATCACATCTATCATAAAATTCTTCCAAAAAGGTTCCGGTTCCTAATTTCACCGGCAAATGGTAAGATCTTCCACGTACAAGCTTGTACGGTTTGATTCTCACCGGAATCCTTCTAGCTTTCCTGCACTTCAATGGGACATAATCTAGCCTTGCATCCCATCCTTTCCTGGATCGAGAAAATAGTTTCTCGAGAATCATAGCAGCTTCCCCATCTATAGCTTGGGGATGGTACAGGGTCCTGAGCATGCGAGGGACCCCATACTTGAACAAATAACACTTCGTTGCCTTAGCGGTGAAGCGCTTGTTAACTTCACTCCTTATAATCCAAGGAGCATCTTCCTCCAACAATTTCGAGAGAGGTTTCATCTCGATCTTAGGAGGTTCTTTCGGAAGAGACCTCCAACTCTCCGGTGCCTTCCTGAAAAATTCAGAAATATTAATAGGGAATTCAAATGAAGTAGGAGAATGTACCTTGCAAAGTTCTCCAAAGCTTGAGACAAGTTTCGTGTTGGGTTGATAATCCACCCACGAAATCTTTCTCAGTTCTGCTGGTCTTTCTTCCACCTTGACCACAATCTCAGTAATTTGGCCAAGGTTCTCTGCATCTTCCATTTCTGGTTTTGCAGATTCTTCTTTCATCTCGACCGAGGTCACTTCCACCTCGACCGAGGTCTCAACAGTCAGATCGAGATCTTCCACATCTTCATCCTCAAAAGCTTTAGGAGAAACTTCTGGTTTGACTGGAGGTATGCTCGAAACGTGCAACACTTCCTTATGCTCCTCTTCTGGCTTAGCATAGGATAGGGTGCTTTCCTTGAGCTCCATCACCTTCTTCATCAACTTCTCCAACCTAGATTCGAGAGAGTCTTCAAGAGGTTGCTCATAAGTCTTTCTAGGGACATTCTTCTCATCCCATATCACAAGTTCATGCTGAATGGCTTCTTCTCTTTCCCATTCATTGTTGAACCAATAGAAGGAGTACTTCTCCTCCAAGTATTCATAATGATCCGCCCTAGCACTTTGTCTTGCTATCCAGGCTGGATCAAACATAGCCATCAGAAATCCTGAAAACTACAAAACTCATAGAAAGAGTAGTTAGTAGCAACAGGGGCAAGTGTCCCGAAAGCAAACCGCAACCGGCTCGGTCTAGACCAAGTCCCCGGCGACGGCGCCAAAAACTTGTTCGCTCCAAACGGTGTGTGCAAGCTTTAAATTTATAACCCTAGACTTAAGCTTAAAACAAGGATGCGAACCCGCAGTGTACGGGTCAATCGTAGTAAAAGCAAGAAAATTCCAGGGGTCGATCACAGGGACTCGGTGAAACAAAGTCAATAACGGTATGCTTATGTCAATACTAACCACAAGAGCAATTAACACAATCAAAGATGAATAAGAAGTCAATAAAGCAAACATGCAATTCTAGGGATTAAGGCATCTGGTTGTGGTTCCAACTCAAGATCTATAGATATGCGGACAAAGCTGAGATTTTTGCGTGGGGAAGGTGTTACTAAAGTGGAGTAGATCACCGGGTAAGTCTCACTACACACTAATCCTAAACCGTAACTCCTATTACCGGGTAAGTCTCAAGGAATCAAGATAAAGAACTATAACCTCAAACTAACACACCATCTAAGGGAATAGAATCAACCTTTACCGGGTAAGTCTCAGGCTAACTCACAAAGATAGGATGGAAGCACACTCAAACCCCAATAAAGGATGAACCTTTATTACCTACACTTATGATCGTTGGTACACAAACTAAGGAATTACCGGGTAAGTCTCATCCTAAGCTTGCATTGAACTAGGAAGGTGAAATAAGAATAGGATTAGCAAACTCTAACACTTAACTTTCTGTTTTAGGTCGGATAAGTCACCTCGGTCAGAAGAATTCCACCACGGCCAAGATGTTCATCAACCGAACGAGATGCTTAGGGTTAAGGTTAAAGACTCGAACTTTCAGGATCCTACTGGAATCTAATATTATTCTATCATTGTTTTTCCCACAACCTTCAGCCAATCACCCTAGAATCACACAAGGAAATTAGCCACTCATCATCATAATGAAAGTATTAAAATATATGGGAAGAAGGCGAATATTTGAACAAAGAAGAATTTGATGAAAAGACTTCAATAACTGAATCAAATATCACAACAAAAGCGTTCCTTGGATAGCAATCCAACAAGACAAGACAACAATTGAGGGAATTGAAGACAATCTTACAAAACCCTTCAAAAAGCTATAAAAAGCTAATCTTCAACTTTCCTTCAACCTTCAAAAAGGTTCTTCGAAAACTCCCAAATTGGAGTATGCTGCGGCTGCTGCGTTGTATGCGAGATTTCTAGCTGTAAGCGGATGTATGCGGCCTCCTGAATTATGAGAAATCCGACCCTTTTTATAGGAAAATAACCCTCCAAAGATAAAATATCTTAGAAAGATATATTCCCATAAAAATAGGTAAAATGTATGATTCTGCATATCTCCTTCCTTCCAGAAGCTCAACCCAAAAATATAAGATCACTTTCCAAATTTAAAAGATCTCTTCCAAGAATAAAATATTCTCGCCGCGTCCTAGGTATTCGCCTCGGTCGAGTCGGCGTCTCTGGATCGCCTCGGTCGAGGTGAACCTCTGGTCAACCGAGGTGACTCACAACTGAATGTGAAATCTCTCGAATCAGTTCCAAAGTGAATCTTCAATCCATGGCTATGCTCCCTGGATGTAGCTCCAAATGACTCTTGACTTCTTTTGCTCCTTTTTGATGCAAAACGTACCATATTACCTGCAATTACAACGAAACTAGGTGTAGACCTCGATTCTCGCAAAGGTAGATGAAATGGTAGTAAAATCACATAATGTACATACAAACATGCAGATTATGAAAGATAAAACGTCCTAACAAACCCCAAAATATAGACTATAATTCATGCTATCAGATGCATTATAAAAAGGCGGTCTTTGAGCGCATCAAACGCTCGAGCATGGATATCACGCCACTCAAACGTGACACCCTTGGTAGTGAGCTCATGGAGAGGTGCCGCTACCGTGCTAAAGTCCATGACAAAGCGTCGGTAGAAACCCGCTAAGCCGAGAAAGGCTCGGACCATGGTGACCGTAGTAGGAGTAGGCCACTCCCGAATAGCACGAACTTTAGATTTGTCTACTCATAGTCCGTCCTTAGACACGACATAGCCAAGAAAGATAGTGGTGTCCGAGCAAAAGACGCATTTGTCAAAGTTGACATACAATTGCTCTTGTCTAAGGCACTCGAGCACTTGGCGAAGGTGCCCGATGTGATCTTCCAAAGACGTACTAAACACCAAAATATCATCAAAATAAACAACAACAAATGTACCCAAGAATCGGCGCAAGACATGGTTCATGAGGCGCATGAAGGTGGACGGGGCGTTGGAGAAGCCAAAAGGCATGACAAGCCATTCATAGAGTCCATACTTCGTTTTGAACGCCGTCTTCCATTCGTCACCTTCGGCCATCCGGATTTGGTGGTAACCGCTCCGGAGATCAATTTTGGAGAAGATGGTGGCGCCATGAAGCTCATCCAACATGTCATCAAGGCGCGGGATCGGGTGGCGATATTTGACGGTGATTTGGTTGATGGCACGACAATCAACACACATCCGCCATGATCCATCTTTCTTTGGTACTAAGATTACCGGGACGGCACATGGTGATAAGGATTCACGCACATGTCCCCGGTCTAGGAGCTCTTGCACTTGACGTTGTAGCTCCTTTGTCTCTTCCGGACTAGCTCGGTAAGCGGCATGGTTTGGCAAAGAGGCACCGGGCACAAAGTCAATTTGATGTTCAATCCCTCGGATAGGTGGCAAGCCGGGTGGGAGATCTTTGAGCATAATATCCTGAAATTCGGACAACAACAAAGACACCTCGTGTGGCACATTACTTGGGTCATGAGAAGTAGATAAACAAAACGGAACAAGTAAAAAGCATGGGAACTTGCCTTCCATGACCGGTTGCAAATCATGCCGGCGAGCTAAGAGTATCCGTGGCTCACACCGTCCTTGAATTACGGGATCCGAAGATGATAAAGGTGCGCCCGAAGAAACGATGCGACCTTTACTACCTTTGGATTCGGTAGCATGGACAAGAGGGGCGGTGTTTCGGGATTTGGAAGTACTAGCACCTACAACATCGGGACTCCGGGGGTCCGATTTTGCCGGTGCTTTAGCGGACTCATCAATAGTTTGTTGCCTCTTCCGTTCCACATAGTCAACCAAAATTTCGTGCGGAGTCATAGGCAAAAGTGTGACCCGTTTTCCATTATATTGGAACATGTACCTATTAAGATAACCATCATGATATGTGCGGCGATCGAATTGCCATGGTCGTCCTAATAGGACATGTGTGGCGTCCATCTTGATAACATCACAAAGGACCTTATCAACATAGACGCCAATAGAAAACGACACCCAAGCTTGTTGTGTGACGGTGTCACATGCCGTATCGGAAATCCATTGGAGTCCGTAAGGCGTTGGGTGGGGAGTCGTAGGTAACTTGAAGTGTTTTACCACCCGTTCGTTGACAATATTGCAACAAGAACCCCCATCAACAATGAGAGAAAGACTCGTAATATTAACCAAGCAACGAGAGTGGAAGAGATTCTCGCGTTGATCAATAGGAATATGCTCTTTAACAACCAAAATACGACGAGAAACAAGAGCGAATTTACCGGGTTGTGCGGGGCCGCAAGCAAGCTCGTCATCACAGGGTTCCATGCCAAAAAGTGGGTCGGCGTCATGGTCATCCTCAATAAGGATATCACCTTCATATTGACCATCGTCGTCCTCGAAATATGTTGGGTCGGCAAACAAGACCCGTTTGGTGTTTGGGCAATCGCGTTGTACATGGCCAAAACCGCTACACTTGTAACACACGGGCTCCCTTGGGCGAGCCGCCGGTGAGGGTCCTTGTTGACTTCGAGAGGGAGGCGCCGGTGCCGGGCCACGGTTTGGTGCCTTCTCGGTACCCGTTTGCCTATTGGAGGGACCCGTCCGTTGGGTCCCTTTGGAAGCGTCGGTATCTGTAGGACTAGGCGCATCTCGAGAACGTGTGTTAGACGGATAAAGATATGGACTCGAGGAAGGGGGATACCTAGAATACCGCGGTGTTTCGAGTTGTTGCTTATATAACTTCATGGCGGCATGACATAATGCTCCCAAATCCTTGAATGGGACAATCTCGAGGGGCCGCCGGATGGAAGCATTAAGCCCACTCATGAACTTGGTGTGGAGGGCGGAGGGGGAGGCCGAGACGCCGGCCTTAATGTGCATGTCCTCAAGTTTAGCCAAGTAAGCCACCGGAGTGAGGTTGCCTTGCTTGAACTCGGCAATTTGCAACCGCATATCATTCTTAAAGTCCTCGGGCACGTACTTCTTGGTCATGCAATAGAGCAATTGTTCAAATGTCTCAATCGGTGCCCATCCTCGCCTCTCTCGGGTGAACTCATACCGGTTCCACCAAGACTTCACATGTCCTTCAAAGTATAGAGTTGCCGCCTCGATTTTCTCGGATTCCTCCTCATAATGACAATGTTTTAATGCCTGTTTCATATCCTGCGCCCAATCAAGAAAAACACACGGATCATATTCACCATGAAAGGTAGGGAACTTAACCTTACCTTCCCTACGAGCTCGGTAGGGGTCCGGGCGGGGCGGTGGAATGTAGGCATCATCGGCACGGGCTCGCCGGTGGCCGCCATGAGGACGTTGGCGCCCATGAACGGGTGGGGCCTGCCTGGGTGGATTTGGGGGAGGCAACCATTCTTCACCCCGGTCTTGGTTCTCATAAGGGTCTATGACGGGTGGGTGCCACGGACGGTTATGTGCTACCTGTTCTAAATCGGATTCATCACCGGAGAACTCATTGAAGTTGTGTTGCTCATCGTATTCATCAAAGTCAAGGGTCCTCGGTTGCCGGGTTGACCGTTGGTGACGGTGTTCGGAACGATCATGCTCACGACCGGTTGAGTTGGGACGGTACCAGGGCTCTTCCCGGTTTTGTCGGTCGGTGCGGGGCACACTAGGTGGAGGTGGATAAGGAACATACCGTTGATGTTGATGCTCATAATATTGGTGCCGATGTTCCGTATCGACTATGGGCAAATTATCTTGACGCGGGTCGGGGAATTCCTCCTCTTCTTCATGGGACTCATTGCCGTCAAGAGGTAAAGGATGGGTGCGTTCAATGACAGACGCAAGCCGGGTAACGTTTGATGGTCCGGCTCCCAAAAGTCCCTTGCCTTTCCGTTGTGCATCGGAAGTGGAAGCATTGCCCACGATCTCATTTGGATAAGTTGGGGTGGGACGGCGAGCAATCTGAAGGGCCTTAAGAGCTTCTAGCTCTTTTTTCAAGGCAATGTTTTCTCGGGTCAAGGCATCAAACTTTTGTTGTTCCTTCAAGGCTTCCAATTCTCGCCTTATGGAGTCATTTTCGAGGGACAACGAAGCAGTTTCTTGAGCCAAGGGTTCACTGAACTCTTGCGGACCAGAATCCTGAGAAGTTTCCGTTTTAACGTTAGTCATTGCTCCAAATCAGCACACAATTGCAAGCAATCAAGTGAGCAAGGTGACAAGTTAGGTCAACTTTACCCTAGTTCAAGTGCGTTATCGGGTTCTACTTTGGGGAAGGCCGTTTGGCGGTTAGGCAAGGAAGGCAAATCCAACAAAATTGAACCAATTACACACAAATAACAAGTGATATTTTGCAAACGTATGTAAGAAAATGGAGTGATAGAAGATGGACGGATTGTTCACTCGGCAAGCTTTGCTTGCTTTCGGTCTTTGACCGTTTTGTAAAATCCGATTTTTTGGATGGACCGGTTTGCCGGACGTCTTTTCACTTTGTGTGTTTCGTTTCTTTGAAACGTTTTGAGCAACACTTTCTTTTTTCTTTTTTTTTTTTTGAACACAAATCCGTATTGATGAAGAGTTTTTTGTGCTTTTCTTGGAATATCAAATGCGAGATATCCGAACTTTTCGTTAACAAAAATATCCCAAGAGATTTGGTGAAATTAATTAACAAGATTGTCGGAATAGGTCGGTTTAAGAAAAAAAAAAGACGGGTTTGATAAATGGTTTGAAGGCAAACCAAATATCTCCTATTTTTATGCTTTTTGTTTTGAGTTAAACACGGAAAAGAAAAAAAAAATTCAGGGAAAAAGGATAAACATGATGAAGAACATGATGAACAACATGAAGATCATGAAGAACAAATGAAGAACATCATGAACAAACGAAGAACATCATGAACAAAAAAAGGCTAAATAGGTTTAAGATAATAACGCACAAAAACAAGAGTAAAGAAAACTTAGCTTTGATCCCTTGCTCTGATACCAATTTGATGCGTCCTTGGAGGTAACCAAGGATAACTCCGGATCTAGATCAAGAAAAACTCCAACTACTCCTTGATTCTTTGTGCAACGTTGTATCGTTTCGGATCCAAAGGGGCGGAAGCGATGAAGAAACAAGGGTTACTTCGATCTAGAGAGATCGAAGAAACCTTTTTTTGTGTGGGTTGAAGGTTGATTCTTAAAAAGAATCCTCGAATATGGATTTCTTGGATCAAAGACGAGATCCAAGGAAGAAATTTTGAGGTTTAGAAGAGAGGTTTTGATGCCCAAGCTAAGTAGGAGGAAATTCTTCTCAAAACTTAGTAATATTGAACATGGAAAATAAGTGAGGCAAGATATCTGTTATATAGAGAGACTTGCCTACCTATGGGCCAACGGGCCAAACAAAATACATGAAGAAAAGCCCAAAAAGGAAAAACCTAAAAGGATAATAGCAAACCCTAAAGGGATAAGGTCAATAAGGGAATATTCCTATACGGAATATCCCTTTATTACATAAAAAGGAAAACATGAAAATATAGTCCGAAAATAAGCTAGCTTCATGCCATGGAGTCGGAAAGACGGGACATGCCGCTAACGGAACCGGTAGCCTATGTCATGGTGGTGTAGAGACAAGGCATGCCGGTAATGGAACCAAGTGAAGAAGTAATGCGGGTGATGATGGAGGCGGTGGCTCGAGCAATGGCCTTAGCTCGGGATCGGGTGATCGGTCCATCTGAGCGAACTCTAAGAGCCTCGTCCTCTTCGTCTATGGTCAACGTAAAAGGGGCATCCAAGGGCGCATCATTTAGCCAATAATCATAGTCATTGAATCAAATATCAAATCAAAAGGAGAGAAAGATAAAAACCCTCAAAATCTCAAAAAACAATCAAAGTCAATCTCAAATCCAACAAACCAAAGTACGTGTTTAATGAATTCTGAATATGGAACAGGAATCCTCACAAAAATCTTAAGGAACAACGAAGAACGGAGTGTCAATCTGTCTCCAAAGCAAACCCTAAGAAAATCTCGAAGTACACAATCTTCAATATTGCGTCTTTCTTAAGACATGATCCGGAATCTCCAATCCTTCGTTTCAATCCTCAGCGCGGAATTGCAAGTGAAGGTAAAATGAAATCCTGAGAGACCCTCAGCGCGGAATTGTAAGTGAAGGTGAAATGAAACCCTAAGCGACGGTCAATGCAAGCGTTAATCTCAACTTCTCCCTAACGTCGGGGCTCCAAGTCCCTTGGAGAATTTGACTCCCTTTTAATGTTGAAGGCTATCTAACCTTTATAGGGATAAATTTAGGGTTTAAAGACAAAACTCTAAATATTTGGGCTGAAAGAAGTCGAGCCCGCTAGTATCAGAAGATACCCTGGGTCGCGTCAGACGGTATTAGAGAATACTTTGGCACGTCAGACAGTAACAGAGAATACTTTGGCACGTCAGACGGTATCCGAAGATACTTTGGCGCGTCCTAGCTTCCTTTTATACTCCTTTTTGTCCCTCTTCAAGGCTTGATCCTAAAATATGCCATTTTGCTCCATAATTCGCCAACTTACCTACAAATGCAATAAAACTCTGTGTAGTCCTCTATTCTCGCAAAGTAGGTGAATATAACAATAAATGTCAAGAATACATGTCTATGCATGCAGAATAAAGGGAAAATCTATATTAATACATGCCTAAATATAGGTCGTAATTTATGTTATCAAATGTAACACCCCGAATCCGCGGGACTCGGAGCGCTACGGGTTGGGACCTGTGGGCTATGTGAGGTCCCGACCCGTAGCACCCCGAGTCCCGCGGATTTGGGGTGTTACATCAAAATACCCCATACTTGCCTCTTGCTTGTCCCCAAGAAAGGTTCAAACATAAGATACAAGATGATATGAATTATGAATATGCAAAAATAAAGAAAAACCACAATATTTTGGTTGTCCTTCTATTCATAGATCACACTCAAAGAGTCGCTTCATAGCTAATAACAATCATCATATGGTGAAAAGGAATTACATCATGGAAAAGATAATCACACTTTGCAAGAGAATCATAACATGCATCATAACTTGCAATATATCAAAATCAATCATAGAATTCCAATTTAGACCACAAAGTCAAACAACAATGCAAAGATCTTAAGGTCTTTCAAGTAAAGGTCAAGAAACGTGAATAGGTGGGACTTTCATAAGGTAATGTGGTGCAAAAATCCGGGAAAAGGAACAACAAAACACAACTTTTCATTTTGCAAACTTGAGTCAACCACCATTGAGAGCTTTGCTCTCCCTTTCTAGCACAAAAATTCTTTTTCGACTTTACTTTTTGGAAATATGGACAGCGGTGCACAAAAACCGAAGCCTAGGAGATTGACATTTCTCAATTTTGAGATGCCTCAAACCCTTGATGCACATACCATAATCCGTTAGGAATATCGCTCAATCCGACTTTGGCAAGACACAAACACCCGACTATGTGAATGGTGCCCAGTTACTCATCATCAAGATTGACTTCCCCAAACCTATTTTCTACACTTTGAATTCACAAAATTTCTTTCATGGCCCTCCCACATCAAACATGACAAAATTACACTCTTCCTAATTCCCGATAGGTAAAGGAGACAAAAATTTGATTGAGGGGCTAAATGAATAAAGAAGAAGCATGAAAAATCAAGGTGCCTTAATCATTTCAAAAAGATGCGCAAGAACTTATAATGCGGTTTCAACCTTCAATACTCAACATGATTTAGAATGAAAGCAAATTATCATTCATGCATGAAATTCTAACAAAGTATTCAAATCCCACATATGACATAAATCAATTCAAGCATATCAAAATCATCATAGCTATTCCACAAAACAATATTCATCATAGAGATCATATCCATCCTAGAAGCACAAAATTTTTTAAAATTTCAAAATTTTCAAAATAAAAAATATGCAAGACATAAAACATTCAAATAGTATTGCAAATACCTCCACCCCATACTTAAAACTCACATTGTCCCCAATGTGAAGAAAAGAAAAGATGGAAAATGATACTCACAATGTAAGATGGCGAATCAGGCAAGACGAATCATCAATCGGGCGGTGGTGGTGGAAATTCTTAGAAGTTCAATAGGGAATTCTAAATATTCCAATCGGTGTCAAAGAACGAAGAATGGGAACGTCTTTCCGCCGAAAATTTTTCCGAATTTTTTTTTTCACGGCCTGTCGGGCATTTCCACGGCCGTGGAATTGTACTAACACCCGTGGAACTCTCTGATATGTGCCAAAAATCCAAGTTTCGTCATTTTTTTCGGCTTTTCCTCTCTTCTTTTGCTCATTCCTTATTCCTGGTATCCAAAGACACAAACATACAGGAAGGTATCGAAGAAAAACAAACAAAAACAACTACTCTAATCTAATCTAAAAAAATAAAAGGGGAAAAGGATGCATTACCTTGGGTTGCCTCCCAAGAAGCGCTTGGTTTTAGGTCCTTAGCTAGACCAAACTCCATAAATGACTCAATGCACCTTGAACATCTTGGATTGCTCTTTAAATCCACAATTAAACTCTTCCAAAAAGGTTCCGGTTCCTAATTTCACCGGCAAGTGGTAAGATCTTCCACGTACAAGCTTGTACGGTTTGATTCTCACCGGAATCCTCCTAGCTTTTCCTATGCTTTAATGGAACATAATTCAGCCTTGCGTCCCATCCTTTCCTAGATCGAGAAATCAGTTTCTCAAAAATCCACTTAGCTTCCCCATCTTTAGCTTGGGGATGATGTATGGTCTTCGTCATGTCAATGACCCCATGCTTGAACAAAAGACACTTCATCGCCTTAACGGTGAGGTGCTTGCTAACTCCACTCCTTGTAGTCCAAGGAGCATCTATCTCCAACACTTTTAATGGAGATTTCATCTTCACCTTGGGAGGTTCTTTGGGTAGAGACCTTCAACTCTCTGGTGCATTCCTGAAAAAATTAGAAATTTTAATAGGAATTTCAAAGGAAGTAAGAGAATGTACCTTGTTAAGTTCTTCAAGGCTTGGGACAAGTTTCATGTTGGGATGATGATCCACACATGAAATATCTCCCAACTCAGCACGATCCTCTTCAACCTTGGCCAGAGTTTCAGTAATTTGGCCAAGGTTCTCCACTTCTTCCTCTTCTTCAATGAGAACTTCAAGAGGAGCTTCAGATTTGAGCGGAGGAACGCTCGAAACTTGTAATTCTTTCTTGCTAGATGAATGATTTTCCTAGGCTTTTTCAACCTTAGAAATAACCTTTTTTGCGTCTTTTATAACTTTTAAATGATATTCATCACAGGCCTTGAAATTTTCTTCGAGCTTCTCAAATTTCTTCATCAATTCATTCAAGATCAATTCCTCCGCATGTTTGGGACGTTTCTTTTTTAACCTTATTAGGGTAGTGCAGCTTATCCCATCTTGCAAATTCATCTTCAATGGCTTGTTCACGTTCTCTTTCGGTGGCAAACTGTTCGCTCCAAACGGTGTGTGCAAGCTTTAAATTTATATCCCAAGAAATATGCTTAAAACAAGGATGCGAACCCGCAGTGTACGGATCAATTATAGTAAAAAGCAAGAATTCCAAGGGTCGATCTCAGGGACTTAGGTGAAACTAAGCAAGAATAGGTTGTCAAATATTGCAAATAACCACAAAAGCATTTAAAGCAATCGAAGATGACAATAAGGTCAAACAAGGGGAAATGCGGATTTTAGGGATTAGAGCATCTAGTTGTGGTTCCAACTCAAGATTTCTAAAGATAACGCGGACAAAGCTGAGATTTTGCTAAGGGAAGGTGTTTCTAAGGTGGGAATAGATTACCGGGTAAGTCTCACTACTCACTATCCCAAACCAAAGTTCCTATTACCGGGTAAGTCTCAAGGTACTAAGGAAAGGAACTATAATCTCAAACCAACACACCACCTAAGGGAATTGAATCAACCCTTACCGGTTAAGTCTCAGGCTAACTCACAAAGATGGAATGAAGGCACACTCAAACCCCAATAAAGGATAAACCTTTATTACCTACACTTATGATCTTGGGTAAACAAACTAAGGAATCACCGGGTAAGTCTCATCCTAGGCTTGCATTGAACCAGGAAAGGTATATTAAGAATAGGATTTGGCAAACTAGAACTCTTAACTCTCAGTTTCGGATCAGAAAAGGTCACCTCGTTCAATCAACTTCCACCCCGGCCGAGATGTTCATCGACTGAGCGAGGTACTCTAGGGTTGAGGTTAAAGACTCGAGCTTTCAGGGTCCTGCTGGGATTAAGATCATTCTATCATTGTCTTTCCCACAACTTTCAGCCGATCACCCTAGAATCGCACAAGAAATTTAGCCACTCATCATCATAAAAACAATAATCGAATAAAATGTGAAGGAATGAGTATTCGAACAAGTGAACCTTAAGAAAAAGGCTTCAATAACTGAATCAAATAATAACAAATCAGCGTTCCTCAAATCACAAATCGAACAAGACAATAAAAGAAAGGGAATCTAAGAAAATCTTACAAACTCCCTCTAAAGCTTACTTCAAACTATCAATCCTTCCTTGATTGATCTTCAATCTTCCTTCCTTTCTTCAAAGGTTCTAGAAAATCTCCTAACTGCTGCGTGTAGAATATGGTGTTGAGGATGATGCTGAATTGTGGAAAATCCAACCCTTTATATAGGAGAATTATCTTCCAAAGATAATAATATCTTAAAAAGATAATTTCCTATAAAATATATCATATCTCTAAAATAGATCTCCCAAATATAAGATCTTCCTTCCAGAAATCCAACTTAAAAATATAAGATATCTTCTTTCCATAATTAAAAGATCTCAGCCAAAAAATATGATCTCGCCGGCGCCAGGGTGTTCGCCTCGGTCGGGGCGTTCCTCAAGATCACCTCGGTCGAGGTGACACTATAGCTGACCGAGGTGAATTTCAACTGAATGTGAAATCTCTCAAATCTGGTCCAAAGTACATCTTCTTCATTAATTCCTTGCTTCCTGAGTTTTCTTTTAACCTCCAGAATGTAGCCCCTTAGCTCCATTTCAGTCCAAAATGTGCCATTTTACCTACAATTACAACGAAACTTGGTGTAGACCTCGAATCCCGTAAAAGTAGATGAGACAACAATATAATCACATAATATACATTCATACATGCAGATTTATGAAGATAAAACGTCCAAACAAGTCCAAAAATATAGACTATAATACATGCTATCAAAATACACCATACTTGTCCCTTGCTTGTCCCCAAGCAAGTTCCAAATTTTAAGCACAAGATAGAATGAATTATAAGTCAGAAAAATCAATGAAAAGAAATTCAAACATTTTTGGTGGTGTGCTCCCTAGTAGATCACTCTAAGAGAATGCTTCATGGCAAATAAAATCAATACATGATCAAAACATTTTATGAATATAAGAAAGCTGTTCATCTTTGCATAAAATCATGGAATGCATAATAAATCATATTTATCGAAATTAATCATGTATAATCTAGTTTAAACAACCAAGTCAATCAACAAGCTCGAGGTCTCAAGGGCTTCAAAAAGAGGTCAAGAAACATGTCAGTGTGGGATGCATATAGGGAATGTGGTGCTAGAATCCGGGAAAAGGATCTTACTTCACTTTCTTTGAAACTCAACATCTTCCACCAATAAGCTTTGCTTATTTTACTTTACTTTTTGGGATGTATGGATAGAGGTGCACAATAACCGAAGCCTAGGAGATCAGCAATCATCAATTTCTTGAGATGATTCAAACCCTTGATGCATATACCATGACCCGTTAGGAATATCGCTCAATCTGACTTTGGCAAGACACAAACACCCGACTATGTGAATGGTGACGAGTTACTCATCATCATGATTGACTTCCCCAAACCTATTTGTTTCTTTCTAAACTTCCAGCCAACATCTCATCTTTACTTTCACTTGCTTTTCTTTGCTTGCTTTCAAATTCCCGGATAGGTAAAGGAAGACAAATATGTATATGAGGGGCTAAAGCATGATCAAGAAGAAGAAGAGAAGAGAATTAATTGCCTTAATCATCCCAGGAGGAATGTGATAGAACTCATCATGTGGTGTCAACCTTCAAATTCAACATAATTTTGATAAAAACAAAGTATTAAACATTCCAAAATCTCAAACAAAGCATTTTGCAACTTAAACATATCATAAAACCTTTCAAGCATATAAAGATTTCAAAACCAATCTGCAGACAAAATCATCACTGAGGTCGTATCCAGAAAAAAAGCACAAAACGTTTCGAAAAGTCTCTCAGTTAAACCGCCTCGGTCGAGGTATTCTAAGTCATCCGAGGTACTTGACCTCGTTTGGCCAGAATCATCCCGGTCGAGGTCATAAAATTTTTTTTCTTAAACCAGTTTTCGACATTTTTCTCAATCAAATAACCTGTATGCATGCATGTAATCTCAAATAAACACATAGAGCATAAAGAAAATCATAAATATCCATCTCGAGTAATACAAGCATACACAATGTCAAATCATACACATAAATACCCCATACTTGGGACACATTGTCCCAATGGGTCAAAATAAGTCTAAAACAAGAGAACTCACCGAACATAGCTGAGATGTGAAAATAAATAAATAAGAAAATCCATGCTGCTCTAGTCCTCATCCGCTGGTGGTGGTGGATATGGGATGAAGGGATGCTGAGATGGGTCAAACGGATAACCCATAGTGTGCTGGAACTTGATCTCCATCATCGTCTACTGGTAGTGTTGGCTCTCTCTAAGCTTCATCATCTCCAATGATAAGGCTGCGTAAGAGTCGATCATCTGGTCCGTCAGCTCATCAATCCGTCGGTGAGCCACTTGATCTCTCTGTTTACGGACCCTACGCCTAGCAAGTCGTGATGGTGCTGCAGCTGCCTCCTCCTCTGTCGCCTCATCATCCAAGTCGACAATCGGTACACTTGGACCAGCGGTATCCGTACCAGTCTCCATGGCAGCTCCGCTATCATCATACTCCTCCTCTACAGCTGGAGCAGCATCTCTCGCATCCTCTATATAGGGCTGCCAGACGGAAGACCAGTAATGTGGGTCAAAGATTGTAAACTGATCTGACCATAGGATACCCTGAGGGACAGTCTGCTCCCAAGGCATCGCTATGTAGGGTATAGTGAGGCCACGAGGAACCATCATCCTCCTCGTGATCATCTCCTGAAGTCCAAGCGGCTTTGTAGCCGCCACCAATGTACAAGCACTCAAGTCTAGACCCATAAATGCCACTATATGAGTCACCAGTCTTCCACAACAAATATCTCCCTTTACCTTCCCCTTGATCCGGTGCAGATCCTCAGCTAGCATGCCTCCAAAATCAGGCACTCCTCCAGTAACCATGCAGAACAGACTCAACAGCTCTCCCTGTCTGATCTTCTGGGGCGTCTCAGTACGCGCCAGAAGAGTCTCACTAAATATACGGTGGGCTAGACGGAATGCTAAATGGAAGATGATGCGCTCCTTGGAGTCTCCAGGTCTCCATCTGTCAACATGCTCCACCACGTGGGCAATCTGCCCCCAGAACCGTCGAGACACTGCTCGAGAAGGGAAGTCGGTCACTATAGGGGTCGGGAAGCCAAATATCTCTCAGAACTAATCCATGGGTACAATGTAGTTCCGGTTTAGCAACCGGTACTTTATGATGTTCCTCTTTGGAATCTGAGTGACAGAACTCACAAACTCCATCGTCTGCTCGAGGTAGGTTGGAGCTCGGATCTCCATAAACTGCTCCAACCCAACCATAGAAATCATCTTCTTCAAGTCCTCCACCACGTGGAGGCACTCGAAGGCCGGAACATCCAAAAAGCGCGGGGCAATCACGGGGCGCCCGCATATACGATCAAAATCTGCCTGGTGACGCTCATGGATCACCGGGATAGAAGGTCTAGAAGAAGGGGAAGAAGAAGAACCACTGGAAGCATCTCTCAGAACGAGTTGACGATCAGAACGAGAACTCATGATTTCTACTGACAAGGTCACCTCGGTCGGTCCGACAGACTGAAGAACACCTCGGCCGAGACAGAGCTCGACTGGACCGAGGCGAAGTGCTATTCGAATTCTCCTCTCTGATTTTCAGTTCTTTTCCCCCCAAAACACTACCAATTGCTTCCTATGGGGTACTTATACTCTTTTCAACAGTAAAATGTTGCAACCAAAGCCAAAAATTGCCAAAATCAGTAAAGAGAGAGGAGTTTAGGGTTTTCGACAATTTACCCTAAATTAAGCCGATTCGAAGTGTTTATCCTGCAGATTGTTGCTTGTAATCTGATCCTCTTGCTTTTTCTTGCGAGATCGGAGCAAAAATCGTGGAAAACGTTCGAAAAACGAAGAAGCGAGATGGGATATGCGCCGCGGTCGAGAAGGAAGTTGGGAGGGAAGAGAGAGATATATTTTCTCCTTTTATACCCCTCGCCGATTCTACTGTCACCTCGGTTGAGGTGGTCCCGACCGGACCGAGGTGGCTGACTGGATTGTCAGACCTAGTCGCCTCGGTTGCTCAAGAATCATCTTGGTCGAGGTGTTGTGACAGCAACCGAGATGTGTCTCAATCAAACTCCGTCTTCTCAATTTGTCAAACTTCTGTCCTTCCAGTGTTGCTCCTGAGTTGTGATCCTTCCTTAAAGAGTACCTGGTTTCTGTCTAGGATACCAATAACAAAACAAATCAAAGCAAAAGCAAACTATCTAAAACTAAACTAGAAAAAGGGAAAAGAAAGCAATACCTTAGGTTGCCTCCCAAGAAGCGCTTGATTTAAGGTCGCTAGTTGGACCGTACGGCATCCCTAAACGTGCTGGAAGGCATCCTCACCCTGTTACGCTCAAGATGTGTGTGATAAGCAATAGGTTTTAAATTTATAAACTCGTTATATTTCTCGTAACTCCTAGCGAACCCGCAGTGTACGGGACGTTTGTAGTAGGGATAGTATTCCGAGGTCGAACACAAAGACTAAGGTGAGATTTATTCGAGTAGTGATTAAGTCTTGTGAAGATCTAAGCCTAAGAAAAGAGAAGGAAAATAAAGAAATGAAAATCTAAATGTTTTTGGGTGGTTTTTAGGTGATCAATCAAAGATCACAATTCATGCAAAATATAACAATCAACTAAGCTAACAAATCAACACAAACAAACAAACTAAACACGAGATATGAATGAAAGAGAGAAAAGCGGATTCTAGGAGTTGGAAATTCCGGTTATGGCATAGGACTCAAGCTATCTAATCATTCCTTGGATTAACTACAATATGTTGGGAGTGAGTGTTTCTAGGATGGGATCAATCACCGGGTAGGTCTCATGGTCCACTAGTCCGTTCCTAAGGTCTCATCACCGGGTAAGTCTCAAAGAGCCTAATGAATGGAATTCTACACAAACCGGATTCTCATCTAGGGATCTAACCTATCCTCACCGGGTAAGTCTCGGAAGGGTTAGTCCTAAACAACTATCCTAGCACACTTAGTCCAATGGCGGCTTATGAGGCTCACCACTACCTAGGGTTTGTCATCTTTGAAATCTAAGAGTAAGAATCACCGGGTAGGTCTCTTCTAACACTTAGTTGCTAACACTAGGTCACCCTAGGATAGATTTGACTCAACAAACACTAGGATTTCAACATTCTAACAATCTAAAACTTGGATCCATCGAACCAGGGAAACCACGGGCTGTTCTACCACTTCCACGGCCGTGGAATGGCAAGAACTAACCGTGGACTATAGTAGTGACATCGTTCAAGTAAACAAGTCATCCAAAGGTAAATCTAAGTTCATCCTATCATAGTCTTAGCCATAACCATCCTTTCCTTACCCTAGAATCGCATCTATTTAGCCTACAACATGCATCATAACAATCGAAATCATCAAGCATAAAATCATGGCTTCCATTTGCAAGATAATGAAGAGAAAGAGATGAACAAGTGAAGCAAACAAAACCAAGCTGAAATTAAGATTAGAAATACTCACAACCCTTCCAAAAGAAGGTTTAAACGATTCTTACAACTCTAGAAATCGATTCCGAAAATCTTCTCTACAAAACTTATCAAAGGTCTAGCTATGGTGAGCTCTTCTCCTCCTCCAATGGTATCTCTTCTCCTTGAGAGAATCTTCTTGTTGAGAGTGTGGGAGAGAATGTGGATTTGGATGGTGGATGGAAGATGCTTCTCTCAGCCTTGCAGGACCACTTTTATACTACAACTTTGCAAGAGCTGACCATGAGATCGTGACACAACTGTCACAACCGTCTGGCAAAAACCACGGTTGGTTCCACGGCCGTGGACTTGCCAGCAACCGTGGTTTGGTGTTTTATCTTTGCATTGGATCATTAGGCTATGATTCGGTGTATGACTTGTGTTGACAAGGTTCCATGAGTCCTCCTTAGCCTCTAGCTTGCATTCTAATGAGTCCGAGGGTGTGTCATCTTGATGAACGATCCTCAAACGTGTCGATTAAGCTCCTAAATCTCCCAAAATACCTACAAAGCAATGCAAAAATCCGTGTAGACGTCTATCTCGACAAAATACGTGAATTGAGTGCAAACGTCGTGAACTAGTGCTAAACCATGCATGAATGAGTGAGAAATCTATCTAAATGATTACCTAAACCTAAGTCATAAATCGTGTTATCAAAAATACCCCATACTTAAGGTTTGCTCGTCCCCGAGCAAATTCCCAACTATAGACTAAGAGATGACATGATTTATGTATGTAGAAAAATGGCAAAATCTTTTTGGAGTTGTGCTTCTAATATTGGATCACCTTCATAGTCATGTTTCATGGCAAAGGATAAGCAATCATGTATCAAATAAATGAAGGCACGGAAAGACAATTGTACTTAACTCGAAAGCATGCATGAAATGTAAAAATGAAGAAGTCAAGATGATCAAGAGCATATCCAATCTAGATTACTAAGTCTTACAAACATGCAAATAGGTCATAAGGTCTTTGTGAAATAAAAGGCCAAGAAACGTTGTGATTAGGTGGGGATTTTTCTAGGCTATGTGATGCTAATCCGGGAATGGAACTAACTCCACAATTTTGTCCTCGATCAACTTCCCTCAAGTGTATATTTTCTCTATCTTTTCTTTCTTTTCTTTTTCTTTCACTTATTTTTGAGACAATGGCATTGGTGTACAAAAGCCGAAACCTTGGTGATTAGCCATCCTCGGGCTTTTTCTATTTTTCGAGGTGCATCCACACCGGGCACACATACCAAAGCTCGTTAGGACTATTGGTTTATTTGACTATTGCAAGGCACAAACACCTGATTATGTGAATGGTGCCGAGTTACTCGTCATTTAAACCAACGTCCCCAAACCTATATTTTTGTCTACACTTTCACAACAAATTCAGCATTTTATTCATGACATTCTTTCATCAACATCTTCACCCCACACTTGCTTTTCACACACATCAACACACTAACATGCTCCTATTCCCGGATAGGTCAAAAGGGGTCAAATTTATATCAATTGAGGTGCTCAAACATCATGATCAAGATGAGAAGTAGAGAAAGATGAATTGCCTCATTCATTCCTAGATGGTGTGCAAGAACTGGCATGTAATTTCGACTTTCAATACTCAATCCATTCTAGGCAAACATCATGATCACAATTCATTCATGGGATTCAATATAAGTACTTTAAGTCCATATATGCATTCATCAATTTAACACATAAGGCCATCCATAGCCAATCCACAAGACAAGATTCATCATTAGGGTCATATCCAAGCCTAGAAAGCACAAAGATTTTTTTAAATTTTCTGATTTTTTTTGGATTTTTCGAAATGAGTATATACAATGCAAGACATGTGATAATATTAAACTACCCTAGATGCTAATCATGCAAAAGATCATGCAAACCCCACCCCATACTTAGAAACACATTGTCCCCAATGTGTAAATGAAGTAAAGAAGAGTGAAAGAGGGTTCTCACAATGTAAAAATGGTTTGCTATGGTATTTGGGATTTCTCAAGTGGATTTGATGTTGGATGATCCTATCAACAATGGTAGAGAGCTCTAAGTGTTCATCAAAGCGTCGGGACCCGCGCTAGGCACCGCTAGCCGTCCAAGTTCCGCATCTGCTCCACCCATAATCGACGAGGGGTTCATAATCATCATTCACATGCCATGCAAGGCTTCCAATGCTACCAAGACTCTAGCACACACACAAAGCACACCAAACACACAAAAACAGAAAAATCACAAAACAAAAACAAAAAGAAAAAGGAAAAACGTTACCAATGGGTTGCCTCCCATAAAGCGCTTCTTTAAGGTCATTAGCTTGACCAAACTTGGGGGCGTCTCATTCTAGGTAAAGTGGGGCAATCATGTCCACCGGAGTGCCCGGGATATACTTCTTCAACTGGTGCCCATTCATCTTGAAATCTCCACAATGCTCCCCTCCTATCTCAATTGCTCCATGGGGGAAGATCTTCTTCACCACATATGGCCCGGTCCATCTTGATTTTAGCTTTCTGGGGAAAAGCCGCAGCCTTGAGTTGAAGAGAAGGACAAGGTTGCCTTCACTCAACTCCTTCGGGATGAGGCGCTTGTCATGCCACCGTTTGGTCCTCTCCTTGTAGATCTGGGCATTCTCATAAGCCTCCAACCGGATCTCCTCAAGAGCGTTTATATCAAGCAACCTCTTCTCACCGTCCTCCTTGAGGTCAAAATTTAGCCACTTAATGGCCCAATAAGCTCTATGCTCCATCTCTACCGGAAGGTGGCAAGACTTGCCATAGACTAACCTGTAAGGAGTGGTGCCAATTGGTGTCTTGAAAGCGGTTCTATATGCCCACAAGGCATCATCGAGCTTCATAGCCCAATCCTTTCTTGTCCTAGAGACCGTCTTCTCAAGGATTCCCTTTATCTCCCGGTTGGAGATCTCCACTTGGCCACTAGTTTGGGGATGGTAAGGTGTTGCCACCTTATGAGTCACCCCATACTTAGCCAAAAGTGCCCCAAAGTTTCTATTAGTGAAGTGCTTCCCTCCATCACTTATGATCACCCTTGGTGTTCCAAACCTAGGGAAGATCACTCGGTTGAAGAACCGCCCCATCACCTTGGCATCATTTGTAGGAGAGGCGATTGCCTCCACCCATCTCGAAACATAGTCAACCGCCAATAGGATGTAGAGGTTGCCACAAGAAGAGGGGAATGGTCCCATGAAGTCCACACCCCACACATCCAATATTTCCACTTCTTGTATGTTGTTCAAAGGCATCTCATTCCTCCTTGAGATGTTGCCCATCCTTTGGCAAGCATCACAAGCTACCACAAAGCTTTGCACATCCTTGAACAAACTTGGCCAAAAGAAGCCCGATTGCAACACCTTCGCACATGTTTTGTGTGAGCTAGCATGCCCTCCACATGGAAAGGAATGACAATGGCGGATCACACTCTCCACCTCATCCTCCGGTATGCATCTTCTAAACACTCCATCCGGCCCTCTCTTGAATAAAAGTGGTTCACTCCAATAGTAGTGCCTCACATCCTTGAAGAACTTCTTTCTTTGGGCATATGACAATCCGGGAGGCACTTTCTCACACACTAGATAGTTCACAATGTCGGCATACCATGACTCACTTCCTCTAGACACTTGGAACAAGCATTTCTCCACCATTTGCAATTGCTCATCCCGGAATGAGTCATCAATCGGGATGTCATCTTTCTCAAGCTCCAATGGTGGGAGTCTACTAAGGTGATCCGCTACAGAATTCTCGGACCCCTTCTTGTCCCGGATTTCCAAATCAAACTCTTGAAGAAGAAGGATCCACCGAATCAACCTAGGCTTGGCATCCTTCTTTGTAAGGAGATAACGGATCACAGCGTGATCCGTATAAACAATGACCTTCGCTCCAACAAGATATGAGCGGAACTTCTCAAAAGCATACACCACCGCTAGCAACTCCTTCTCGGTGGTAGCATAATTGCGTTGGCATCATCTAGCGTCTTGCTAGCATAATAAATGGCATGAGTACGCCCATCTTCCTTTGCCCCAAAACAGCCCCAACGGCTACATCACCTGCATCACACATGATCTCAAACGGTAAACTCCAATCCGGAGGTTGCATGATAGGTGCGGAGATCAAAGTGTTCTTCAACCTACAAAAAGCCTCAAGGCAATCCTTGGAGAAAACAAACTCAACATCTTTCATTAGTAGGTTAGTGAGGGGCTGAGAAATTTTAGAGAAGTCTTTAATAAACCTCCGGTAAAAACCGGCGTGCCCTAAGAAACTCCTTACCCCTTTCACCGAGGTAGGTGGTGGCAACTTCTCTATCGTTTCAATCTTGGCCCTATCAACCTCAATGCCACGGTTGGACACCAAGTGTCCCAACACAATACCTTCACTTACCATGAAGTGGCATTTTTCCCAATTAAAGACAAGATTTGTCTCTTCACATCTCTTAAGTACTAATGACAAGTTAGCTAAGCAATTATCAAAGGAAGAACCATAAATAGAGAAATCATCCATAAACACTTCCATGATGTTTTCAATGTATTCCGAAAAGATAGCCATCATACACCTTTGGAAGGTGGCGGGTGCATTACACAACCCAAATGGCATCCTCCTATATACAAAAGTACCCCATGGACATGTAAAAGTGGTTTTCTCTTGGTCATCGGGGTGGATAGGGATTTGGAAGAATCCGCTATAGCCATCTAAGTAGCAAAAGTGAGAATGTTGAGCTAACCTCTCTAGCATTTGGTCAATGAAAGGGAGAGGGAAGTGATCTTTCCTAGAGGCCATGTTCAATTTTCTATAGTCAATACACATCCTCCATCCCGTAACCGTCCTAGTTGGGATTAGTTCATTGTTTTCATTAGTCTCTACGGTCATTCCACCCTTCTTAGGAACTACATGAACGGGACTAACCCACTTACTATCCGAAATAGGGTAGATAATTCCCGCATCTAGCAACTTAATGATCTCTTTCTTGACTACCTCTTTCATTATAGGATTCAATCTTCTTTGATGTTCAATAGAGGGTTTATGGTTATCTTCCATCAATATCTTATGCATGCACAAAGAAGGTTTTATGCCAACAAGGTCATCAATGGTATAGCCAATGGCTTTCCTATGCAATCTTAGCTCATGCAACAACTTAGCAAGTTCATCATCATTCAAGCATGCATTCACAATCACCGGATATGTAGAATTATCACCAAGAAAAGCATACTTCAAATGAGAGGGGAGGGGTTTGAGTTCAAGTTTAGGAGGACCTTTATCGAGTGGAGACGATCCAAATAACGTTGGTTGAGATGAATCCAAAGCAAATGAAGACCCTCCAAGGCTCCTCGAAGCTTGATCATCATCAAGAGCTGCTTCTGGGGAAACCACGGCTGAATCCACGGATCTTGGCACATCCACGGCCGTGGAAGTTGCCAAGCTTGCTCTTCGTAGCTTTCCAGAGAGTTCTACGGCCGTGGAACACACTCCACGCCCGTGGTTTTTACAGGTGCTGAACATGCTTTCGTGAACCTCAAATTCAGCTCTTGTCTCCTTTTCTAGTGCTTCCAAGGCCTTGATTTCTTCATTGCAAGCCTCCTCAACACCTTCCTCCATCAAACTTAAGGTAAGAACCTTCTCCAAGGGGTCCTTGATCAAGATCGAGCTCACAACTTCTCTAGACTCCTCTTGCTCGAATATGTTGAATACATCCTCATCAAGGGTTGGCCCTTTCATCATTGTGGACAGCTTGAACTTGATGTTCTCTTATCCAATGTTGAAGGAGAGAATCCCATTCTTGCAATCCACTAGGCATCCGGAAGTGGCTAGGAAAGGTCTTCCTAAGATGATGGGAACCGGATAGTCCGCCGGAATATCCAAGACAACAAAATCAATCGGCACATAGAACTTCCCTAGTTGCACCGGAATGTCTTCTAAGATCCCAACCGGGTGAGTGATAGAACGGTCCGCCAAATAGAGGGTCATCTTGACCGGTTTTGGCTCTCCTAGCCCAACCTTGTTGCATAGTGCAAGCGGTATGATGCTTACACTTGCCCCAAGATCACAAAGGGCTTCATACTTCACTTCTCCCACTCCGATTGGCACACAAAAGGAACCGGGATCTCTTAGCTTAGGAGGCATTTCCTCCTTCATCGTTTGAATCAACTCCGATGACCTCTTAGTCATCATCACTTCCCCATACTCCTCCAACTTCCTTTTGTTGGAGAGTATTTCCTTTAAGAACTTGCCATATGCCGGCATTCCTAAAATAGCATCCATGAACGGAATGTTAATATGCAATTTAGACATAATTTCAAGGAATTTACCAAAGTACTTGTCCAAGCGATCTCTTGCTCGTGATTGTGGGAACGGTAGTGGTGGCTTGTATGGAGGCGGCCCCACATATGTTGGCTCAACATCCTTGCTCTTGCCTCCATCTTCTTGCAACATCTCGTCTTCTACCACTACTTGCTTTCCCTTAGCATTTTCCCTTGGCAAGGGATCCTTCATACTCAACCCACTCCTCGTTGTAATGGCCAACACTTGGCCTCTTGGGTTGTCTTCGGTCCTTCCGGGAAGCTTTCCCGGATCTCTATGGGCTTCACCCGCCTTTTGGAACACTTGTGCTTCCAACACCTTTTGAGCTTTAGAAATGGAAGTCACCGTGCTCTCAAGACCACTCAACCTTCCAAGCAATTGCTCAAACATCATTTCGGTTCTATCCTTTGGAGGTTGAGTAAATCCGGGTGGAGGTTCTTGTGAAGCTTTTGGTGGTGGAGTTGTTCTTGTGGAAGCGGGAGGGTTCAAGGCTCCATCCGGGTTAGAATAGGAAAACCCGGGATGGTTATGGTTGGGCCGGTAATTGTTGAATTGCCGGTTGTTGTTGAAGTTCCTTGGGCCTTGATACTTGTTGTAATTGCACCTTCCCATGTAGTTCACATCTTCCTCCTTGGAGGACAAGTTTGCTTGCACTTGCACTTGAGGGGTTGCTTGGTTCTTCAAAGTTGTAGCACACAACTCCCTCAAAGACTTTAGCTCGTTGTTGATGGCGTCAAGCTTGAAATTGCTCATGGTGACTTCACTCACCTCATATGCTCCCGCCTTTCTCCCTTCACTCTTCCTATAGGAGTATTTCTCAATCACTAGAGCTTGTTTCTCTACAAACTCCCAAGCTTCATCCACATGCTTTTCCATGAAAGTCCCACCGGAAAGAGATTGGAGCTTGAATTGGCTATCTTCATCAAGTCCTTTGAAGTAGATTTCAAATAGCTCAATTTTTGGTATACCATGGTGTGGACAATCTATCCTTCATCACGTAGGCATTTATCTTCCCTCTTAACTCGGTAGTCTTGGAAGGTGGGAAGAACTTAGTCAAAAACTCGGTTGTCACTCCTCCCAAGTACGTACTCACTCGCCCTTGCGGAATAGATTGATACCAAGCTAAGGCTTTATCCTTAAGAGAGAAAGAGAAAGCCCTAAGCTTAGGTTGTTGCTCTCCAATCTTGGCGGTCTAAGAGTCTCCATTAAAATCTCATAGTTCATCAAGTGTTGATGAGGAGACTCTCCTTCCATCCCTCCAAATTGATTATGCCGGATCATTTGGAGAACTTGGGGGCGGAGCTCGTAGTTGTGGGTTGCGGGATCTCCTAAGTTCACACCCGGACGGTGTGCTCTTTGTGCCGGATCCATACGTCTCCCTAATGTTTGTGGCTCTTCAATTGCAATGGGCATAACCCGTACATTCACCGCCAGCTGCGGTGGTGGTGGAGGAGGTGGAGGTTGTTGACGATTAAGCTCTCCTTGCACAAGGGCTTGCCTAATCTCATCAATCTCCCTCCTAGTTGCTTCTTGCCTCTCATTGGCAAGTCTCCTTTCTTCCTCCAAGAGCTCATCTCTTAGCCTAATTTGCTCTAAAGCTTCATCCAACTCAGCTTGGAGATCTCTTCCGGCCATCTCTTTTCCTTTTCGAATGCTCTTGGATCTAGATCTAAGGGTTTTCTCCGGTTCGGGATCGAATGGAGCTAAATCCTTGCCACGAGATCTTCGCATACACCTAAAGAGTAAGAGATGTCCTGAAAAGAAAAGACACAAACCAAAGAGAGATCAAAAGCAACAAGAAAGATCTACACTATAAACAATCACAAAATATGCACAATCTAGACCTAGTCCCCGGCAACGGCGCCAAAAACTTGTTACGCTCAGGATGTGTGTGATACGCAATAGGTTTTAAATTTATAAACTCGTTATATTTCTCCTAACTCCTAGCGAACCCGCAGTGTACGGGACGTTTGTAATAGGGATAGTATTCCGAGGTCGAACACAAAGACTAAGGTGAGATTGATTCGATTAGTGATTAAGTCTAGTGAAGATCTATGCCTAAGAAAAGAGAAGGAAAATAAAGAAATGAAAATCTAAATGTTTTTGGGTGGTTTTTAGGTGATCAATCAAAGATCACAATTCATGCGATATATAACAATCAACTAAGCTAGCAAATCAACACAAACAAACAAACTAAACACGAGATATGAATCAAAGAGAGAAAAGCGGATTCTAGGGGTTGGAAATTCCGGTTATGGCATAGGACTCAAGCTATCTAATCATTCCTTGGATTAACTACAATATGTTGGGAGTGAGTGTTTCTAGGATGGGATCAATCACCGGGTAGGTCTCACGGTCCACTAGTCCGTTCCTAAGGTCTCATCGCAGGGTAAGTCTCAAAGAGCCTAATGAATGGAATTCTACACAAACCGGATTGTCATCTAGGGATCTAACCTATCCTCACCGGGTAAGTCTCGGAAGGGTTAGTCCTAAACAACTATCCTAGCACACTTAGTCCAATGGCGGCTTATGAGGCTCACCACTACCTAGGGTTTGTCATCTTTGAAATCTAAGAGTAAGAATCACCGGGTAGGTCTCTTCTAACACTTAGTTGCTAACACTAGGTCACCCTAGGATAGATTTGACTCAACAAACACTAGGATTTCAACATTCTAACAATCTAAAACTTGGATCCATCGAACCAGGGAAACCACGGGCTGTTCTACCACTTCCACGGCCGTGGAATGGCAAGAACTAACCGTGGACTATAGTAGTGACATCGTTCAAGTAAAGAAGTCATCCAAAGGTAAATCTAAGTTCATCCTATCATAGTCTTAGCCATAACCATCCTTTCCTTACCCTAGAATCGCATCTATTTTGCCTACAACATGCATCATAACAATCGAAATCATCAAGCATAAAATCATGGCTTCCATTTGCAAGATAATGAAGAGAAAGAGATGAACAAGTGAAGCAAACAAAACCAAGCTGAAATTAAGATTAGAAATACTCACAACCCTTCCAAAAGAAGGTTTAAACGATTCTTACAACTCTAGAAATCGATTCCGAAAATCTTCTCTCCAAAACTTATCAAAGGTCTAGCTATGGTGAGCTCTTCTCCTCCTCCAATGGTAGCTCTCCTCCTTGAGAGAATCTTCTTGTTGAGAGTGTGGGAGAGAATGTGGATTTGGATGGTGGATGGAAGATGCTTCTCTCAGCCTTACAGGACCACTTTTATACTACAACTTTGCAAGAGCTGGCCATGAGATCATGGCACAGCTGTCACAACCGTCTGGCAAAAACCACGGTTGGTTCCACAGCCGTGGACTTGCCAGCAACCGTGGTTTGGTGTTTCAGCTTTGCATTGGATCATTAGGCTATGATTCGGTGTATGGCTTGTGTTGATAAGGTTCCATGAGTCCTCCTTGGCCTCTAGCTTGCATTCTAATGAGTCCGAGGGTGTGTCATCTTGATGAACGATCCTCAAATGTGTCGATTAAGCTCCTAAATCTCCCAAAATACCTACAAAGCAATGCAAAAATCCGTGTAGACGTCTATCTCGACAAAATACGTGAATTGAGTGCAAACGTCGTGAACTAGTGCTAAACCATGCATGAATGAGTTAGAAATCTATCTAAATGATTACCTAAACCTAAGTCATAAATCGTGTTATCACACCCCATACTTCACCTTCATCATGGGGTGAGATAAAGAAATCTATGAAACATTCCAGCAAATGCAAATGCTCGTCGGGAATGAGTTATCTATGGGTATGTCGTCCTTCTCGCGTGAGGAGGGAGGTAGCCGGCTGAGGTGATCCGCAACAGAATTCTCGTACCCCTTCTTATCGTGAATCTCTAAATCAAACTCTTGAAGCAAGAGAATCCATCGAATAAGACGCGGCTTTGCATCCTTCTTAGCAAGTAAGTAATGAATAGCTGCATGGTTAGTGTAAACAATAACTTTCACTCCCACTAAGTAAGAGCCAAACTTCTCAAAAGCATATACAACCGCCAAAAGCTCCTTTTCGGTGGTGGCGTAGTTTAGTTGAGCTTCATCTAGCGTCTTGCTTGCATAGTAAATGGCGTTGGTCCGGCCATCCTTCTTTTGTCCAAGCACCGCTCCTACGGCCACATCACTCGCGTCACACATGATCTCAAAGGGCAAGGTCCAATCCGGAGGTTGAATAATGGGAGCGGAAATCAACGCTTCCTTTATCCTGGAAAACGTATCAAGGCATTCCTGCGAAAACTAAAAAACAACATCCTTATTCAAGAGTTTAATGAGTGGTTTAGAAATCTTCGAGAAATCCTTGATGAACCTCCTGTAGAAACCTGCATGCCCGAGGAAACTCCGCACACCCTTCACAGAACAAGGGGGAGGAAGTTTCTCAATAGTCTCGATCTTAGCTCGATCGACCTCTATACCTCGGTTGGAAACGAGGTGTCCTAGCACAATTCCTTCATTAACCATAAAGTGACACTTTTCCCAATTCAAAACGAGATTGGTGTCTTCACATCGTTGTAGCACTAGAGATAGGTTAGATAAACAATCATCAAAAGAGGAACCATATACTGAAAAATCATTCATACCTCCTTGATCTCCTCTATGTACTCGGGAAAGATAGCCATCATGCAGCGTTAGAAGGTAGCGGGTGCATTACATAATCCAAATGACATCCTCCTATAAGTAAATGTCCCCCATGGACAAGTGAAAGTGGTCTTCTCATGATCATTCGGATGGATAGGAATCTGAAAGAAGCCACTATAACCATCTAAATAGCAGAAATGGGAATGTTGAGCTAACCGTTCGAGCATTTGGTCGATGAAGAGAAGTGGAAAATGGTCATTCCGAGTGGCCACGTTTAGCTTCCTGTAATCGATTCACACTCTCCAGCCCGTAACGGTCCTAGTTGGAATCAACTCGTTGTTCTTATTTGTCACAATGGTCATCCCTCCTTTCTTCGAAACTACATGCACTGGGCTCATCCACTTGCTATTCGAGATAGGAAATATGATACATGCATCCAATAATTTAAGAATCTCCTTCTTCACAACCTCTTTCATGATCGGATTTAACCGTCTTTGAGGTTCCCGTGAAGTCTTATGATCGTCTTCCATTAGTATTCTATGCATGCAGAAAGAAGGCTTAATACCAATAAGATCATCAATAGTATAACCCAGAGCCTTTTGATGTTTTCTGAGGACATGCATCAATTTAGACAATTCAGTTTCGGAAAGGGAAGTGCTTACAATAACGGGATATGTAGAATCCGGTCCAAGGAAAACATACCTCAAGTGACTTGCAAGCGGTTTAAGCTCCAAAACTTGGGGTGCTTTCTGAGGGGGATCCTTGCTTCCTCCTTCCAGTGGAGTAGACTTAGATCGAAGAATTGGACTTGAAGAAGTCTTAGTTGACATCATCTCGCTTGCGACCTCGGTCGAGGTCCAAAGTGGGTGACCGAGATGTTCTTCAGATAAGAACACCTCGCTTTGTCCAAAAAGTGCCTCGGTCGAGGTACTAGAACTGGGACCGAAACTCGAATTTCTCCTCTCCTGGATCAGTTTCTCAATCTTAGCTCCTGGATCTGCTTCTAGTACCTTTAATCTCCGTATATCTGCATCACAAGAAGCATCTATACCTTTCTCCATTAAACTAAAACTAATAACTCTTTCAAGAGGGTCATTAATAAGGATATAGCTCTCCAATTCTCTTGATTCTTCTTCATCATAGATGTTGAAGATGTCATCCTCCAACGGCTCTCCTTTCATTGCAGCAAGCAATGCAAACTCTACTTGATCTCCGCCAATGTTGAGTTTCAACTTGGCGTTCTTACAATCCACATTGCAACCCGAAGTTGCTAGAAATGGTCTCCCGAGAATGATAGGAACGGGTTAATCTGTAGGTATGTCAAGTACAACAAAGTCTATAGGTTAATAGAAGTTACCTAACTTAACGGGAACGTCTTCCAAGATGCCCACGGGATGGGTAATGGAGCGATCCGCCATGTATAACCTTATCTTCACCGGCTTAGGCTCTCCAAGTCCGATCTTCACACATAGCTCCAGCGGGATGATGCTCACGCTAGCTCCTAGATCACATAACGCCTCACAAGTTACATCCACAACTTGAATGGGAATGCAAAATGAGCCGGGATCTCTCAACTTGGGTGGTATCTTCTCCTTCATAATTTGAATAAGCTCCGAGGATTTAGATGTCATCCTTACTTCTCCGAAGTCTTCCAGTTTCCTCTTTCTTGATAGAATCTCTTTTAAGAACTTCCCATAGGCGGGCATCCCTAGAATAGCATCAAGGAAAGGGATGTTAATATGTAGTTTATTCATCAAGTCAAGGAACTTACCAAAATGCTTGTCTAGATGTGCTCTGGCCCGTGACCGAGGGAATGGAAGTGGTGGTTTACATGCAGGAGGTGGTACATAAACTTCATATTTGTCCTTCTCTTTCTGGGACTCCACCTCGGGTGGAACCTTGACCGAAGTGTTCCTCGTCTGTACCTGGACCGAGGTGTCCTTCGTCTGTACTGACATCGACCGAGGTATTGGATCTGTAGTTTTTAGTCCACTTCTCGTCGTTATTGCAATGATATGTCCTTTAGGGTTGCTCTCTGTCCTTACTGGGAGCTTCCTTGGATCTCTTGGCGCTTCATTCGCCTTATTAAATAATTGTTACTCTAAGGCTTTTTGTGCCTTCGAAAATGAAGTCATGGACGTCTCCATGGCGTTGAGCTTGATCAAGATGGCCTCCAGCACTGCATCTTTCTTCTCTGGCTGGGACGAACTTGATCCAGGCTCCTGGCTCTTCAATGGAGTAGAAGAAGAAGAAGAGGGGTTAGAAGAATTATTAGAATTTGAATTAGAATAAGGGTTACCCAAATTTTGTTGGTTAGATCTCCAATTGTTGTTGTTGGAGCCTCTATTATTGTTGTAATTGTTGTTCCTGGACCCTTGGTTCTTGTTTCTCCCTTGATATCCTCCTTCTTCCTTCTTTGTGTGATCCACCAAAAGGTCCTTCAATTGCTTCACATGGTTCTTAAGGGAGATGAGTTGATTGTCATTTGATGGAGCGTCTTGGAAATTAACTCTCTTAACTCCATTTTTGGCTCCTTGGTGGGAGTACTTCTCCATGTGCAAAGCTTGTTTCTCAATGAACTCCCAAGCTTCGTCTATTGGCATATCCATGAATGTGCCGGCGGAAAGTAGTTGAAGATTGAATTGAGTAGCTCCGTCCAATCCCTTAAAGTATATCTCCAACAACTCTATCTTTGGAATCTCATGATGTGGGCAATCCAATAGAACATCTTTGAATCTCTCCCATGATTTGGACAAACTCTCCTTGTCCTTCATGATAAATGCATTAATCTTCCCTCTCATTTCAGTGGTCTTGGAGGGGGAAAGAACTTTGTTAGTAACTCCGTCGTCATCTCTTCCCAAGTGTTGATCTTTTTGGGTGGAAGAGATTGATACCAAGTAAGCGCCCTATCCTTCAAAGAAAAGTAGAAAGGCCTTAGCTTGTAGTTCTTGTTTTCCAGCCTTAAAGGTTTCAAGGTCTCCATCAGGATCTCGTAGTTTTGCAAATGCTGATGCGGAGACTCCCTCTCTAAACCTCCAAACTGGCATTGGCGGATCATGGATAGAACTTGCGGTCGAAGTTCGTAATCATGCTCCGCTGGATCACTTAGGTTGACTCTTGGACGCCTCACTTGCTGATTAGGGTCCATCCTTTGTCCTAGGGTTTGTGGAATTCTTGCAAAAAGAACATCTCGGACAGGCATCCGAGGTGGGTGTATCTTGGCCGCGGCAATTGGGACTAGGTCCTACCTCGGTCGAGGATCTGGTCGATGCAGAATCTGGGCTCGTAGACGGCCATATCTACTTCAATCTCTGCAGTTCTTGTGCGAGTTTGCTCTCTTTCTCGCTGTAGTTCTTCCTTATTGAGGCGCAGCTGTTCCAGCGCTTCCTTCAATTCGGCCTCAAGATCGCGATTGTCTTGGTTGGCCATTTTAGCTTCTTTCAAGCGTCGTTTGTATGTCTTTTCTAGTTCGGGATCGTGAGGAACGATTTCCTTCCCAACACGGGTTCTTCGCATAAACCTAAGAAAAAGATCATGCGAAAGCACTCAAGTAGAGTGGTTAGTAGCAACAAGGGCATTTGCCCTGAAAGACAACCGCAACCGGCTCGGTCTAGACCAAGTCCCCGGTAACGGCGCCAAAAACTTGTTTGCTCCAAACGGTGTGTGTGCAAGCTTTAAATTTATATCCCAAGAAATATGCTTAAAACAAGGATGCGAACCCGCAGTGTATGGATCAATTATAGTAAAAAGCAAGAATTCCAGGGGTCGATCTCAAGGACTTAGGTGAAACTAAGCAAGAATAGGTTGTAAAATATTGCAACTAACCACAAAAGCAATCAAAGCAATCAAAGATGATAATAAGGTCAACTAAGGGGAAATTCGGATTCTAGGGATTAGAGCATCTAGTTGTGGTTCCAACTCAAGATTTCTAAAGATAACGCGGACAAAGCTGAGATTTTGCTAAGGGAAGGTGTTTCTAAGGTGGGAATAGATTACCGGGTAAGTCTCACTATTCACTATCCCAAATCAAAGTTCCTATTACCGGGTAAGTCTCAAGGTACTAAGGAAAGGAACTATAATCTCAAACCAATACACCACCTAAGGGAATTGAATCAACCCTTACCGGGTAAGTCTCAGGCTAACTCACAAAGATGGTATGAAGGCACACTCAAACCCCAATAAAGGATAAACCTTTATTACCTACACTTATGATCTTGGGTAAACAAACTAAGGAATCACCGGGTAAGTCTCATCCTAGGCTTGCATTGAACCAGGAAAGGTATATTAAGAATAGGATTTGGCAAACTAGAACTCTTAACTCTTAGTTTCGGATCAGAAAAGGTCACCTCGTTCAGTCAACTTCCACCCCGGCCGAGATGTTCATCGACTGAGCGAGGTACTCTAGGGTTGAGGTTAAAGACTCGAGGTTTCAGGGTCCTGCTGGGATTAAGATCATTCTATCATTGTCTTTCCCACAACTTTCAGCCGATCACCCTAGAATCGCACAAGAAATTTAGCCACTCATCATCATAAAAACAATAATTGAATAAAAGGTGAAGGAATGAATATTCGAACAAGTGAACCTTAAGAAAAAGGCTTCAATAACTGAATCAAATAATAACAAATCAGCGTTCCTCAAATCACAAATCGAACAAGACAATAAACCAAAGGGAATCTAAGAAAATCTTACAAACTCCCTCTAAAGCTTACTTCAAACTATCAATTCTTCCTTGATTGATCTTCAATCTTCCTTCCTTTCTTCAAAGGTTCTAGAAAATCTCCTAACTGCTGCGTGTAGAATATGGTGTTGAGGATGATGCTGAATTGTGGAAAATCCAACCCTTTATATAGGAGAATTATCTTCCAAAGATAACAATATCTTAAAAAGATAATTTCCTATAAAATATATCATATCTCTAAAATAGATCTCCCAAATATAAGATCTTCCTTCCAGAAATCCAGCTTAAAAATATAAGATATCTTCTTTCCATAATTAAAAGATCTCAGCCAAAAAATATGATCTCGCCGGCGCCAGGGTGTTCGCCTCGGTCGGGGCGTTCCTCAAGATCACCTCGGTCGAGGTGACACTGTAGCTGACCGAGGTGAATTTCAACTGAATGTGAAATCTCTCAAATCTGGTCCAAAGTACATCTTCTTCATTAATTCCTTGCTTTTTGAGTTTTCTTTTAAGCTCCAGAATGTAGCTCCTATGACTCCTTAGCTCCATTTCAGTCCAAAATGTGCCATTTTACCTACGATACAACGAAACTTGGTGTAGACCTCGATTCCTGTAAAAGTAGATGAAACAACAATATAATCACATAATATACATTCATACAAGCAGATTTATGAAGATAAAACGGCCAAACAAGTCCAAAAATATAGACTATAACACATGCTATCACAAACCAATGGAAGGCGTACTACCAATACTCAGTTGGTCTAGTGGGATGTGGTGCTAGACTCCTTACGTGGTTAGCCTGGAGATTCGAGTTCGAATCCTCCTGGCAGCATGTATGGAAAAACTGATATTGGGAGGGTATCCCCCAGCAATGGGTCACGATTTACTAGCCGATCCGGACGAAGATCGGCAAAGCCGATCGAACCGGGTGTTCTAATTAACTCTTAAAAAAAAAAAATGGAAGGCGTACTCCTCTTAGAAGTATTCGTAATAATCTGCTCTAGCCGTTCGCCTCGCTACCCATATTGGATCTTATGGAGGCTTACAACTCTCACCATTCATTGTTCCCTTCAAGGTCGAAAACTTATAGAAACAAAATAGATTTGCAAAATCACTAAGGTAGATAGGTCAAATAACAAGAGAAAAAGCTCCCAAGCCCGACAACCGAAAACCGAATTTGGCCTAAACCAAATCCCCGCCAACGGCGCCAAAAACTTGTTCGCCTCAAAGTGTGCGTGCAAATAAGTTTTAAATTTATAAAACTGAAATCAAAGCAAGCAAACCTGTAGTGTACGGACCGGCGTAGTAAAGCAAGAATTCTAGAGTATCGAACTTAGGGATTTGGGGGATCAAATTCAGTTCACAAATTATCGAGCAAGTAAAGTATAGAAGCTTTGCTAATATTGGGAAAGCAGCAATCCTAAAGATCCAGGTATTCAATTGTGGCAATCGATTCAAGATATTCTATAGATATAAGGACAGAGTCGAGATTGCAAAGGTATAACTAATGTAAGGTTATGTACGGTGAAGTTCCAAAACCCTATATGTCTTACCCAAAGACTCTCTCTATAAAGGTTGTTGAGGCTGCAGTATAGAAAGGATCAAAGGATAAGAATCACTCTCAATTACCCATGCCCAAACCCAAGGGAATCAAAGATAGGCCAAAATGGTTAAGGTTATGACACTCAAAACCGAAATAGAGGATGTTGAGTCTCACTACTACCTAGGAAAGACAAGCCAAGGCTAGGTTAAAGAAAATCTTTAACTTTGGATCAAAGAAAAAGCAAAGGTCGTATAACAGAGGAAATCACGGCTAGATCTTGAAGAACCACGGCCGTGGTTTTCAAGAACAGACCGTGGATTAGGCTGTCGACAAGGTTTCTCACACTCTCAAGGTCCAATCTGTTTACGATCGATCTATCATCATCTAAACCACAACTATCAACCCTTCACCTTAGAATTGCTAAAGGGTTTTAGCCAATAATCATAGTCATTGAATCAAATATCAAATCAAAAAGAGAGAAAGATAAAAACCCTCGAAAACTCAATAAACAATCAAAGTCAATCTCAAATCCAACAAACCAAAGTACGTGTTTAATGAATTCAGAATATGGAACAGGAATCCTCAAAGAAATCTTAAGGAACAACGAATAACGGAGTGTCAATCTGTCTCCAAAGCAAACCCTAAGATAATCTCGAAGTACACAATCTTCAATATTGCGTCTTTCTTAAGCCACGATCCGGAATCTCCAATCCTTCGTCTCAATCCTCAGCGCGGAATTGCAAGTAAAGGTAAAACGAAACCCTAAGCGACCCTCAACGCGGAATTGTAAGTGAAGGTGAAATGAAACCCTAAGTGACGGTCAATGCAAGCGTTAATCTCAACTTCTCCCTAACGTCGGGGCTCCAACTCCCTTAGAGAATTTGACTCCCTTTTAATGTTGAAGGCTATCAAACCTTTATAGTTCATGTCATCAAGATACACCTACCACCTCGGATGCCAGTCCGAGATGATCTTTTTGCTGGAGTTCCACGAACCCTAGGACAGAGGATGAATCCCAATCTGCAAGTCAGGCGTCCAGGAGTCAACCTAGGTGATCCAGCTGAGAATGATTATGAACTTCGACCGCAAGTTCTAACCATGATTCGACAATGTCAATTTGGAGGTTTGGAGAGAGAGTCTCCGTATCAGCACTTGCAAAATTATGAGATTCTGATGGAGACTTTGAGACCTTCAAGAGTGGAGAATAACAACTACAAGTTGAGGCCTTTCTCAATTTCTTTTAAAGACAAGGCGCTTGCTTGGTATCAAGCTCTTCCGGCCGGAAAAATCAACACTTGGGAAGAGATGACTACGGAGTTTCTTACTAAGTTCTTTCCCCCATCTAAGACCGCTGAATTGAGGGGAAAGATTAATGTTTTTATTATGAAGGACAAAGAGATTTTGTCCAAGTCATTGGAGAGATTTAAGGATCTTTTGTTGGATTGCCCACATCGTGGGATTCCAAAGATCGAGTTGCTGGAAATATACTTCAAGGGTTTGGATGGAGATACTCAGTTCAAGCAACTACTTTCCGCCGGCACCTTCATGGATATGCAAATAGATTAAGCTTGGGATTTCATTGAAAATCAAGCTTTACACATGGAGAAGTACTCCCATCAAAGAGTTGAAGATGGAGGAAGGAGAGTTAGCTTCCAAGACACATCATCGAATGGAGCTCAACTCACCTCGCTTAGCAATGAAGTAAAGGCATTGAAGGAGCTTTTAGTAGCTCAAACGAATAAGGAGTAAAATGGTGGCTACCAAGGAAGAAACAACTATCAAGGGCCGCTGAACAACAATTACAACAACAACAAAAACTCCAACAACAACAATTGGAGATCTAATCAACAAAATTCCGGTAACCCTTATTCTCATGCTGAAAATACTTTTAACGCCCCCTCTTCTTCTTCTACTCCATTGAGAAGCCAAGAGCCTGCATCAAGTTCGTCCTAGCCACAAAAGAAAGATGTTGTGTTGGAAGCAATATTGATCAAACTCAACGGTATGGAGACATCGATGAATTCATTTTCGAAGGCACAAAAAGCCTTAGAACAACAATTCAGCAAGGCGAATGAAGTGCCAAGAGATGCTGGAAAGCTTCCAGCAAGGACAAAGATCAATCCTAAAGGTCATCATGGCAATTACAACACGCAGTGGATTGAAGACTACAAATCCAGTACTCGGTCGATGCCCGACCAGATGAGGAACACCTCGGACCAAGACCGGACGAGGAACACCTCGGACCAAGACCGGACGAGGAACACCTCGGTCGAGGTTTATGTTCCACCACCTGCTTATAAACCACCACTTCCATTCCCTCAATCAAGGGCGAGGGCACATCTAGACGAGCACTTTGGTAAGTTTCTAGACCTTATGAATAAACTACATATTAACATCCCTTTCCTTGATGCCATTCTAGGGATGCCCGCCTATGGGAAGTTTCTGAAGGAGATTCTATCAAGGAAGAGGAAGTTGAAAGATTTTTGGGAAGTCAGGATGACATCTAGGTCTTCGGAGCTCATTCATATCATGAAGGAGAAGATGCCACCTAAATTGAGGGATCCCGGTTCATTTTGCATTTCCATTCAAGTTGGGAATGTCACTTATGATGCATTATGTGATCTAGGAGCCATCGTGAGCATCATCCCGCTGGAACTTTGTGAGAAAGTCAGGCTTGGAGAGCCCACGCCGGTAAAGATGACGCTATACATGGCGGATCGCTCCATTGCCCGTCCCGTTTGTATTTTGGAGGACGTTCCCATCAAGTTAGGTAATTTCTACATACCTATAGACTTTGTTGTACTTGACATTCCCGCGGATTATCCCATCCCTATCATTCTGGGGAGACCATTTCTAGCAACTTCGGGTTGCGACGTGGATTGTAAGAACGCCAAGTTGAAATTCAACATTGGTGGCGATCATGTGGAGTTTGCATTGCTTGCTGCAATGAAGGGAGAGACGCTGGAGGATGACATCTTCAACATCTATGATGAAGAAGAATCTAGAGAATTGGTGAGCTCTATCCATATTAATGATCCTCTTGAAAGAGTTCTTAGTTTTAGTTTAATGGAGGAAGTTATAGATATCTCTTGTGATGTAGATATAAGGAGCGTAAAGGCATTGGAAGCAGATCCAGAAGCTAGATTTGATAAACTGATTTAGGAGAAAAAAATCACATTAAGTTTCGGTCCCAGTTCCAGTACCTCGACCGAGGCACTTCCTGGACCAAGCGAGGTGTTTTTATGTGAAGAACATTTCGGTCACCCACCTCGGATCTCGACCAAGGTAGCAAGCGAGATGATGTCAACTGAGACTTCTGAAAGTCCAGTTCTTCGATCTAAGTCCACTTCACTTGAAGGAGGAGGCACATATCCACCTCAGAAAGCACCTCCAATCGTAGAGCTTAAACCGCTTCCGAATAACTTGAGGTATGCTTTCCTTGGCCCGGATTCTACCTATCCCGTTATTGTTAGTGCTTCCCTTTCTGAAACTGAATTATCTAAACTGATGCATGTTCTGAAGAAACATCGAAAGGCTTTGGGTTATACTATTGATGATCTTGTTGGTATTAAGCCTTCTTTTTGCATGCATAAGATACTAATGGAAGACGATCAAAAGACTTCACGGGAACCTCAAAGATGGTTAAATCCGATCATGAAAGAAGTTGTGAAAAAGGAAATTCTTAAGTTATTGGATGCAAGTATCATATTTCCCATATCGGATAGCAAATGGGTGAGCCCGGTGCATGTAGTTCCCAAGAAAGGAGGGATGACCGTTGTGAAGAATAAGAACAACGAGTTGATTCCATCTAGGACCGTTATGGGCGGGAGGATGTGCATTGATTATAGGAAGCTGAACGTGGACACTCGGAAGGACCACTTCCCGCTTCCCTTCATCGACCAAATGCTCGAACGGTTAGCTCAACACTCCCATTTTTGCTATCTATATGGTTATAGAGGCTTCTTTTAGATTCCTATCCATCCGGATGATCAAGAGAAGACCACTTTCACTTGTCCATGGGGGACATTCGCTTATCGGAGGATGCCATTCGGATTGTTTAACGCACCTGCTACCTTCCAGCGTTGTATGATGGCTATCTTTTCCGAGTACATTGAGGAGATCATGGAGGTATTCATGGATGACTTTTCGGTATATGGTTCCTCTTTTGATAATTGTTTGGCTAGCCTTTCTCTAGTGCTACAAAGTTGTGAAGACACTAATCTTGTTTTGAATTGGGAAAAGTGTCACTTTATTGTTAGCGAAGGAATTGATCTAGGACACCTCGTTTCCAACCGAAGTATTGAGGTCGATCGAGCTAAGATCGAGACTATTGAGAAACTTCCTCCCCCTTATTCTGTTAAGGGTGTGCGGAGTTTTCTCGGGCATGCAGGTTTCTACAGGAGGTTCATCAAGGATTTCTCTAAAATCTCTAAACCGCTCACTAATCTCTTGAATAAGGATGTTGTTTTTGAGTTTTCGCAGGAATGCCTTGATGCTTTTTATAGGATAAAGGAAGCGTTGATTACCGCTCCCATCATTCAACCTCCCGATTGGACCTGGCCCTTTGAGATCATGTGTGATGCTAGTGATGTGGCCGTAGGAGCAGTACTTGGACAAAAGAAGGATGGCCGGACCAATGCCATTTACTATGCTAGCAAGACGCTAGATGAAGCTCAACTGAACTACGCCACCACCGAAAAGGAGCTTTTGACGGTTGTATATGCTTTTTAGATATTTCGCTCTTACTTAAAGGGAACGAAAGTTATTGTTTACACTGACCATGCAGCTATAGGTTACTTGCTTGCTAAGAAGGATGCAAAGCCGCACCTCATTTGTTGGATTCTTTTGCTTCAAGAATTTGACCTAGAGATTCGTGATAAGAAGGGATCCGATAATTCTGTTGCGGATCATCTCAGCCGGCTACCTCCCTCCTCGCTCAAGAAGGATGACCTACCCATAGATGATTCGTTTCCCAATGAGCACTTGCATTTGTTGGAACATTGGATAGAATCCTTTATTTTACCCCATGATGAAGATGAAGTATGGGGTGAGGACACCTTCCAACATGTTTGAGGATGATGTACGGTCCAGCTAGCGACCTTAAATCAAGCGCTTCTTGGGAGGCAACCCAAGTTATTGTTTTCTTTTCCCTTTTCTAGCTTAGTTTTAGATTGTTTGCTTCGCTTGTTTTTGCGTCCTCTAGACAGGAACCAGGTACTTTCTAAGGAATGATTGCAGCTCAAGAGCTACACCGGAAGGACAGAAGTTCGAGAAATTGAGAAGACGGAGCTTGACTGAGACACATCTTGGTTGCTGTCACATCACCTCGTCCGAGATGTTCTTGGCCAACCGAGGCGACTAGGTCTGACACCTCGCTCCGCTCGGGACCACCTCTACCGAGGTGGAATCAAATCCATCGAGCGGCATAAAAGGCGCGACGGTTTATCACTCTTCACACCTTTCCTTGTCTACCCCAACCTCAACAGTGGCGGCTCCCTACCCTCAAATTCTCAATTCTTGCTCGTTTCTTACGTTTCTTGGCTCGATTTCACCGAAGGAAGCAAGAGATTCAGTTTCCGAGCATCAAACAACAAGGAAAACGCTTCAATTTGCAGAATCTGAGGTATTTCATTCCAAATCCTAACTCCTTCCTTCTTTTACTGATTTTGAGCAGATTTAGCTTTGGTTGCCATTATTTGTTGTTGAAAAAGATATAAGTACCCCTTAGGAAGATTTTGGTAGTGATTTGGGGGAAAAGAACTTATAGATTCAGATAGTGCCATTGAACAGCAGTTCGCCTCGGTCCAATCGAATGTGTCTCGGCCGAGGTGTTCTTAGGGAAACCGAGGTGTTCTTGTCAAGAAAAAAATGAGCAACAAATCTGATCTTCATTGACCTTGAGGGACAGGCCTAGCAGTTCCCACCAGTCTTCTCCTACTTTTGCTTCTTAGTTTTCCATTCCGGTGATCCACAAGCGTCACCAGAAGGACTATGATCGTATTTGCGGGTGTCCGATAGTTTCCCCGCGCTTTCTTCACGTTGATGCCTTCGAGTGCCTCCATGTGGTGGAGGACTTGAAATAGATGATCTCCATCGTTGGGCTGGAGGAGTTCATGGATATCAGAGCGCCGGCTTATCTGGAACCGACGTTGAAGTTTGTCAGCTCAGTGACATATGTGCCGGAGCACAATGGAATCAAGTACCGGCTGCTGAACAGGAACTATGTAGTTCCTATGGACCAGTTTAGGGAGATTTTCGGTTTCCCTACCCCGACTGTGACTGATTTTCCTTCCCGACCGGTGGCTCGGAGTTTCTGGGGCGAGATAGCCAATGTGACTAACCATAGTGACAGGTGGAGGCCCGGAGATTCCCGGGAGCGTATTATCCTTCATCTTGCTTTCCGCCTTGCTCACATGATCTTTAGTGAGACACTTCTAGCGCGTACTGAGACACCTCAGAAGATCCGTCAGGGTGAGCTGTTGAGTTTGTTTTGTATGGTCACGGGAGGAATGTTGGACTTTGCTGCCATGCTGGCAGATGAATTGCACACGATCAAGGGCGATATCTGTAGTGGTGGGTTGGTGACCCACATCGCCATTTCTATGGGTCTAGATTTGTCAGCTTGTACACTGGTTGCGGCTGCGAAACCGCTAGGACTGCAGGAGATGATCACAAGACGTATTCTTGTCCCTCGTGGCCTTGGCACGCCTTACATTGCTATGCAATGGGAGACGACTGCACCACAGGGCATTATGTGGTCATCCTAGCTTTCTGTTTTTGACCGTCAGTTCTGGTCAGCTGCTTGGTTTCCTGACATGCAGGATGCTAGAAACGCAACTGTTGATGATGATGATGAGGGATATGATGGAAGAGCTGCCATGGAGACCTGTACTGATACCGGCGGCCCTAGTATTCCCGTTGTCGACCTTGATGATGAGGCGACGGAGGAGGAGAGAGCACCACCACCACCACTACCCCAACGCAAATCCCATAAACGTAGAGATCCCGAGGCACACCAGAGGATTGATGATCTCACTGACTAGATGGTGGATGCCTACGCAGCCCTTACAGTTGACATTCATGAGCGCTTCGCTGAGGAGCACGGACATACCGAGTGGTGGACGCATCATATGTTGGAGAGCCAGCACTACACCAGACGGATGATGGAGATCCAGCATCAACAGATGATGGGCTATCCATTCGACCCGACCCAACACCCTTACATTCCACATCCACCACCGCCATCTAACGAGGATTAGAGCTTCATGGATTTCTTTCTTTATCTATTATGCAGTTCAGCTAGGTTCGGTGAGTTTTCTGATTCCTTAGACTTATATTTGACCCATTGGGACAATGTATCCCAAGTATGGGGTATTTGGATGTATTTTACTTGACTTATGTGTGTATGGTTTGTATGACTCCCGGTAATTATTATCTTATTCTGTTTTACTTGGCTCTATGTGCTAATCCGCCATTACATGCATACATACAGGTTTCTGTTTAAGAAAAACGTCGAAAACTGGTTTGAAAAAAAAAATTTATGACCTCGACCGAGACATTCATGGCCGATCGAGGATGAACACCTCGGATGACGCCAGAACACCTCGACCGAGATGAGCTTTTAACTGAAAGGTTTTCTAAACGTTTTGTGCTTCTTCTTTGGATATGACCTCAATGATGATTCTGTTTGCAGATTGGTTTTGAAATCTTTATATGCTCGAAAGGTTTTATGATATGTTTAAGTTGCAAAATGCTTTGTTTGAAGTTTTAGCATGTTTAATACTTTGTTTTTATCAATATTATGTTGAATTTGAAGGTTGACACCACATGATGAGTTCTATCACATTCTTCCTGGGATGATTAAGGCAATTCATTCTCTTCTCTTCTTCCTCTTGACCATGCTTTAGCGCCTCATATACATATTTGCCTCCTTTTACCTATCCGGGAATTTAGAAGCAAGTGAAGAAAAGAAAGTGAAAGTGACGTTGAGATGTTGGTTGAAAGTGTTAGAAAGAAACAATTAGGTTTGGGAAAGTGTTCGCCCAAAAGTGTGCGTGCAAATAAGTTTTAATTTATAAAACTGAAACAAAAGCAAGCGAACCCGCAGTGTACGGATCGGCGTAGTTAAGCAACTATTCCAGAGTATCGAACTCAGGGATTTGGTGAATCAAATTCAGTTTCGGGAAATCAAGCAAGTAAAAGTATAGAAGCTTTGCAAATATTGGGGAAAACAACAATCCTAAAGATCCAAGTCTCTAATTGTGGCAATCGATTCAAGATATTCTATAGATATAAGGACAGAGTTGAGGTTGCATAGTTATAACTATTGTAAGATTGAGTATGGTGAAGTTCCAAAACCCTATATAACTCATCCAAGGACACTCTCTATAAAGGTTGTTGAGGCTACAGTATAGAAAGGATCCAAAGGTAAGAATTAATCTAAAATACCCATGCCCAAACCCAAAGAATTAAAGATAAACTAAAACGGTTAAGGTTGTGACACTCAAAACCGAAATAGAGGATGTTGAGTCTCACTACTACCTAGGAAAGGCAAGCCAAGGCTAGGTTAAAGCAAATCTTTAACTTTGGATTAAAGCAAAAGCAAAGGTCGTAAAATAGAGAAAATCACGGCTAGATCTTGAGATTCCACGGTCGTGGAACTCAAGAACAGACCGTAATTTAGGGTGTCGACGAGGTTTCTCACACTCAGAGTCCAATCTGTTTACGATCGATCTATCATTATCTAAGCCAAAACTATCAACCCTTCACCTTAGAATTGCAAAAGGGTTTTAGCCAATAATCATCATCATGATATCAAAAATCAAGTTTAAAAGAGAAAAGGTATAGAACTCCGAAAACTCAATAATTATCCAATAACAAAACTCAAATCCAACAATAAGTATATGTTTGATGAATGCAGAAAAGAAGAAATAGAAATCCTCACAACGATTTAGAGAAACAACAAAGAACGGGATGTCAATCCATCCTCCAATCAAAACCCTAAGATATCCCGAAAGTACACAATATCCAAAATCACGTCTTTCACAAGCCACAATCCGCGTCTCCAATCCTTCTCTCAATCTCGAAAGCAAAATGAACCCTCAAGCAGCCGTCTTCGAAACTCCCTTCTCAAGCCTTCTTAAAGCCTTCTTATAGGGCGAAATAGGGTTACGAGAAAAGCCCAATAACCGTCGCTGACGTGGCAAATATGACACATCATCTTCGTCATGGAAATCACGGTCTCATAACTTTCCACGGCCGTGGTTTAGACCGTGTAACTTGCTGTTGTGCTCCAATGTCACTTTCCACGATCCAGTGCCAAATCCACAGCCGTTATTTAGGGCGTGGAAATCCAATTCTTTGTGAAAGCCTTTATTTCGTGATGTTCTTCACTCATGCTCCTTCCTTAGCTTCTCTAAAGCATCTCTTTGCCATCAAGCATGATCAAATACTCCTTTCCTTCCACATTTTGCTTCAATCCAAGCCCATATTCAACTATAAACAAAACAAAGCTAGTGTAGATCTCTATATCAACAAAGTGGGTGAACGAGCTCATAATTGCTTCAAACTCATATCTATGTACACATAAAAGACGGAAAAACAACTAAAACAAGTGCCTAAAATATAAGCATATTTCATGCTAACAAAATACCCCATACTTGTCACTTCCTTGTCCCCAAGCAAGGTTTTCAAAAACTTAGAACATAAGGTAGAATGAAATATGAATGCAAAACAAAGCAAAACAATCTTTTTGGTTAATGTGCTTCTAGTCAATAGATCATCCTCAAATCTTTCTTCATTCATCCTTGAAAACGTTCATACACATAAACCAAAATATGCAAAGCAAAGGAACTTCATAAATTGCCTAAACTTTAAGACAAACATCATAACCTTCAAGCATTGTCAAAATCAAGTATGTGAAACTTCAATTTAGATCACCAAGTCAAATAACACTCTTATGATCTCAAGGACATTCAAGTAAGGTCAAGAATACAGAAAAGGTGGGAAAACTTGTAAAGGAATGTGGTGTATGAATCCGGGATGAAGGAACAACACAAACTTTTTCTTTTCACCATTTGAACTAACCACCAACTTAGAGCTTTGCTCTAGATTTTTTGCACATAAATTTTCGACTTTACTTTTGGAGTTATGGACAACGGGGCACAAAAACCGAAGCCTAGGAGATTGGCGTTTCTCAATTTCGAGATGCCTCAAGCCCTTGATGCACATACCGTAATCCATTAGGAATATCGCTCAATCCGACTTTGGCAAGACACAAACACCCGGCTATGTGAATGGTGCCGAGTTACTCATCGTCATGATTGACTTCCCCAAACCTATTTTCCTACACTTTGAATTCAATAATTGCTTTCATGGCCTTCCCACATCAAACATGCCAAAATCAACTCTTCCTAAATCCCGGATACGTAACGGAGGAAAATATTTTCATTGAGGGCTAAATGTTCAAAGAAAGAAGTAAGAAAATCTAGGTGCCTTAATCATCTCATAAAGAAGTATAAGAACTCATATTGTGATTTCAACCTTCGTTTCTCAATATGATTTAGATGAAAACCTTCACATTATGAAATTTGCAAGAAGGATAAACAACATACTCAATCTCTTCACAATTCATAATCCAATTCAAGCATACAATTGTCATCAAAGACTCATTCCACAAGTAAATTTCATTATCGAAATTATCTGTAATATTAGAAGCACAAAATCTTTTTAAATTTTTATGGGTTTTTCAAAGCCTTTTTCATGCAATGCAATAATGAAACGTGTGACAATGAAAGGAAACATGCAAGTGTTCATAGACATAAGCAAAGAAAAGTGAGTAGAGTTATTACAAACGATAGTCACACCCCACCCCATAGTTGAAATACACATTGTCCTCAATGTTCAAAAGAAATAAAGAAAAGAAAAGAAATAAAGCAAACTCACTAATGACGGTGGAGCGGCTCTAACCGGCGGATTATCTCATCATCATCACTAGGAAGGCGGCGACGGGAATGGATAGAAATCCGAGCTGAAGTTCCGCCCAAACTGCTGACAATAGACATCCCTCAAGATACGGGCTTTCTCCTGGCGCTCTACGTCATGGGCCTGCTGATGGATCTCTAGATCTCCCACTCTCCTCGAAAGATCGGTCGCCCACTCCACTAACTGCGAATACCAACCTGGCGGCTGGCCATACCATGCAGGAGCGTCCTAAGGAGGAGTCGGTGCCACCGGGGGATGATCATACCATAGAGGAGCAGCTCCCATCCTTGATGGCTGCTCTCCATACCAAGCGGGTGGAGTCTCCATCCATGTCGGCCTCTCACTCACACTAGCCCTGCGTGAAGAAGAGGAACCGGAAGGTCTAGAAGGGCGGGGAGATTGCCTTGGCGGCTTCGGGAAGTCGGCTGGCTGGTCCGGAAATGTACCAAAATCATGCTCAGCACCTCCTACATCATGATCATCTCCTCCTCACATCTCCTCATCATCATCCTTAACTACAAGTCTATTGGTATGCATGGGTACGAAGGTCTCCTTCCAATTGTGGAGGCTAGCATGATGGAGTACTCGGGAAGCCATGGGATACCTCTACCACCTCTCTCCTCCGAAGGCATAGCAGAGGTAGGTGGAGCTTGGTGTCGGGGAAGATGATACCTCTAGTCATATGTAACATCACAAATCCGCGGGACTTGGAGTGTCACATTGGGCTAGGATCTGACAATGGATCCTGACCCTAGCCTCACAACAAGTTCACTAGATCTTACAACAAGGCACAAGTAGATTAAAATCAAATATATAAAAGTTGAGTATGATACATCAAAAGAGTTTACAAACTCATAGCCGAGTACAAAACAACAACATTAACCACAACCATAAAAGATCCCACATCCCAAGCATCCTAATGTACAGAAGTCCTCGGCTTGTCACACCATCTGGCTCACTCTGCAGTATTCCTTACCTGCAGAACACTACAACACGGTATGAAACCGTTAGCTACAGCAATGAAAAGCATGAAGGTAATAGCACAACCACACATCAACATCTCAAAAATGCAATGCCACACACATTCATTTATTATCTTTCATTACGTTATTCCATTACTAATTCAACTTCTTTTGGAACACGAGGAGCCTCAAGAACCCCCTCACATCCAACGTAACACAGGAGTTTTGCATGGGGGTGACCTTCACTCGTCCCTTCCTGTGAGATCATCTTCAGGGCACCTCCTCCTAACCAGGAGGCGGAGACCGGCGGTTACCGCCCGTTATAATACACTTGGGCCAAATAAATGTAATGAATGGTCATCCTAGTCCGGTTTAGGTTATAAATGCACAATCATATGAACACACACAACCATTACAATCATACAATCCACAACTGCACGCTAAGTAAGTCCTATGGACTTACCTGATATACTCGTAACCTGTACCACGTCACAGCTTCCCCTTGGGGAAGTAATCAACGCCTGTAATAGCAAGGCACACACAATCACATACTGCAAAGGTTAGGAGACTCGTCTCACTAACCACAACCAACCTATATCTAAAATCTAAACCTCAGATCCTCAACACGTTCATAAATGCCTAAGAAATATCCTCAACATAACATCTCATCATACTCGTACACTTACTAATCCTTAAAGCCATAACCGATATCCATTACATCATCATGATCCTCAAATTATTCTGACACCTAGCATGCATCTAATTAGTATTCCTCAATCTCAAATTTAATCCTAATTTAATTAATTAACCTTTAATTAATTAATTAAATTTCGCCAGAATAACATTTTGCCCGCAGGCCATTTCTAAACCCACATGTCACAAGATTTCATCAAACAAACAACCCATAACACCAGAATAATATAATGATCATAATGGAATTTCTAATTATCCATTTTCAAAAGCCTAAGGTCAATTTAGGCCAAATCGCAATACAGAAAACGAATAAATTCATAACTTATTCGTTACTAACCCGATTGACGATCTGAAAGAAGATTCGGAATCACAACGACGCAGGCTACGCATGTACAACATCAAATTCACAGGAATCTGAGCGACGGAGCTGTCCTGGTGACATATATGCTCGACCAGGTCTTCATTTGCTCGGAAATGCAGAAACTCGGTACCGATATGAAGAGAATGAAGAGAGGAATCCAAAAACTCAAACGGAATTGAAATCGGATTAGAAACGGAGAGTATATCTGAGTTTAAAGTTTGAGAGAAATCAGAGCTTTTACGAGAAAACGTGAAAGGAAATGAATTAATAAACGATTTTCCGCTATTTATAGTGAAGTCGATAATTATCCTTTAGCGAAGTCGATAATTATCCTTTTATCGATCCAATGGCGGGTTGAACCCCCTTCTCCAAACTTCTCGAAATTGGAATAATAGATCTTGAATATTGTAGGGATAATTGTTCCACAATTGCCTTGAAAAACGTGTATTCCTAAGCCGTCTTTCTTAGCCGTTAAGAAACGAAATAGCGACTCTTTTGTCCGTTTTTCCTTTCCATGTTATTTCATATCTAGGACATGTCCGATGTCCTGATCATTTTTCTCAACTGCATTTTTATTAATTGGAGCTCCCAAATGCTCCAAATAATGCCGGAGGGTAAAAATAATTACCCGGGGAAAAAAGTGAAAATTTCACCATAAGCCCAAAATTACGCCAGGAACATAACGGTGGGACTTATACTCAACACTTATGCAATCTTCGCAAGTTATATGTCAATTACTATCATTGGTTAAGTTAATCAACATTAATTAGAATTCGGAAATCCTAGCTATTACATCTGATAGCATGAATTATAATCTATATTTTGGGGTTTGTTTGGACGTTTTATCTTTCATAATCTGCATGTTTGTATGTACATTATGTGATTTTACTACCATTTCATCTACCTTTGCGAGAATCGAGGTCTACACCTAGTTTCGTTGTAATTGCAGGTAATATGGTACGTTTTGCATCGAAAAGGAGCAAAAGGAGTCAAGAGTCATTTGGAGCTACATTCAGGAAGCACAACCATGGATTAAAGATTTACTTTGGACCAGTTTTGAGAGATTCTACACTCAGTTATGATCACCTCGGTTGCCCAGAGATTCATCTCGACCGAGGCGATCCAGAGACGCCGACTCGACCGAGGCGAACACCTAGGACGCGGCGAGAATATTTTATTCTTGGCTGAGATCTTTTAAAATTGGAAAGTGATCTTATATTTTTGGGCTGAGCTTCTAGAAGGAAGGAGATATGCAGAATCATATATTTTACCTATTTTTATGGGAATATATCTTCTTAAGATTTATTATCTTTGGAGGTTTATTTTTCCTATAAAAAGGGTTGGATTTCCACAATTCGGGAGGCCCGCTTACACCGAAATACAGGCTGCATACACCCGCTATCAGCGCAGCAACCGCATCCTACTCCAATTTGGGAGAGAGTTGAAGAACCTTTTTGAAGGTTGAAGGAAGATTTGAAGACTATAGCTTTATAGCTTTTTGGAGGGTTTTGTAAGATTATCTTCAATTCTTTTCCTTGTTGTCTTGTCTTGTTGGATTATTATCCAAGGAACGATTTTGTGTGATATTTGATTCAGTTATTGAAGTGTTTTCATTAAATTCTTCTTTGTTCAAATATTCACCTTCTTCCCATATATTTAATACTTTCATTATGATGATGAGTGGCTAATTTCCTTGTGTGATTCTAGGGTGATTGGCTGAAGGTTGTGGGAAAAACAATGATAGAATGATCTTAATCACAGTAGGATCCTGAAAGTTCGAGTCTTTAACCTTAACCCTAAGCATCTCGTTCAGTCGATGAACATCTCGGCCGGGGTGGAAACTGGCTGACCGAGGTGGCTTATCCGATCCTTAACTGAGAGTTAATGTGTTAGAGTTTGCCAAATCCTATTCTTATTATACCTTTCTGGTTCAAAGCAAGCTTAGGATGAGACTTACCCGGTAATTCCTTAGTTTGTATACCAACGATCATAAGTGTAGGTAATAAAGGCTTGTCCTTTATTGGGGTTTGAGTGTGCTTCCATCCCATCTTTGTGAGTTAGCCTGAGACTTACCCGGTAAAGGTTGATTCTATTCCCTTAGATGGTGTGTTAGTTTGAGGTTATAGTTCTTTATCTTAATTCCTTGAGACTTACCCGGTAATAGGAGTTACGGTTTGGGATTAGTGTGTAGTGAGACTTACCCGGTGATCTACTCCACTTTAGAAACACCTTCCCCATGCAAAAACCTCAGCTTTGTCCGCTTATCTATAGATCTTGAGTTGGAACCACAACTAGATGCTTTAATCCCTAGAATTGCATGTTTGCTTTATTTGACATCTTATTCATCTTTGATTGTATTACTTGCTCTTGTGGTTAGCATCAACACTAGCATACCGTATTGGACTTTGTTTCACTAAGTCCCTGTGATCGACCCCTGGAATTTTCTTGCTTTTACTACGATTGACCCGTACACTGCGGGTTCGCATCCTTGTTTTAAGCTTAAGTCTAGGGTTATAAATTTAAAGCTTGCACACACCGTTTGGAGCGAACAAGTTTTTGGCGCCGTTGCCGGGGACTTGGTCTAGACCGAGCCGGTACGGTTTGCTCTTGGGGCATTTGCCCCGTGTTGTCTTACCACTCTACTTGAGTGACTTTTGCAGGTTCTTTCTTAGGTATATGCGAAGAACCCGCACTGGAAAGGAAATCGTTCCTTACGATCCCGAACCAGAAAAGACATACAAACGACGCTTAAGAGAAGCGAAGATGGCCCAACAAGACGATCACGATCTTTTGGCCCAATTGAGAGAGACGCAGGAGCAGCTACGTCTCAGTAAAGAAGAACTAAGGCAGGAAAAAGAAGAGAATCAGGCCAGGAATGCAGCAATCGAAGCTGAGATTGCAGCAATTCGGAACCAGATTCAACCTCGACCGATGCAGGATCCAGTAATTGATCCTCGACCGAGGCAGGTCCCAGTTCATGACGCCCCGGCCGATGTGCATCCACTTCGGATGCCAGTCCGAGATGTTCTTCTTGCAGGAATTCCGCAAACCCTAGGTCAAAGGATGGACCCTAATCAACAGCTGAGGCGTCCAGGAGTGAACCTAGGAGATCCAGCGGACCATGACTACGAACTTCGACCACAAGTTCTAGCGATGATTCGCCAATGTCAATTCGGAGGGCTAGAGAAGGAGTCGCCGCATCAACATCTTCAAAACTACGAGATCTTGATGGAGACCTTGCGACCTCCCAGAATTGAAAATAACAACTACAAGCTAAGACCTTTCTACTTTTCTCTTAAAGATAGAGCTCTTACTTGGTATCAATCTCTTCCTGCAGGAAAGATCAGCACGTGGGAAGAGATGACTACGGAATTCTTGACCAAATTCTTTCCCCCCTCAAAGACTGCTGAAATGAGAGGGAAGATCAATGCTTTCATCATGAAGGACAAGGAGAGTTTGTCCAAATCATGGGAGCGGTTCAAGGATATCCTTTTGGATTGCCCACATCATGGGATTCCAAAGATCGAGTTGTTGGAGATCTACTTCAAAGGGCTGGACGGAAACACCCAGTTTAATCTCCAACTACTCTCCGCCGGCACATTTATGGATATGGCGGTTGACGAGGCTTGGGATTTCATCGAGAAGCAAGCCTTGCACATGGAGAAGTACACCTACCAAGGAGCTGAAGGTGGAGTTAAAAGAGTCAACTTTCAAGAGACTCAACCCAACAATAACCAACTCACGTCCTTGAAGAACGACGTGAAGCAATTGAAGGAGCTATTGATGGCTCAAACTAAGAAGGAAGAGCAAGGGCAAAGGAACAACAACAACTACAACAATAACGGGTACCGTAACAACAACAACGGACCCCGAAACAACAACTACAACAACAATAAAGGATCCAATAGCAACAATTGGAGAGCGAATAATAACCAAAACAACGGTAACAATTATTCAAACTCCAACTCTAATGATTCCTCTAACCCTTTCCTCTCTCCTCCTTCTTCTTCTTCTACTCCATTGAAGAGCCAAGGGCAAGGATCAAGTTCGTCTCAGCCGGAAAAGAAGGACGCAGTCCTGGAGGCAATCTTGATCAAGCTTAGTGCTATGGAGAATTCTATGACTTCATTTTCGAGGGCCCAAAAGTCCTTCGAACAACAACTTGCTAATAGGGCGAATGAAGCGCCAAGAGATCCAGGGAAGCTTCCAGCAAAGACGGAAACTAACCCTAAGGGCCAGTGCATGGCCATCACGACGAGGAGTGGACTCAAAACTACAGATCCAGTACCTCGCTCGACGCAGACCACCTCGGTCCAGATCCAGTCGAAGAACACCTCGACCGAGATGCCAACCGAGGCGGTGCAACAGAAAGCAGGAGGAACAACTGAAGCCTATGTTCCACCTCCTGCATATAAACCACCACTTCCATTCCCCCAGTCCAGAGCCAGAGCACATCTTGACAAGCACTTTGGTAAGTTCCTTGACTTGATGAATAAGCTCCATATTAATATCCCTTTCCTTGATGCTATTTTAGGTATGCCCGCCTACGGGAAGTTCTTAAAGGAGATCCTATCAAGGAAGAGGAAGCTGGAGGATGTTGGTGAAGTTAGGATGACATCTAAGTCTTCGGAGCTTATAAAGATCATGAAGGAGAAGATGCCACCTAAGTTGAGAGATCCCGGCTCATTTTGCATTCCCATTCAAGTTGGGGATGTCACTTGTGAAGCCCTATGTGATCTAGGAGCCAGCGTGAGCATCATTCCGCTGGAGCTATGCATTAAGATCGGTCTTGGAGAGCCCAAGCCGGTCAAGATTCGACTTTACATGGCGGATCGCTCCATCACCCATCCCGTGGGCATTTTGGAAGACGTTCCGGTCAAGTTAGGTAACTTCTATCTACCCATAGATTTTGTCGTACTTGACATTCCCGCAGATTATCCTGTTCCTATCATTCTCGGGAGGCCATTTCTAGCAACTTCGGGTTGCAATGTGGATTGCAAGAACGCCAAGTTGAAATTCAACGTTGGTGGCGATGAGGTGGAGTTCGCACTACTTGCAGCCATGAAGGGGGAGCAACTAACTGATGATATCTTCAACATCTACGATGAAGAAGAATCAAGAGAATTGGTGAGCTCTATCCTTATTAATGATCCACTCGAAAGAGTTATTAGCTTCAGTTTAATGGAGGAAGGTATAGATGCCTCTTGTGATGCAGATATACGGAGCCTGAAGGCACTGGAAGAAGATCCAGGAGCCATGACTGAGAAGCTGATCCAGGAAACGAAGATTTCCAGCCTCGGATCCAGTAGCAGTACCTCGACCGAGGCACTTTCTGGACTGAGCGAGGCGTCTGAAGAACACCTCGGTCAACGCCTTTGCGCCTCGACCGAGATCGGCAGAGAGACGATTCAAACTGAGACTGCACATAGTCCAGTTCCTGACACCACTCCACTGGAAAGAGGAAGCACAGATCCCTCCCAGAAAGCACCCCCAGTTGTGGAGCTTAAACAACTCCCTAGTCACTTGAGGTATATCTTTCTTGGGCCGGATTCTACTTATCCCGTTATTGTTAGCGCTTCCCTTTCCAATTCTGAATTATCTAAGCTAATGCATGTCCTGAGAAAGCATCGGAAAGCCATAGGCTACACCACGGACGATCTTATTGGCATTAACCCTTCTTTCTGCATGCATAGAATTCTAATGGAAGATAATCATAAGACTTCACGGGAACCTCAAAGACGGTTAAATCCGATCATGAAAGAGGTTGTGAAGAAGGAAGTTCTTAAGTTGTTGGATGCAGGTATTATTTATCCTATCTCGGACAGCAAGTGGGTTAGCCCGGTGCATGTCGTTCCGAAGAAAGGAGGGATGACTGTTGTGACGAATAAGAACAACGAGTTGATCCCAACAAGGACCGTTACGGGCTGGAGAGTTTGCATCGACTATAGGAAGCTGAACACGGCTACTAGGAAAGATCATTTTCCGCTCCCCTTCATTGATCAAATGCTCGAACGGTTGGCCCAGCATTCACACTTTTGCTACTTGGACGGCTATAGTGGATTCTTCCAGATTCCTATCCATCCGGATGATCAGGAGAAGACCACTTTCACATGTCCTTGGGGGACGTTTGCCTATCGGAGGATGCCATTCGGGTTGTGCAATGCACCAGCTACCTTCCAGCGATGCATGATGGCCATCTTCTCTGAGTACATAGAGGAGATCATGGAGGTATTTATGGATGATTTTTCTGTATATGGTTCCTCTTTTGATGATTGCCTATCTAACCTTTCTCTAGTGCTTAAAAGATGTGAAGACACTAAACTTGTTTTGAATTGGGAGAAGTTTCATTTTATGGTTAATGAAGGCATTGTGCTAGGACACCTCGTTTCTAATCGAGGTATTGAGGTCGATCGAGCTAAGATCGAGACTATTGAGAAACTCCCTCCTCCTTGTTCTGTTAAGGGTGTGAGGAGTTTTCTCGGGCATGCAGGTTTCTATAGGAGATTCATCAAGGACTTCTCCAAGATTTCTAAACCTCTAACTAACCTCTTGAATAAAGATGTTGTTTTTGAGTTTTCGCAGGAGTGTCTTGATGCTTTTTACAGGATTAAGGAAGCGTTGATCTCCGCTCCCATTATCCAACCTCCTGACTGGACCTTGCCCTTTGAGGTCATGTGTGACGCTAGCGATGTAGCCGTAGGAGCGGTGCTTGGGCAAAAGAAGGATGGACGGACCACCGCCATTTACTATGCTAGCAAGACGCTAGATGTAGCACAACGCAACTACGCTACCACTGAGAAGGAGTTATTGGCGGTTGTATATGCTTTCGAGAAGTTTCGTTCCTATCTAGTAGGGGCGAAAGTCATTGTCTACACCGACCACGCAGCCATTCGTTACTTGTTGGCTAAAAAAGATGCAAAGCCGCGCCTTATTCGATGGATTCTCTTGCTCCAGGAATTTGACCTAGAGATCCGCGATAAGAAGGGATCCGAGAATTCAGTTGCGGATCACCTCAGCCGGTTACCGGAATCCTCCCGCGAGACGGATAGCCCACCCATAGACGATTCATTCCCCGACGAGCACTTGCACGTTTTGGAGCGTTTGATGGACTTACTTACTTCACCCCACGATGGAGGTGAAGTATGGGGTGAGGGAACCTCCTACCTCGTTTGAGACGCATCATGGTCCAGCTAGCGACCTTAAATCAAGCGCTTCTTGGGAGGCAACCCAAGGTATTGCTTTCTTTCCCGCTTTCTAGTCTAGTTTAGATAGTCTTTTGTTTTTGCTTTGCTTTGCTTTGTTTTTGGTGTTTTAGACAGATAACAGGAAGGAGCACTACAGAAAAGGGAGAAGTTCGAGATTCTGAGGAAGAAAGAGGCACCTCGGTCACTGTCAGAACACCTCGACCGAGTTGATTCTTGAAGCAACCGAGGCGACTAGGGTTTCTGCAGAACCGCCTCGGTCCAGACCACCTCGGTCCGGTCGAAACCATCTCGACCGAGGTGACAGCAGATTCAGTAAAAGTATAAAAGGGGGAAAAATTACATTTTTACTTTTTATTACCCACTTCGACCGCGGCGCACAGAATCACCTCGCTCCCTCATTTCTCGCTCGTTTTCGAAGATTTCTGCTTCCAAACCGAGATTAAAGAGTAGAGGAGTCGATTACTACAACAGATCTGCAAGAAATTTGAGTGATTCGACCGAAACGAGGTAAAAACCGTTCGAAAACCCTAACTCGTCGTTTACTGCTTATTGGGCTTTGGTTGCCCTTGAATCTGTTGAGAAAAGGCATAAGTACCCCTTAGGAAGCAATTGTAGTGATTTTAGGGGGAAAAGAACTGGAAATCTGAGAATTGGAATTCGAACTGCTACGCCTCGGTCCAGTCGGTCTGCACCTCGACCGAGGTGATTTCTGAGGGTTGTCAGTCAACCGAGGTGGTCTGACAGATTGATTAGGGAAAATGAGTTCAGATCGCCGTTTAGCCCTGAGAGACAGATCTTCACCCTCCCCTTCCCCTTCTTCTTCCCGACCTTACCGCCCGGTCATCCACGAGAGATGTCGGGTAGATTACGAGAGGATAGCGGGCCGTCCAGTTATCGCACCGCGATTTCTGGAGGTATCCGCCTTTGACTGCCTAGGGTTAGAGGCCGACCTTAGGAGGATGATTGCCACAGTTGGGCTGGATCAGTTTTCTGAGATCCGAGCCCCAGCCTACATAGAGCCGACACTAGAGTTCGTCAGCTCCTTCTCCTACCTACCCACAGAGGGATCTGTGAAGTACCGGCTGATGAGCCGGAACTTCATAGTTCCATTAGAGATATTCAGAGAGATTTTCAGCTTTCCTACCCCTACAGCCGTAGACTTCCCCTCCCGATCCGTAGCTAGGGAGTTTTGGGGTCAGATCGCCCACATCACCACTCATGCAGACAGATGGCGCCCTGGAGATTCCAGGGAGAAGGTCATCTTCCACCCAGCTTTCAGACTCGCCCACCGGATATTCAGCGAGATGCTTCTGGCGCGTACTGAGACGCCCCAGAAGATCAGACAGGGGGAGCTTTTCTCTTTATACTGCATGGTTACAGGCGGCTTCCCGGACTTTGGCTTGCTCCTGGCAGAGGATCTGCACAGGATCAAGGCCAAAGGGAAGGGTGATATTTGCTGTGGAGGTCTAGTCACCCACATCGCCTCCTACCACGGGATGGATCTCAGTATTTGCACATTGGCGGCGGCTCCGAAGCCGCTGGGTCTGCAGGAGATGATCACGAGGCGGATTCTTGTTCCTCGTGGGTTGACTACTCCGTATGTTGCCATGCCTTGGGAGCGGACAGCGCCTCAGGGCATCAGATGGTCTGCACAGTTTTCTGTCGCCGACCCGCATTTCTGGCAGGCTGCATGGGCCCCGCTGATGGAGGACTACAGAGAGGGAGCTGCTGCAGCTGCTGAGGAGGCTGAGGAGGCTGAGGAGGAGGATGACGACGAGACGGTTGATGAGAGAGGAGGCAGCGTCCCGATGGACACAGGGACAGATACAGCTGGGACGAGCGCGCCTCCCATTATTGATCTTGATGAGGACGAGGAGGACACTGAGCCAGCGCCGGCTGAGACTTCTCCAGTTAGGCCCGCTAGGCGCAGGAGGCAGAGGGTTAGGGACAGAGCAGCACACCGCCGGATTGATGACCTGACAGATCAGGTTATCGACACTTATGCTGCACTTTCTTTGGATATCCGGGAGATGCAGGAGCGACAGCATCATCAGCACATGATGGCTCAGCTACAGTTCCAGCATGTCATGGGCTATCCCTATGACCCTACTTTGTACCCGTACATGCCACCACCACCACCGGATCAGGACTTCTGAGGAGCTGCAGGATTTTATTTATTTTATTTTTATGCAGTTCGGCTCTTTATCCGGTGAGTCCTCCTTTCATTTAGACTTTTATTATACCCACTGGGACAGTGTGTCTCAAGTATGGGGTAGTTGATGTATTATCTGACTTATTTGACTTATGATGTACCGGATATTTTCATATTTTGATAGCATGAATTATAGTCTATATTTTGGGGTTTGTTTGGACGTTTTATCTTTCATAATCTGCATGTTTGTATGTACATTATGTGATTTTACTACCATTTCATCTACCTTTGCGAGAATCGAGGTCTACACCTAGTTTCGTTGTAATTGCAGGTAATATGGTACGTTTTGCATCGAAAAGGAGCAAAAGGAGTCAAGAGTCATTTGGAGCTACATTCAGGAAGCACAACCATGGATTAAAGATTTACTTTGGACCAGTTTTGAGAGATTCTACACTCAGTTATGAATCACCTCGGTTGCCCAGAGATTCATCTCGACCGAGGCGATCCAGAGACGCCGACTCGACCGAGGCGAACACCTAGGACGCGGCGAGAATATTTTATTCTTGGCTGAGATCTTTTAAAATTGGAAAGTGATCTTATATTTTTGGGCTGAGCTTCTAGAAGGAAGGAGATATGCAGAATCATATATTTTACCTATTTTTATGGGAATATATCTTCTTAAGATTTATTATCTTTGGAGGTTTATTTTTCCTATAAAAAGGGTTGGATTTCCACAATTCGAAAGGCCCGCTTACACCGAAATACAGGCTGCATACACCCGCTATCAGCGCAGCAGCCGCATCATACTCCAATTTGGGAGATTCGAAGAACCTTTTTGAAGGTTGAAGGAAGATTTGAAGACTATAGCTTTATAGCTTTTTGGAGGGTTTTTGTAAGATTGTCTTCAATTCCTTTCCTTGTTGTCTTGTCTTGTTGGATCATTATCCAAGGAACGATTTTGTGTGATATTTGATTCAGTTATTGAAGTGTTTTCATTAAATTCTTCTTTATTCAAATATTCACCTTCTTCCCATATATTTAATACTTTCATTATGATGATGAGTGGCTAATTTCCTTGTGTGATTCTAGGGTGATTGGCTGAAGGTTGTGGGAAAAACAATGATAGAATGATCTTAATCACAGTAGGATCCTGAAAGTTCGAGTCTTTAACCTTAACCCTAAGCATCTCGTTCAGTCGATGAACATCTCGGCCGGGGTGGAAACTGGCTGACCGAGGTGGCTTATCCGATCCTTAACTGAGAGTTAATGTGTTAGAGTTTGCCAAATCCTATTCTTATTATACCTTTCTGGTTCAAAGCAAGCTTAGGATGAGACTTACCCGGTAATTCCTTAGTTTGTATACCAACGATCATAAGTTTAGGTAATAAAGGCTTGTCCTTTATTGGGGTTTGAGTGTGCTTCCATCCCATCTTTGTGAGTTAGCCTGAGACTTACCCGGTAAAGGTTGATTCTATTCCCTTAGATGGTGTGTTAGTTTGAGGTTATAGTTCTTTATCTTAATTCCTTGAGACTTACCCGGTAATAGGAGTTACGGTTTGGGATTAGTGTGTAGTGAGACTTACCCGGTGATCTACTCCACTTTAGAAACATCTTCCCCATGCAAAAACCTCAGCTTTGTCCGCTTATCTATAGATCTTGAGTTGGAACCACAACTAGATGCTTTAATCCCTAGAATTGCATGTTTGCTTATTTGACATCTTATTCATCTTTGATTGTATACTTGCTCTTGTGGTTAGCATTAACACTAGCATACCGTATTGGACTTTGTTTCACTAAGTCCCTGTGATCGACCCCTGGAATTTTCTTGCTTTTACTACGATTGACCCGTACACTGCGGGTTCGCATCCTTGTTTTAAGCTTAAGTCTAGGGTTATAAATTTAAAGCTTGCACACACCGTTTGGAGCGAACAAGTTTTTGGACGAGGAAGGATTGGTCCATGAAATTAGACGATGCTCTTTGGGCATACAGGACCGCATTCAAGACTCCCATAGGCACCACCCCTTATAACTTGGTGTATGGGAAATCTTGCCATTTGCCCGTTGAGTTGGAGCACAAAGCGTATTGGGCTATCAAATGGTTGAACTTTGACATTAAGGAGGCTGGTGAGAAGCGACTATTGGAACTTAACGAGCTGGAAGAGCTGCGTTTGAACGCCTATGAGAATGCCAAGATCTACAAGGAAAGGACGAAGAGATGGCATGACAAGCGTATCGTTCCAAAGGAGCTTAACGAAGGAGATTTAGTTCTACTCTTCAACTCCCGCCTCCGTCTTTTTCCAGGTAAGTTGAAATCTAGATGGACCGGACCTTACGTTGTGAAACATGTCTTCCCTCATGGTGCAGTTGAGATATGGGGCGAAACTAGCGGAAGCTTCAAGGTCAACGGTCATAGACTTAAGAAGTACCAACCGGAAACGCCGGTTGAGGAGGTCGCACCGATCTACCTCGTTTGAGACGCATTATGGTCCAGCTAGCGACCTTAAATCAAGCGCTTCTTGGGAGGCAACCCAAGGTATTGCTTTCTTTCCCGCTTTCTAGTCTAGTTTAGATAGTCTTTTGTTTTTGCTTTGCTTTGCTTTGTTTTTGGTGTTTTAGACAGATAACAGGAAGGAGCACTCCAGAAAAGGGAGAAGTTCGAGATTCTGAGGAAGAAAGAGGCACCTCGGTCACTGTCAGAACACCTCGACCGAGTTGATTCTTGAAGCAACCGAGGCGACTAGGGTTTCTGCAGAACCGCCTCGGTCCGTACCACCTCGGTCCAGTCGAGACTATCTCGACCGAGGTGACAGCAGATTCAGTAAAAGTATAAAAGGGGAAAAATTACATTTTTACTTTTTTATTACCCACTTCGACCGCGGCGCACAGAATCACCTCGCTCCCTCATTTCTCGCTCGTTTTCGAAGATTTCTGCTTCCAAACCGAGATTAAAGAGTAGAGGAGTCGATTACTACAACAGATCTGCAAGAAATTTGAGTGATTCGACCGAAACGAGGTAAAAACCGTTCGAAAACCCTAACTCGTCGTTTACTGCTTATTGGGCTTTGGTCGCCCTTGTTTCTGTTGAGAAAAGGCATAAGTACCCCTTAGGAAGCAATTGTAGTGATTTTGGGGGGAAAAGAACTGGAAATCTGAGATTTGGAAATTCGAACTGTACGCCTCGGTCCAGTCGGTCTGCACCTCGACCGAGGTGATTTCTGAGGGTTGTCAGTCAACCGAGGTGGTCTGACAGTGAGTTAGTGAAAATGAGTTCAGATCGCCGATTAGCTTTGAGAGACAGATCCTCACCTTCCCCTTCTCCTTCTTCTTCCTCATCCCGACCTTCTATCCCGGTGATCCATGAGAGACACCGGGTAGATTATGACCGCATTTCTAGTCGTCCAGTTATCGCTCCTAGATTTCTGGACGTTTCTGCCTTTGACTGTCTCCATGTAGATGTTGACCTTAGCAGGATGATCGCCACAGTCGGGCTGGATCAGTTTTCTGAGATCCGAGCCCCAGCTTACCTCGAGCCGACACTAGAGTTCGTCAGCTCCTTCTCCTACCTACCCACAGAGGGATCTGTGAAGTACCGGCTGATGAGCCGGAACTTCATAGTTCCATTAGAGATATTCAGAGAGATTTTCAGCTTTCCTACCCCTACAGCCGTAGACTTCCCCTCCCGATCCGTAGCTAGGGAGTTTTGGGGTCAGATCGCCCACATCACCACTCATGCAGACAGATGGCGCCCTGGAGATTCCAGGGAGAAGGTCATCTTCCACCCAGCTTTCAGACTCGCCCACCGGATATTCAGCGAGATGCTTCTGGCGCGTACTGAGACGCCCCAGAAGATCAGACAGGGGGAGCTTTTCTCTTTATACTGCATGGTTACAGGCGGCTTCCCGGACTTTGGCTTGCTCCTGGCAGAGGATCTGCACAGGATCAAGGCCAAAGGGAAGGGTGATATTTGCTGTGGAGGTCTAGTCACCCACATCGCCTCCTACCACGGGATGGATCTCAGTATCTGCACATTGGCGGCGGCTCCGAAGCCGCTGGGTCTGCAGGAGATGATCACGAGGCGGATTCTTGTTCCTCGTGGGTTGACTACTCCGTATGTTGCCATGCCTTGGGAGCGGACAGCGCCTCAGGGCATCAGATGGTCTGCACAGTTTTCGGTCTTCGACCCACATTTTTGGCAGACAGCATGGGCCCCGCTGATGGAGGACTACAGAGAGGGAGCTGCTGCAGCTGCTGAGGAGGCTGAGGAGGCTGAGGAGGAGGATGACGACGAGACGGTTGATGAGAGAGGAGGCAGCGTCCCGATGGACACAGGGACAGATACAGCTGGGACGAGCGCGCCTCCCATTATTGATCTTGATGAGGACGAGGAGGACACTGAGCCAGCGCCGGCTGAGACTTCTCCAGTTAGGCCCGCTAGGCGCAGGAGGCAGAGGGTTAGGGACAGAGCAGCACACCGCCGGATTGATGACCTGACAGATCAGGTTATCGACACTTATGCTGCACTTTCTTTGGATATCCGGGAGATGCAGGAGCGACAGCATCATCAGCACATGATGGCTCAGCTACAGTTCCAGCATGTCATGGGCTATCCCTATGACCCTACTTTGTACCCGTACATGCCACCACCACCACCGGATCAGGACTTCTGAGGAGCTGCAGGATTTTATTTATTTTATTTTTATGCAGTTCGGCTCTTTATCCGGTGAGTCCTCCTTTCATTTAGACTTTTATTATACCCACTGGGACAGTGTGTCTCAAGTATGGGGTAGTTGATGTATTATCTGACTTATTTGACTCATGATGTATTATTCGACTTATGATGTATCGGATATTTTCATATTTATGCTTTATCTGCATTTATACGTTTATCTGAGATTGCATGCATACTTACAGGTTATTTGATTGAGAAAAACGTCGAAACCGAAAAAAAATGGTTTAAAAAAATTTTTGACCTCGACCGGGACAGTTCTGGCAAAACGAGGTGTTTCACCTCGGTTGAACCAAGAACATCTCGACCGAGGTGGGTTAACTGAGAGTTTTCGAAAACGATTTTTGTGTTACTTATCTGGATATGATCTCAGTGAAGATCTTGTTTACTGACTGGTTTTAAATTCTTTATATGTTTGAAATGTTTTATGATATGTTTAAGTTGCTAAATGCTTTGTTTGAAATTATTGGCATGTTTAATACTTTATTTTTATCCAAATTATGTTGAATTTGAAGGTTGACACCGCAGCATAAGTTCTCTCACGTTCTTCTTGGAAAGACCAAGGCAATTCATTCTTCTTCTTCTTCTTCTTGATCATGCTTAGCCCCTCATATACATATTGCCTCCCTTTACCTATCCGGGAATTTGGAAGCAAGCGAAGTGGTGAAAGCAAGTCAAAAGTTGAGAAGTGGCTGAAAGTGAAAGTGTTAGAAAGCAATAATAGGTTTGGGGAAGTCAATCATGAAGATGAGTAACTCGGCACCATTCACATAGCCGGGTGTTTGTGTCTTGCCAAAGTCGGATTGAGCGATATTCCTAACGGGTCATGGTATGTGCATCAAGGGTTTGACGCATCTCAAGAAATTGATGATTGCGGATTTCCTAGGCTTCGGTTATTGTGCACCTCTGTCCATGCATCCCAAAAAGTAAAGTAAAAGAAAAAAGTGTGAAATAAGCAAAGCTTATTGGTGGAAGATGTTGCAAGTCAAAGTGAAAGTGAAGTTCATCCTTTTCCCGGATTCTAGCACCACATTACCTTACATACATCCCTACCCTACACGTTTCTTGACCTTTTCTTTTGGGAAGCCCTTGAGACCTTGAGCTTGTTGATTGACTTAGCGGTTTAAATCGGATTATACATGATTAATTTTGATAATTATGATTTATTATGCATTCTATGATTTTATGCAAAGATGAACAACTTTCCTATATTTATAAAATGTTTTGATCATATTGAGTTTTTAATTTCCAGGAAGTACTCTCTTAGAGTGATCTATGATAGTTGCACACCATAAAATGTTTTTGAAAGACTTTTCATTGATTTTCATGACTTATAATCCATTCTATCTTGATTTCTATATGAGGAACTTGCTTAGGGACAAGCAAGGGCTAAGTATGGGGTATTTTGATAGCATGAATTATAGTCTATATTTTGGGGTTTGTTTGGACGTTTTATCTTTCATAATCTGCATGTTTGTACGTACATTATGTGATTTTACTACCATTTCATCTACCTTTGCGAGAATCGAGGTCTACACCTAGTTTCGTTGTAATTGCAGGTAATATGGTACGTTTTGCATCGAAAAGGAGCAAAAGGAGTCAAGAGTCATTTGGAGCTACATTCAGGAAGCACAACCATGGATTAAAGATTTACTTTGGACCAGTTTTGAGAGATTCTACACTCAGTTATGATCACCTCGGTTGCCCAGAGATTCATCTCGACCGAGGCGATCCAGAGACGCCGACTCGACCGAGGCGAACACCTAGGACGCGGCGAGAATATTTTATTCTTGGCTGAGATCTTTTAAAATTGGAAAGTGATCTTATATTTTTGGGCTGAGCTTCTAGAAGGAAGGAGATATGCAGAATCATATATTTTACCTATTTTTATGGGAATATATCTTCTTAAGATTTATTATCTTTGGAGGTTTATTTTTCCTATAAAAAGGGTTGGATTTCCACAATTCGGGAGGCCCGCTTACACCGAAATACAGGCTGCATACACCCGCTATCAGCGCAGCAACCGCATCCTACTCCAATTTGGGAGAGAGTTGAAGAACCTTTTTGAAGGTTGAAGGAAGATTTGAAGACTATAGCTTTATAGCTTTTTGGAGGGTTTTGTAAGATTATCTTCAATTCCTTTCCTTGTTGTCTTGTCTTGTTGGATTATTATCCAAGGAACGATTTTGTGTGATATTTGATTCAGTTATTGAAGTGTTTTCATTAAATTCTTCTTTGTTCAAATATTCACCTTCTTCCCATATATTTAATACTTTCATTATGATGATGAGTGGCTAATTTCCTTGTGTGATTCTAGGGTGATTGGCTGAAGGTTGTGGGAAAAACAATGATAGAATGATCTTAATCACAGTAGGATCCTGAAAGTTCGAGTCTTTAACCTTAACCCTAAGCATCTCGTTCAGTCGATGAACATCTCGGCCGGGGTGGAAACTGGCTGACCGAGGTGGCTTATCCGATCCTTAACTGAGAGTTAATGTGTTAGAGTTTGCCAAATCCTATTCTTATTATACCTTTCTGGTTCAAAGCAAGCTTAGGATGAGACTTACCCGGTAATTCCTTAGTTTGTATACTAGCGATCATAAGTGTAGGTAATAAAGGCTTGTCCTTTATTGGGGTTTGAGTGTGCTTCCATCCCATCTTTGTGAGTTAGCCTGAGACTTACCCGGTAAAGGTTGATTCTATTCCCTTAGATGGTGTGTTAGTTTGAGGCAATAGTTCTTTATCTTAATTCCTTGAGACTTACCCGGTAATAGGAGTTACGGTTTGGGATTAGTGTGTAGTGAGACTTACCCGGTGATCTACTCCACTTTAGAAACACCTTCCCCATGCAAAAACCTCAGCTTTGTCCGCTTATCTATAGATCTTGAGTTGGAACCACAACTAGATGCTTTAATCCCTAGAATTGCATGTTTGCTTTATTTGACATCTTATTCATCTTTGATTGTATTACTTGCTCTTGTGGTTAGCGTCAACACTAGCATACCGTATTGGACTTTGTTTCACTAAGTCCCTGTGATCGACCCCTGGAATTTTCTTGCTTTTACTACGATTGACCCGTACACTGCGGGTTCGCATCCTTGTTTTAAGCTTAAGTCTAGGGTTATAAATTTAAAGCTTGCACTCACCGTTTGGAGCGAACAAGTTTTTGGCGCCGTTGCCGGGGACTTGGTCTAGACCGAGCCGGTACGGTTTGCTTTCGGGGCGCTTGCCCCTGTTGCTACTAACTACTCTTTCTATGAGTTTTGTAGTTTTCAGGATTTCTGATGGCTATGTTTGATCCAGCCTGGATAGCAAGACAAAGTGCTAGGGCAGATCATTATGAATACTTGGAGGAGAAGTACTCCTTCTATTGGTTCAACAATGAATGGGAAAGAGAAGAGGCCATTCAACACGAACTTGCAATGTGGGATGAACTTAATGTCCCTAAAAAGACTTATGAGCAACCTCTTGAAGATTCTCTCGAATCTAGGTTGGAGAAGTTAATGAAGAAGGTGACGGAGCTCAAGGAAAGCACCCTATCCTATGCTAAGCCGGAAGAGGAGCATAAGGAAGTGTTGCACGTTTCGAGCATACCTCCAGTCAAACCAGAAGTTTCTCCTGAAGCTTCTGAGGGAGAAGATGTGGAAGATCTCGATCTGACTGTTGAGACCTTGGTCGAGGTAGAAGAGACCTCGGTCGAGATGATGGAAGAATCTGCAGAACCGGAAGAGGCAGATGCAGAAGACTTTAGCCAAATTACTGAGATTATGGTCAAGGTGGAAGAAAGACCAGCAGAACTGAGAGAGATTTCGTGGGTGGATTATCAACCCAACACGAAACTTGCCTCAAGCTTTGGAGAACTTTGCAAGGTACGTTCTCCTACTTCATTTGAATTCCCTATTAATATTTCTGAATTTTTCAGGAATGCACCGGAAAGTTGGAGGTCTCTTCCGAAAGAACCTCCTAAAATCAAGATGAAGTCTTCCTTGAAATTGTTGGAAGAAGAAGCTCCTTGGATTATAAGGAGTGGAGTTTGCAAACACTACACCGCTAAGTCGATGAAGTATCTCTTGTTCAAGTATGGGGTCCCTCGCATGCTCAGGACCCTGTACCATCCCCAAGCTATAGATGGGGAAGCTGCTATGATTCTCGAGAAACTATTTTCTCGATCAAGGAAAGGATGGGACGCAAGGCTAGATTATGTCCCATTGAAGTGCAGGAAGGCTAGAAGGATTCCGATGAGAATCAAACCGTACAAGCTTGTACGTAGGAGATCTTACCATTTGCCGGTGAAATTAGGAACCGGAACCTTTTTGGAAGAATTTTATGATGGATGTGATGAGCACTCCATGGTGTTCAAGGTACATTGAGTAATTCTATGGAGAAGGGTCCAGCTAGCGACCTTAAACCAAGCGCTTCTTGGGAGGCAACCCAAGGTATTGCTTTCTTTCCCTCTTTCTAGTTTAGTTTAGATAGTTGCTTTGTTTTTGTTTTCCTCTAGACAACAACCAGGTATTCCAAAAGGAAGGATCACAGTTCAGGAGCTACACTAGAAGAACGAAGTTTCGAGAAGTTGAGGAAACGAGCTTTACTGAGATACATCTCGGGTACTGTCAGAACACCTCGACCGAGATGTACTTCGCCAACCGAGATGGTCTTATCTGGGAGCTGTTTCTTACTTCTTCATGCAGTTTAGCTATGTTCGGTGAGTATCCTGTCCTTAGACTTTTATTATACCCACTGGGACAGTGTGTCTCAAGTATGGGGTAGTTGATGTATTATCTGATGACTTATGATGTATTATTCGACTTATGATGTATCGGATATTTTCATATTTATGCTTTATCTGCATTTATACGTTTATCTGAGATTGCATGCATACTTACAGGTTATTTGATTGAGAAAAACGTCGAAACCGAAAAAAAATGGTTTAAAAAAATTTTTGACCTCGACCGGGACAGTTCTGGCAAAACGAGGTGTTTCACCTCGGTTGAACCAAGAACATCTCGACCGAGGTGGGTTAACTGAGAGTTTTCGAAAACGATTTTTGTGTTACTTATCTGGATATGATCTCAGTGAAGATCTTGTTTACTGACTGGTTTTAAATTCTTTATATGTTTGAAATGTTTTATGATATGTTTAAGTTGCTAAATGCTTTGTTTGAAATTATTGGCATGTTTAATACTTTATTTTTATCCAAATTATGTTGAATTTGAAGGTTGACACCGCAGCATAAGTTCTCTCACGTTCTTCTTGGAAAGACCAAGGCAATTCATTCTTCTTCTTCTTCTTCTTGATCATGCTTAGCCCCTCATATACATATTGCCTCCCTTTACCTATCCGGGAATTTGGAAGCAAGCGAAGTGGTGAAAGCAAGTCAAAAGTTGAGAAGTGGCTGAAAGTGAAAGTGTTAGAAAGCAATAATAGGTTTGGGGAAGTCAATCATGAAGATGAGTAACTCGGCACCATTCACATAGCCGGGTGTTTGTGTCTTGCCAAAGTCGGATTGAGCGATATTCCTAACGGGTCATGGTATGTGCATCAAGGGTTTGACGCATCTCAAGAAATTGATGATTGCGGATTTCCTAGGCTTCGGTTATTGTGCACCTCTGTCCATGCATCCCAAAAAGTAAAGTAAAAGAAAAAAGTGTGAAATAAGCAAAGCTTATTGGTGGAAGATGTTGCAAGTCAAAGTGAAAGTGAAGTTCATCCTTTTCCCGGATTCTAGCACCACATTACCTTACATACATCCCTACCCTACACGTTTCTTGACCTTTTCTTTTGGGAAGCCCTTGAGACCTTGAGCTTGTTGATTGACTTAGCGGTTTAAATCGGATTATACATGATTAATTTTGATAATTATGATTTATTATGCATTCTATGATTTTATGCAAAGATGAACAACTTTCCTATATTTATAAAATGTTTTGATCATATTGAGTTTTTAATTTCCAGGAAGTACTCTCTTAGAGTGATCTATGATAGTTGCACACCATAAAATGTTTTTGAAAGACTTTTCATTGATTTTCATGACTTATAATCCATTCTATCTTGATTTCTATATGAGGAACTTGCTTAGGGACAAGCAAGGGCTAAGTATGGGGTATTTTGATAGCATGAATTATAATCTATATTTTGGGGTTTGTTTGGACGTTTTATCTTTCATAATCTGCATGTTTGTATGTACATTATGTGATTTTACTACCATTTCATCTACCTTTGCGAGAATCGAGGTCTACACCTAGTTTCGTTGTAATTGCAGGTAATATGGTACGTTTTGCATCGAAAAGGAGCAAAAGGAGTCAAGAGTCATTTGGAGCTACATTCAGGAAGCACAACCATGGATTAAAGATTTACTTTGGACCAGTTTTGAGAGATTCTACACTCAGTTATGATCACCTCGGTTGCCCAGAGATTCATCTCGACCGAGGCGATCCAGAGACGCCGACTCGACCGAGGCGAACACCTAGGACGCGGCGAGAATATTTTATTCTTGGCTGAGATCTTTTAAAATTGGAAAGTGATCTTATATTTTTGGGCTGAGCTTCTAGAAGGAAGGAGATATGCAGAATCATATATTTTACCTATTTTTATGGGAATATATCTTCTTAAGATTTATTATCTTTGGAGGTTTATTTTTCCTATAAAAAGGGTTGGATTTCCACAATTCGGGAGGCCCGCTTACACCGAAATACAGGCTGCATACACCCGCTATCAGCGCAGCAACCGCATCCTACTCCAATTTGGGAGAGAGTTGAAGAACCTTTTTGAAGGTTGAAGGAAGATTTGAAGACTATAGCTTTATAGCTTTTTGGAGGGTTTTGTAAGATTATCTTCAATTCCTTTCCTTGTTGTCTTGTCTTGTTGGATTATTATCCAAGGAACGATTTTGTGTGATATTTGATTCAGTTATTGAAGTGTTTTCATTAAATTCTTCTTTGTTCAAATATTCACCTTCTTCCCATATATTTAATACTTTCATTATGATGATGAGTGGCTAATTTCCTTGTGTGATTCTAGGGTGATTGGCTGAAGGTTGTGGGAAAAACAATGATAGAATGATCTTAATCACAGTAGGATCCTGAAAGTTCGAGTCTTTAACCTTAACCCTAAGCATCTCGTTCAGTCGATGAACATCTCGGCCGGGGTGGAAACTGGCTGACCGAGGTGGCTTATCCGATCCTTAACTGAGAGTTAATGTGTTAGAGTTTGCCAAATCCTATTCTTATTATACCTTTCTGGTTCAAAGCAAGCTTAGGATGAGACTTACCCGGTAATTCCTTAGTTTGTATACCAACGATCATAAGTGTAGGTAATAAAGGCTTGTCCTTTATTGGGGTTTGAGTGTGCTTCCATCCCATCTTTGTGAGTTAGCCTGAGACTTACCCGGTAAAGGTTGATTCTATTCCCTTAGATGGTGTGTTAGTTTGAGGTTATAGTTCTTTATCTTAATTCCTTGAGACTTACCCGGTAATAGGAGTTACGGTTTGGGATTAGTGTGTAGTGAGACTTACCCGGTGATCTACTCCACTTTAGAAACACCTTCCCCATGCAAAAACCTCAGCTTTGTCCGCTTATCTATAGATCTTGAGTTGGAACCACAACTAGATGCTTTAATCCCTAGAATTGCATGTTTGCTTTATTTGACATCTTATTCATCTTTGATTGTATTACTTGCTCTTGTGGTTAGCATCAACACTAGCATACCGTATTGGACTTTGTTTCACTAAGTCCCTGTGATCGACCCCTGGAATTTTCTTGCTTTTACTACGATTGACCCGTACACTGCGGGTTCGCATCCTTGTTTTAAGCTTAAGTCTAGGGTTATAAATTTAAAGCTTGCACACACCGTTTGGAGCGAACAACATCACACACCCCTTAAGAAAAAGTTTCGTCCCGAAACTTGAAAAATTCTCAAATCCTCTCTGACCCATACGCCGAGGTATAGACACTCTCTCTATCGGAGTTATCACATCTCTGTTCAAACGTATCAACCTATAACACTCTATAACCTCAAAATACAGCTTGGAGGAATCACCAACTCCAGCAACAAGATCATAACGCTATCCAAAGGCATAGAGGAAAAATCATCTCTAGCCAACTACTAACCACGTCACAAGGTATGGAGGAAAGCCGTCTCCAGCCAATCGTACTAGTAACACAACTATGTGGAGGAAAACCGTCCCCACTCACACTACGTCCATCAATAATAGCATGGAGGAAAGAACCATCTCCAGCTAATCCTAAACATATTACAATAGCATAGAGGAAAAACCATCTCTAGCTATACCTATATCGTGCTAGCAAACAAGATCTAACAGATCAGATGCACATATCAAAGTTAGCACAAAAACACATCATATCACATAAGCACGTAGCATACAAGCACTCACCAAAAAGGCACTAAGATCTACTCGTGGATCCTACAGGTGCCTCTAACTCCGCATAGAACTCTGGATAGTTCCTCTGGATACTATCCTCTGTCTCCCAGGTAGCCTCATCCGGTCCTCGTCTCGACCACTGTATCCTCATCATAAGAATGTCCTTCAAACACAGGCGTCTCACACCTCGCTCTAGGACTGCAAAAGGTTGTTTTGCAAAAGTGTGATCAGGCTCAACCACTAGATCATCATAACTCACAATGTGCCTCAAGTCTGGTATGTACTCCCTCAGCTGAGACACATGAAACATAGGGTGAACAACCTCTAACTTCGGTGGCAAAGCCAATCAGTGCATTGCTCTCCCAAATCTATCTAGTATCTCGAAAGGACTGACATATCGGAGACTCCACTTTCCCTTTATGCCATAACGTCTAACACCTCGCGTCAGAGTTACTCTCAACCAGACATGAGCTCCTACCCTGAACTCTAGAGGTCGACGCCTCCTATCTACATATGACTTTTGGCGACTCTGTGTAGCCAGCATCCTCTCTCTAATCAGCGTTACTCGAGTCATATCATCTTGAATCTGTTGTGGCGCTATCCCCCTGGCACTGCTAGGCTCCTCCCAACATAAAGGTGTATGACACCTATGTCTACACAACGCCTCATAGGGGCCATCCCTATAGATGCATACCAACAGTGGTGGTATAAGAACTCAACGAGTGGGAGATAAACAGATCGTCCCTGTTCCCAATCTATCCCACAAGCTCACAACATGTCCTCTATGGTCTGGAGGGTTCTCTCAGACTGACCGTCTGTCTAAGGTACAACTCAATCATGATATGTGGACGCGTTCCCCAAGCAGTCTGAATCTGCTATCAAAACCGCAAAGTAAACTATTTACTACAATCATAGTCGTTCGTCCTCGGTACACTTATGGAGTCCCACCATCTGTCTAGTGTACTCCTTTGTTACTTCATTCACTAGCCACGTCTCTCTGTAGAGATTGAACGTGTCGACTTCGTAAATCTGTTACTAATAATCTGGATAACACCAAAACTCTTACTGGGTTTCAATCCCATCACAAGTCCACAGAAAAGTCCTCTCACTTCCACTACAGCACTGGTAGTGGATGAGCTCCTCCCAGATCAGTAACACTTTAACCTGATTTACTACTTCGTGGTACCTCTTATTCATACATGGATGTACTAAAGAAGGTCTATTATGAGTGTATTGTAATCTTCTCCACTCGACTCCACATAAGCGGTTATACTGACGTAGTTGCGGCGCCTCATATTCCTTCTGTTCCATTAAAGAATTGTGGTGCCTCGCCATGAGGCATCCTTCCATCAAGTTCCCTAAGGGTCAGGCAAGTCCCCTGTTTTTGTTGGACCTCATCCAAAAAACCAGGTAAAATTCCTAAACATGAAACTAACGTCCTTATCAGCAGTTGTATGTCTAACTCGAACCAAGCTGAATCATTTTGAAACCGAGACTATACAGCAATTCCAACAATCGCCTTCTCTCGAGGCGTCTTCTTATTCAAGGCATCAGTGACCACATTCTCCTTGCCAGAATGGTACAAATATCAAGGTCAGCGTCCTTGATCAACTCAAGCCATCGACGCTGGCAGTTATTCAACCTTTATTGCATAAAAATATGCTTCAACCTCCTATGATCTGTGAAACTCTGACACGAAATGTCACTCAGGTATTGTCTTCAAATCTTGGAACTTGAACTACCACCACTAATTCGAAATCATGAGTCGGTCAGTTCTCCTCATACGTTCTCAGCACCGTAGTCACGTGATTCCCAAAATCTTCTGATTATCACCGAATAGAAGCAGAGGTCAAATGCTTCCTTTACTCTTCAGAGCTTCGACATACTACTTCAACCACACAATTATGGTGGTCTTACTCAGAAGACTCGTAAATGGATGCACAATTACATGGAATCCTTCATTAAAGCGTTGGTAGCAATCGGCTGGCCGAGAACTACGCGTTCCCTTAATGTTCATCAGCATCATCCATAAGACTTCATACTTACTCCTCGTCACATCAATCATGATCCTACTGGCGGAACAACATGACCTTGAAGGTTACTTCTGACATCTCAATTCACATTTAGGGAGCATAGCACACTGGCTTCTATCCCTCGAATTCTGCAAAACTGTCCTCAAATAACCGGTACGTTCCTCTCCGTTGTGAGAGTACACCAAAACGTCATCAATAAGGTCTACCACCAACTGATCAAGGAAGTAGATGAAGACACTGTTCATCAACTCCTATAACGACTACTAGGACGTTCCTCAACTCAGATGACAGCACTACAACTCGTAGTGTCCATAACGGGTATGGAATGCTGTCCTATGCCCACACTGCTCTCTCATCCTTAGCTGATGATATCCTAAGCATACAGAAATCTTAAAAGCACAATTGCTTCTCTTAGTTGATCCAACAAGTCGTCCATACGTAGCAATGAACGTGCTAGGGTGAATGGAGCCCGTCTCAAACCACTCTTCACATTGCTTCTTCAATTTCTAACAACTCAAAAAGCCATATACCTCATAGGCCTTCTCCCAACCAGTCTCGTACTACACTTTAACGCTATATCAAAGTCCTCATTCCGCTGAAGCGATAGATTAGACGGTTCAGTAACACGTCTATAAGATCATATACCACTATAATACTCTTCAGCGTGGAACTATCTCTTTCCTTCATGGCACAACATTAAAAGAAACATCACCCTCTTATTAACCTTGCTGCAAATACGGTACTGTCGGCAAACTTGTCTCTTCAAGGTTCATAACCTTGAAAAACCTCTACTTAATCGATCTCAGTAGAGAGTATAATAGTCTTCCTACTGCTATCTAATCAACATGATATCTATTCTTCCATCACACACATAAAGACCTTCTCATGCACCTAAGGCATGACAAAGAAGTCTTTAAGCCATACACAAGTCCCTGAACAAAGGGACCAACCACATATCTCGCAGGTACCTAAGACCCGTAACTCGTAATCCTATAAAGGAAGATCTATCTTCTACTGTATCCACAGTTAACTATTAACACATGCATCGAAAGACAAGAGGTGCATAGCACTCACAACAAACAGAACTCCACTAGGTAAACTATTAACAAGAATGGTACCTATAACAGCTAACGCCCGAAGCTCTACAGCATATCATTACTCAATCTCATACCTATGCTCCTCAGGTATCACTAAGGTCATCACCATAGCCTCCATTTCCACTCTTTCTGCATCGGAAAGAGGAAGGTCTTGATGAGAAGAAACACTATCTTGCTGACAAAAAGGGGCCATATGGCCTAGTTCACCACAAGTAAAGCAAGCTACCGGTGCCATGGGGCACTCAGAGCGCAAATGATCTGGATAACCACAGTTAAGACATATACGTCTCATCCCTGCCACTAGTATAGGTGGCTCCTCTGCACTGCCCAACTCAAAGGCTCTACCTTGAGCTCTTCTAGTATTCGTGGTAGTCCTACCACGGCCCTTACCTCTACTCAACCTGGGAATGGATCCCTGAGTAAAAGGATGATCTAGGACTCTCTGTTTTCCCCGCATCTGCTGCTGAGGTGTCTTCTGACCACCTCCCATCACACTAGCAGAAGTAAAACTCTGTCGCGATGCCACTCTAGTTTGCTTACAAAAGATAGCTCTATGACCTTGTCTACCATAGGTAAAGCAAGTCACAGACGATCTTGGACACTATGGTCGTACATGTCCAGGCTTCCCACAGTTGTAACAAGTCCTCGGTTCACCTGAAGTCCGTGTGAAACGAGAAGTACTCAAACGTCCACAAGTCGGGCTTGGTTTGCAACCCGAATATCCAACCTCGTCTTCTGCTGATTTAACCCGTTGTTTCTTCTTTAATCCAGAAGCTTCAGTTGATCTCACAGATGTTGGTAAATCCGGTGTAGATCTACCCGCTATCGCCGCCTCATATACTTGCTGCATATACTCTTGAAACTCGAATCTACTCATGGAGACACGATCAGCCTCTTCAAACTCGTTCTCTGCCATAGGCAATACAGTAGCGGATAATGGTCCCTGACTTGGCGGTACTGAAGGAAGAGGGGATGTACCCCTATCTCGTCCCACTACAAATACTGCTCTAGTCTGAGCCATCTGTAGAATATACGCCCCTAAATTTATAAGGCTATATATACGCCATATGTATCGATATATATATATATATATATATATATATATATATATATATATATATATATATATATATATATATATATATATATATATATATATATATATATATATATATATATATACACTGTCGAGATCCTCAGATGGGTGACGACATCTGTACATACTATCCCAAAACATCTGTACTCGCTTTAAAACCAAAATCCTGTAAAAAGTCAGACCCCATGTGGGTTCTGTTTATTTATCCACTCTACCTTTATTGCAGACAACAAGTGCCATTGTTGTCAACCTAAGGCTCTGATACCAACTCTGTAACACCCCAAATCCGCGGGACTTGGAGTGTCACATTGGGCTAGGATCTCACAATGGATCCTGACCCTAGCCTAACAACAAGTTCACTGGATCTTACAACAAGGCACAGGTAGATTAAAATCAAATACATAAAAGCTGAGTATGATACATCAAAAGAGTTTACAAACTCATAGCCGAGTACAAAGAAGTCATCGGCTTGTCACACCATCTGGCTCACTCCGCAATATTCCTAACCCGCAGAACACTACAACACGGTATGAAACTGTTAGCTATAGCAATGAAAAGCATGAAGGTAATAGCACAACCACACATCAACATCTCAAAAATGCAATGCCACACACATTCATTTATTATCTTTCATTACGTTATTCCATTACTAATTCAACTTCTTTTGTAACACGAGGAGCCTCAAGAACCCCGTCCCATCCAACGTAACACAAGAGTTTTGCATGGGGATGACCTTCACTCGTCCCCTCCTGTTAGATCATCTTCAGGGCACCTCCTCCTATCCAGCAGGCGGAGACCGGCGGTTACCGCCCGTTATAATACACTTGGGCCAAATAAATGTAATGAATGGTCATCCTAGTCCGGTTTAGGTTATAAATGCACAATCATATGAACACACACAACCATCACAATCATACAATCCACAACTGCACGCTAAGTAAGTCCTATGGTTTTACCTGATATACTCGTAACCTGTACCACGTCAGAGCTTCCCCCTGGGGAAGTAATCAACGCCTGTAATAGCAAGGCACACACAATCACATACTGCAAAGGTTAGGAGACTCGTCTCACTAACCACAACCAACCTATATCTCAAATCTAAACCTCAGATCGTCAACACATTCATAAATGCCTAAGAAATATCCTCAACATAACATCTCATCATACTCGTACACTTACTAATCCTTAAAACCATAACCGATATCCATAACATTATCATGATCCTCAAATCATTCTGACACCTAGCATGCATCTAATCAGTATTCCTCAATCTCAAATTTAATCCTAATTTAATTAATTATCCTTTAATTAATTAAATTTCGCTAGAATAACATTTTGCCCGCAGGCCATTTCTAAACCCACATGTCATAAGATTTCATCAAACAAACAACCCATAACACCAGAATAATATAATGATCATAATGGAATTTGTAATTATCCATTTTGAAAAGCCAAAGGTCAATTTAGGCCAAATCGCAGTACGGAAAACGAATAAATTTATAACTTATTCGTTACTAACCCGATTGACGATCTGAAAGAAGATTCGGAATCAAAACGACACAGGCTACGCATGTACAACATCAAATTCACCGGAATCTGAACGACGGATATGTCCTAGTGACATATATGCTCGACCAAGTCTTCATCTGCTCGGAAATGCAGAAACTCGGTACAGATATGAAGAGAATGAAGAGAGGAATCCAAAAACTCAAACGGAATTGAAATCGGATTAGAAACGGAGAGTAGATCTGAGTTTGAAGTTTGAGAGAAATCAGAGCTTTTACGAGGAAACGTGTAAGGAAATGAATTAATAAACGATTTTCCGCTACTTATAGTGAAGTCGATAATTATCCTTTAGCGAAGTCGATAATTATCCTTTTATCGATCCAATGGCGGGTTGAACCCCCTTCTCCAAACTTCTCGAAATTGGAATAATAGATCTTGAATATTGTAGGGATAATTATTCCACAATTGGCTCAGAAAACGTGTATTCCTAAGCCGTTAAGAAACGAAATAGCGACTCTTTTGTCCGTTTTGCCTTTCCATGTTATTTCATATCTAGGACATGTCCGATGTCCTGATCATTTCTCTCAACTACATTTTTATTAATTGGAGCTCCCAAATGCTCCAAATAATGCCGGATGGTAAAAATAATTACCCGGGGAAAAAAGTGAAAATTTCACCATAAGCCCAAAATTACGACAGGAACATAACGGTGAGACTTATACTCAAAACTTACGCAATCTTCGCAAGTTATATGTCAATTACTATCGCTGGTCAAGTTAATCAACATTAATTAGAATTCGGAAATCGTAGCTATTACATCATAAGCCCATTGAGACCCAAAGGTCTCGCCATTATCCTAGTACATGCGGAGTAGTCTATCCCCAAGTGATTGGCGATGTGAGTCACCATACCTCCATAACCTATGTTCCCGGCCTTTTTATACTTCAACTTACTAATGGTGGAGGCAAGGAGGGTGGCACAATCGGCGGATCTACTGGTAAGCATGCAATTGAGGAGGAAAAGCTCATCGGTCTTGATCTTTTGGGGAGTCTCGAACCTAGGGAAAAGACATTCCGAAAGGACTCTATGGGCTATCTTCAAGGCTAAATGGTAGATGAGCTTAGCCTTGGTGTCGGCCGGTTGCCAACGATCCTCACTATCATAGATCATAGCAATGTCCTCCCATAAATCCTTAGCAAACACTTCCCCGGGAAATCTACCATTGAAACTCTCATGGAACCCAAAGAAGGTTCCGAACTGAATGATGGAGAACTCGTAGTTTTGCTCCATTATCCTAAAGGAGACCGTTCAGTTTACATTGCTATTCTCAAAGGAAGTCACAAACTCCCTTGTTATCTCCTCATAAGCATCTTCTCTAATGGTGGAGAAGATGATCAATCCGGCTCTATCCAAGAGCCAAGTCAAGTCATTCACCACATTGAGCTCCTCAAGCTCCTCTAGGACAAGGTATCTAGGTCCTATGATTGACCTTTTTTCAATCCTTTCTAAGGCTCCTAGGTAATCCTCATGGATTCTAGGGATTCTAGGAGGTGGTGGTGATGGTGGTTCACTAGGAGGGGGTTGGGAAGAGGAGGAACTATCACCCTTTTACTTCTTGTTCCTACTTGACTTTCTCCTAAACATTTTTCTCGACAACAGAAAAAACCACGGTCTGTTCTTGATTTTCCATGCCGTGGAAATGTACGGAACCGTGGTTTCGGTCTGTTTCTCTCAAATCTCAGCAAATGCACACCAAAATCAACAATCACAGCCCTAGACTAATTCCAATTCTAATTTCGTCCAATTATCCTAAATTCTTGAGAAGAAATTGAACCAGATTGACAAAGAAGAGAAAAGGGAGTAAAAACCTAGTTTGGATTTTTCAAATCCAAATTCTTTCTCCAATGTGGATTGTTCACTCAGTTTGTTGCTTGGATCTTGTAGATGGTTGAAAATTCTCCACTTTAGGTTGAAGAATCGATCGAATCGGACTCCGGATGAAGAATTACGGGATGAGGAAAGGTGGCGGCGATTTCTAGGCATGGTTTTGGGCGTGGAAAGGGGGGTTTTGTTGTGTTTTTGTGAAGGAAGGTGGTTTATATAGTGGCCGTAAATTTCTTTGAAAACCACGGTCACTCGAGGCATTCCACGACCGTGAAAATGTACGGACCCGTGGTTTTTCTCTGATTTGTGTCAAATTTTGGAAAATTACGGCCACTTGTTACTTCCACGGCCGTGGTTTTGGGCGTGAAAGTCTCTGTTGTTTGCCAAAATCTAAGTTTCGTCAATTCCTTCCAACTTTTTCTTCCTTCCTTTGCCCATTCCTTATTCCTACATCCAAAAACATAACATACAGGGAGGTATCGAGGGGAAAACAAAACGAAAACAACTAACCTAAACTAGTCTAAGAAAGAAAAACAAAACGTAAGTGCAATACCTTGGGTTGCCTCCCAAGAAGCGCTTATTTTGGGTCCTTATCTAGACCGTTCTTGAGTTTATTCGAGGACAATCGGAGCAATTTCCTCAACCGGGAGTTCCGGTGAATACTTCTTAAGTCGTTGGCCATTCACCTTGAAACTTCCGCGCTTTTCACCCCATACTTCAACTGCGCCATGGGGAAAAACATGTTAATTAGATAAGGTCTAGTCCAACGAGATTTAAGCTTACCTGGAAAGAGCCGAAGTCTCAAATTGAAGAGGAAAACTTGATCTCCTTCTTTGAGGTCCTTTGGAATGATATGCTTATCATGCCAACGCTTTGCCCTTTCTTTGTAAATCTTGGCGTTCTCATAGGCGTTCAAGCGGAGTTCTTCAAGCTCGTTAAGGTCCAAGAGGCGCTTCTCGCCCGCTTCCTTCATGCCGAAGTTCAACCACTTTACAGCCCAGTACGCCTCGTGTTCTAGCTCCACCGGGAGATGACAAGACTTTCCATACACAAGGTTGTATGGTGTTGTACCTATGGGCGTCTTGTATGCAGTCCTATACGCCCATAACGCATCATCTTTTTCAAAGACCAATCCTTCCTTGTCTTTGATACCATCTTCTCAAGGATGCCTTTGATCTCTCTATTCGAAATCTCTACTTGCCCACTTGTTTGTGGATGGTAGGGAGTGGCGATCTTGTGAGTCACCTCATACTTAGCTAGTAGAGCTTGGAATCGTCGGGCAATGAAGTGTGAACCTCCGTCACTAATGATGGTCCGTGGTGTCCCAAACCTTGGTAAGATAGTTCTATTAAAGAGCTTGACAACAACCATGGCATCGTTAGTTGGAGAGGCAATAGCTTCAACCCATCTCCAAACATAATCTACAGCTAGAAGTATGTATTGGTTTCCACAAGATGATGGGAAAGGTCCCATGAAGTCTACTCCCCAAACGTCGAAGATTTTCACCTCCTGAATGTTGTTTAGAGGCATCTCGTTTCTCCTAGAGATATTTCATGTTCTTTGACAAGCATCGCAACAAGAAAGAAAGGTTTGCACATCCTTAAATAAAGTAGGCCAAAAGAATCCGGATTGCAATATCTTAGTGCTAGTTTTATTGGAACTAGCGTGTCCTCCACAAGGTAGTGAATGACAATGACGAATGACGCTTTGCACTTCGTCTTCCTGCACACATCTCCTAATGATGCCGTCGGGACCTCTCTTGAAGAATAGAGGTTCATTCCAAAAGTACTGCCGGACATCCTTAAAGAACTTCTTTCTTTGTGCATAGGATAATCCGGGAGGTATTTCCTGACAAACCAAGTAATTTATAAAATCAGCAAACCAAGGTTCGTTACCTCTAGATATCTTGTCGATGCACTCCTCTATGATGTGTAAGTGCTCATCCGGGAAGGAGTCATCAATAGGTAGATCGTCGTCCTCAATGTGTGGTAGACGACTGATATGATCCGCAACAGAATTTTCCGAGCCTTTCTTGTCGCGGATCTCTAGATCGAATTCTTGTAGGAGAAGAATCCATCTAATCAGCCTCAATTTCGCATCCTACTTGGCGAGTAAGTACCGGATCGCTGAATGGTCCGTGTATACAATCACCTTCGCTCCTACAAGATAAGAACGAAACTTTTCAAATGCATATACAATGGCTAAAAATTCTTTCTCCGTCGTGGCGTAGTTGAGCTGCTTTTCATCTAGCGTCTTGCTAGCATAATAGATAGCATGGGTTCTGCCTTCCTTCTTTTGCCCCAACACCGCTCCAACAGCTACATCACTTGCATCACACATAACCTCGATGACTAGGACTTTTCCTAAGGTCGTTTATATCCTGTCAATGTAATTTCCGAACTCAACACTAAAGCAAGTATAGTGATTAAGTAAGGGTCGAACCCAAGAGAGTTTGTGTTATTTTATTAAATTCATTTTTTTAATTATGGGATAAAGTAACAAAAAAGGGGGGGTTTTGGAATGAATTGATGCACACAAAACTAAAAAGCAATTATAAGAGATTGATAAGATAACGATGAGTGAATCTACACTAGGTTGATTCTTAGCATGTGATTACTACTTTGGTGAGTTCCTTTTACAAGTTTCAAGTAATGTTCCCGTCTTGATCATATGTATGTGTTGAGCCAACCGGCATCAACACAACTTAACAAGTTAGTGTTCCGTAAACCTACAAGAACAAGTCACAAGTTAGCTTTCAAACAAAGACTAAGGGATATAAAGAGAAGATTAAAACCGTTAAACTAATCTTTATAATTGTGTTTCTTTTCCTTCAAGCAATTACGACCCGTTATTACTTAAAGGTTACTACTAGACTAAAGACCCGAAACCGGAATCTATTAATCCTAGTTGTTTGCATGCACTTAGAACCTAAGGTGATCAATCTTAAGTGATAATGAAAACATGCAATTTAGATAAATGAAGCTCAAGAAACACAAAACATTACTGAATAAAACTTATATTAAAAAGGGAACTTACAACCAAAGTAATAATGCAGCCTCAAATCAACCCAATGTAGCAAGGACAATTAGAAGCTCATTACCAAGGAAGCAAGAGAGAATAAAAGTTGGGAAATGATGGATGATTCTAGCAATCAACCATGGGTCTATTTATACTACAAATGACACTAAATGGGAGTAAATGGCCGGCCAAAACAGCCACCTTTAATTTCATAAAGGTGGTTGATAACGTGATTTATGAAGTTCGTTTAGGCACTTAATTAGATAGTTTTTCCTGTTATTCATGCACGGTTTGACATTAGATCATGACGTTTTCGCTCAATTCATGCATACTTCTAGAAAAGACGTCTACACGACCTTTTGTCGGTTTTGTAGGTAATTCGGGGATCTATTGGACATTAATCGATACATTCGAGGGTCAAGCCTCATGGTGGTACACATCCAAGGCTTGAAAGGAACATGATTGGAGCAACAAAGGACACAAGAACCCTTATTGGTGCAAGCAATGGAGCAACTCATGGCTAGACGATCATAAAATCCCTCTGTTGAAGAAGATCGGACCATCACTCAGGAAAATCGGCCGATTTTCCTGACTGGGTCGATTTTTGGCCTTCAACAGCTTAAGCCACGTGTCCCACGATCTCTTGATCCGGCCTTGATCTTGGTGGAAAATATAAGTGGGCTTGCAAGCTATTGTTGTGGGGATCCTCTCTCCCACATTCTCTCACACACAACTCATTGGATTGGAGGCAAGACTTAGAGAAGAAGAAAAGCTCTCTAAAATTGAAGGAGGAAGAAGAATACAAAGTGGGGATAGTGAGTTTTTGAGTGGATTTTGAGTGATTTTCGGAGTCTTTGATTGAAGAACCATTGTAAGGATAGTTAAGAACGTTTTGGAACTTCATTTGAAGGGTTGTAAGTCTTACTAAAACTTAGATTCAGCTGAGATTTATTGTTTTCATTTGCTTATCTTTCATCATCCATCTATGAGAACCATGTATGCTTGTGTGATGATTTTTGATCTTGATATGCATATTATTGGCTAGTTTATTGTGATTCTGGAGTGATGGATTGATGGTTATGGCTTGGGTGATGATAGAATGGACTTATATGTTTGTTTAGGATGATTTGTATGCACGAAACCTAACCCAGAAAGAAAAATCGGGTTGTTCTTCAGCCAGATCGGCCGATTTATCCATGATCCATCCGATTTTTCTCTCTGTTGCTCTTTAATTGATAAATCTGTATGTTAGAATGTTAGGTTGTTGAAATCCTAGTGTATATTAAGCATAATTTAGCTTAGGATCACCTAATGCTATCAACCTAAGTGAGGAAAGAGATCTACCCGATGATTTCCGACCTTAGATACCTAAGATAATGAACTCTAGGTAGTAGTGAGCCTCGCAAGCCGCTATTGGATCGAGTGTGCTAGGATTATTGCTTGAGACTTCCCTTTTCCGAGACTTACCCGGTAAGGAGAGGGTTGCCCCTTAAGTAGTGTCCGGTTTTTGTAGAATTCCCTACTTTAACCCCTACAGACCTACCCGGTAATAGGAGTTTGAGACGGGAATAGTGAAGTGAGAGACTTACCCGGTAATTGCTTCCATTAGAGAAACACCCTTTCCCAACACCGCAGCATTATCCTTAGAATCTTTAGAATCTTGAGCCCAATGCCATAACCGGAAATCTTGACCTCTAGAATCCATTTATCTCTCTTTGATAACATATTTTGTGTTTGTGTTACTTGTTTGTTTCGCTAGCTTGAGTTGTTGGCTTGATTTAGTATTTTATATGAATTGTGATCTTTGATTGATCACCTAAAAACCAAACCAAAAACATTGAGATTTTCATTTCTTTATTCCTTTCTCCTTTCTTAGACTAGTTCTACACTATCTTTGCTCACTTGTTGATTCGATTTCACCTTAGTCTTTGAGTTCGACCTCGGAATACTATCCTTGCTACAAAACGACCCATACACTGTGGGTTCGCTAGGAGTTAGGAAAAATATAACGAGTATAAATTTAAGGCTTTTGCGCATCTATTCCTAGATGTAACAAAGTTTTTGGCGCCGTTGTCGGGGACTAGGTCTAGATTGAGTCTATTTTGTGATTGTTTATAGTGTAGATCTTTCTTGTTGCTTTTGATCTCTCTTTGGTTTGTGTCTTTGCTTTTCAGGACATCTCTTACTCTTTAGGTGTATGCGAAGATCTCGTGGCAAGGATTTAGCTCCATTCGATCCCGAACCGGAGAAAACCCTTAGATCTAGATCCAAGAGCATTAAAAAGGGAAAAGAGATGGCCGGAAGAGATCTCCAAGCTGAATTGGATGAGGCTTTAGAACAAATAAGGCTAAGAGATGAGCTCTTGGAGGAAGAAAGGAGACTTGCCAATGAGAGGCAAGAAGCAACTAGGAGGGAGATTGATGAGATTAGGCAAGCCCTTGTACAAGGAGAGCTTATCGTCAACAACCTCCACCTCCTCCACCACCACAACCGCAGCCGGCGGCGAATGTTAGGGTTGTGCCCATTGCTATTGAAGAGCCGCAAACATTAGGGAGACGTATGGATCCGGCACAAAGAGCACACCGTCCGGGTGTGAACTTAGGAGATCCCGCAACCCACAACTACGAGCTCCGCCCTCAAGCTCTACAAATGATCCGGCATAATCAATTTGGAGGGATGGAAGGAGAGTCTCCTCATCAACACTTGATGAACTATGAGATCTTGATGGAGACTCTTAGACCGCCTAGATTGGAGAGCAACAACCATAAGCTTAGGGCTTTTTCCTTCTCTCTTAAGGATAAAGCCTTGGCTTGGTATCAATCTATTCCACAAGGGCGAGTTAGTACTTGGGAGGAGATGACAACCAAGTTTTCGACTAAGTTCTTCTCACCTTCCAAGACTACCGAGTTAAGAGGGAAGATTAATGCCTTTGTGATGAAGGATGGAGAGAGTCTATTCAAGTCTTGGGAGAGGTTGAAAGATCTTCTCCTAGATTGTCCACACCATGGTATACCAAAAATTGAGCTATTGGAGATCTACTTCAAGGGACTTGATGAAGATAGCCAATTCAAGCTCCAATCTCTTTCCGGTGGGACTTTTATGGAAAAGCATGTGGATGAAGCTTGGGAGTTTGTTGAGAAACAAGCTCTAGTGATTGAGAAATACTCCCATAGGAAGAGTGAAGGGAGAAAGGCGGGAGCATATGAGGTGAGTGAAGTAACCATGAGCAATTTCAAGCTTGATGCCATCAACAATGAATTGAAGTCTTTGAGAGAGTTGTGTGCTACAACTTTGAAAAACCAAGCAAGCCCTCAAGTGCAAGTGCATGCTAATTTGTCTTCCAAAGAGGAAGATGTGAATTACATGGGAAGGGGCAATTATAACAACTACCAAGGCCCAAGGAACTTCAAAAACAACCGGCAATTCAACAATTACCGGCCTAACCACAACCATCCCGGGTTTTCCTATTCTAACCCGGATGGAGTCTTGAACCCTCCCGCTTCCACAAGCACGACTCCACCGCCAAAGGCTTCACAAGAACCTCCACCCGGATTTACTCAACCTCCAAAAGATAGGACTGAAATGATGTTTGAGCAATTGCTTGGATGTTTGAGTGGTCTCGAGAGCACGGTGACTTCTATTTCCAAGGCTCAAAAGGTGTTGGAAGCACAAGTGTTCCAAAAGGCGGGTGAAGCCCATAGAGATCCGGGAAAGCTTCCCGGAAGAACCGAAGACAACCCGAGAGGCCAAGTGTTGTCCATTACAACAAGGAGTGGGTTGAGCATGAAGGACCCCTTACCTAAGGGAAATGACACGGGGAAGCAAGTGGTGATAGAAGAAGAGCCATTGCAAGAAGGTGGAGGGAAGAGCAAGGAAGATGAGCCATCATATGTGGCATCACCTCCATACAAGCCACCACTACCATTCCCACAATCACGAGCAAGGGCTCGTTTGGACAAACACTTTGGTAAATTCCTTGAACTTATGTCTAAATTGCATATTAACATTCCGTTCATGGATGCTATTCTAGGTATGCCGGCATATGGCAAATTCTTAAAGGAAATACTCTCCAACAAGAGGAAGTTGGAGGAGTATGGAGAAGTGAGGATGACAAAAAGATCCTCGGAGTTGATTCAAACGATGAAGGAGGAGATGCCTCCTAAGCTAAGAGATCCGGGATCCTTTTGTGTGCCAATCGGAGTGGGAGAAGTGAAATATGACGCCCTATGTGATCTTGGGGCAAGTGTAAGCATCATCCCGCTTGCACTTTGCAACAAGGTTGGGCTAGGATAGCAAAAGCCGGTCAAGATGACCCTTTACATGGCGGACCACTCAATCACTCATCCGGTTGGAATCTTGGAAGAAATTCCGGTGAAACTAGGGAAGTTCTATGTGCCCATAGACTTCGTTGTTTTGGTTATCCCGGCGGACTATCCGGTTCCTATCATCTTGTGGAGACCTTTCCTAGCTACCTCCGGATGTTCGGTGGATTGCAAGAATGGAATTCTTTCTTTCAACATTGGAGAAGAGAACATCAAGTTTAATTTGTCCACAATGGTGAAGGGGCCAGCTCTAGGTGAAGATGTCTTCAACATTGTTGAGGAAGAGGAGTCTAGAGAGGTTGTGAGCTCAATCTTGCTTAAGGATCCACTTGAGAAGGTTCTTAGCTCAAGTTTGATGGAGGAAGGAGTTGAGGAGAGTAGCAATGAAGTAATCAAGGCCTTGAATGCATTGGACGAGCTACCAAGTGTTGGATTTGAAGCACTAGAGGAAGAGAGAATCACCCAGAAAAATCGGCCTGTTGGAGCCAAATCGGCCGATTTTTCATCAAATTCTGCAAATACAGAAACTCAGATCGACCTACACTCAGGAAAATCGGCCGATTTTCCTGACTGGGCCGATTTTCCTGAGTCTTTTGAGCATCATTCAAGTGTTTGTGAGCAATCATCAAGGGACTTAGGGGAGGCTTCCATGGCTTTGCAATCATCTCAACCTACATTATATGGATCATCTCCAACCGAAAAAGGTCCTCCTCAACTTGATCTTAAACCTCTTCCTTCTCATTTAAAGTATGCTTTCCTTGGTTCAGATTCTACTTATCCGGTGATTGTGAATGCATCTTTGAATGATGATGAGCTTAGTAGATTGTTGAATGAATTGAAACTGCATAGAAAGGCAATAGGATACACCATTGATGACCTTGTCGGCATTAAGCCCTCTTTATGCATGCATAAGATAATGATGGAAGATGACCATAAACCCTCTATTGAACATCAAAGAAGATTGAATCCTATAATGAAAGAGGTAGTCAAGAAAGGGATCATTAAGTTGCTAGATGCGGGAATCATTTACCCTATTTCGGATAGTAAGTGGGTTAGTCCCGTACATGTGGTTCCTAAGAAGGGTGGGATGACCGTAGTAACTAATGAGAACAATGAACTAATCCCAACTAGGACGGTTACGGGATGGAGGATGTGTATTGATTATAGGAAGCTTAACATGGCCTCTAGGAAAGATCACTTCCCCCTTCCTTTTATTGACCAAATGCTAGAGAGATTAGCTCAACATTCCCATTTTTGCTACCTAATGGCTATAGCGGATTCTTCCAAATCCCTATCCACCCCGATGACCAAGAGAAAACCACATTTACATGCCCTTGGGGTACCTTTGCATATAGGAGAATGCCATTTGGGTTGTGTAATGCACCCGCCACCTTTCAAAGGTGTATGATGGCCATATTTTCTGAATATATTAAGAATATCATGGAGGTGTTTATGGATGATTTTTCCGTTTATGGATCTTCTTTTGATAATTGCCTGGCTAACTTGTCATTAGTATTGAAAAGATGTGAGGAGACAAATCTTGTCTTGAATTGGGAAAAATTCCACTTCATGGTAAGTGAAGGTATTGTGTTGGGACACTTGGTGTCCAACCGTGGTATTGAGATTGATAGGGCCAAGATTGAAACGATAGAGAAGTTGCCACCACCTACCTCGGTGAAGGGGGTAAGGAGTTTCTTAGGGGATGCCGGTTTCTACCGGAGGTTTATTAAACACTTCTCTAAAATTTCTAAGCCTCTCACTAACCTACTAATGAAAGATGTTGAGTTTGTTTTCTCCAAGGATTGCCTTGAAGCTTTTTGTAGGTTAAAGGATGCTTTGATCTCCGCCCCCATCATGCAACCTCCGGATTGGAGCTTACCATTTGAAATCATGTGTGATGCAAGCGATGTAGCCGTTGGGGCTGTTTTGGGGCAAAGGAAAGATGGGCGCACACATGCCATTTACTATGCTAGCAAGACGCTAGATGATGCCTAACTCAATCATGCAACAACCGAGAAAGAGTTGCTAGCGGTGGTTTATGCCATTGAGAAGTTTCGGTCATACCTTGTTGGAGCGAAGGTCATTGTTTATACTGATCATGCTGCGATCCGTTATCTCCTTACAAAGAAGGATGCCAAGCATAGGTTGATTCGGTGGATCCTTCTTCTTTAAGAATTTGATTTGGAAATCCGGGACAAGAAGGGGTCCGAAAATTCAGTGGCGGATCACCTTAGTAGACTACCTCCATTAGAGATTGAGAGAGATGACATCCCGATTGATGACTCATTCCGGGATGAGCAATTGCAAATGGTGGAGGAGTGCTTGTTCCAAGTGTCTAGAGGAAGTGAGCCATGGTATGCCGACATTGTGAACTATCTTGTGTGTGAGGAAGTGCCTCCCGGCTTGTCATATGCCCAAAGGAAGAAGTTCTTCAAAGATCTGAGGCACTACTATTGGAATGAACCACTTTTGTTCAAGAGAGGGCCGGATGGAGTGTTTAGAAGATGCATACCGGAGGACGAGGTGGAGAGTGTGATCCGCCATTGTCATTCCTTGCCATGTGGAGGGCATGCTAGCTCACACAAGACATGTGCTAAGGTGTTGCAATCGGGTTTCTTTTGGCCAAGTTTGTTCAAGGATGTACAAAGCTTTGTGGTAGCTTGTGATGCTTGCCAAAGGACGGGCAACATCTTAAGGAGGAATGAGATGCCCTTGAACAACATACAAGAGGTAGAGATATTTGATGTGTGGGGTGTGGACTTCATGGGACCATTCCCTTCTTCATGTCGCAACCTCTACATCCTATTGGCGGTAGACTATGTTTCGAGATGGGTGGAGGCAATCGCCTCTCCCACAAATGATGCCAAGGTTGTAGTGCGGTTCTTCAACCGAGTGATCTTCCCTAGGTTTGGAACACCAAGGGTGATCATAAGTGATGGAGGGAAGCACTTCACTAATAGGAACTTTGGGGCACTTTTGGCTAAGTATGGGGTGACTCATAAGGTGGCAACACCTTACCATCCCCAAACTAGTGGCCAAGTGGAGATTTCCAACCGGGAGATAAAAGGGATACTTGAGAAGACGGTCTCTAGGACGAGAAAAGATTGGGCTATGAAGCTCGATGATGCTTTGTGGGCTTATAGAACCGCTTTCAAGACACCAATTGGCACCACTCCTTACAAGTTAGTTTATGGCAAGTCTTGCCACCTTCCGGTGGAGATGGAGCATAGAGCATATTGGGCCATAAGGTGGCTAAATTTTGACCTCAAGGAGGCCGGTGAGAAGAGGTTGCTAGACATGAACGCCCTTGAGGAGATCCGGTTGGATGCTTATGAGAATGCCCGGATTTACAAGGAAAGAACCAAGCGTTGGCATGACAAGCGCCTCATCCCAAAGGAGTTGAATGAGGGTGATTTAGTGCTTCTCTTCAACTCGAGGTTGCGGCTCTTCCCCGGAAAACTCAAGTCAAGATGGACGGGTCCCTATGTTGTGAAGAAGGTCTTTCCTCATGGAGCGGTGGAGATAGGAGGAGATCATTGTGGTAACTTTAAGGTGAATGGGCACCATTTGAAGAAGTACATCCCGGAAGCCCCGGTGGAAGTGATTGCCCCACTTCACCTTGAGTGAAACGCTCTTGAATTTGGTCAAGCTAATGACCTTAAAGAAGCGCTTAATGGGAGGCAACCCATTGGTACATATTTTTCCCTTTTGGTTTTCTTGCTTTTGTTTGATCTTACTCTTGGTGTGCTTTGTTTTTCTTTTGTGTTTTTGGTTGCTAGATCTTGTTGATTGTCATGTGTGATGAGATATTGGAGGTCATGTGAAAACCTCATGGAACTGTTGAAGGTACAAGATCCAAGCACATGGACGAGGAGGAAATCACCCAGAAAAATCGGCCTGTTCTTCAGCCAGATCGGCCGATTTCCTGGGCAGTTGGGGCGATTTTTCCTTCTGTAAAGGAAAGTGATGATCTCCAATCAAGCATGGGTGGAGCAGACGTGGAACTTGGACGGCTTGCGGTGCCAAGCGCGGGTTCCGACACCATAATGAACATCAAGAGCTCTCTACCATCCTTGATCGATCATCCACCATCATCATTCGATATGAACCGAAATACCAAAGCATCACCAATTTTACATTGTGAGGACTCTCTTTCACTTATTTATTTAGTTTACACATTAGGGACAATGTGTTTCTAAGTATGGGGTGGGGTTTTCATGATAACTTGCATGATTAACATCTAGGATAGTTTAATATTGTAACATGTTTCATTATGTCTTGCATTATACATACATATTTCGAGAAAAAATCAAAAAATCAGAAAATTTTAAAAATTTTAGTGCTTCTAAAGCTTGGGAATGACCCTTATGATGAAATTGTCTTGTGAATTGGCTATGGATGGCCTTATGTGTTGAATAGATGAATGCATATGTGGACTTGAAGTACTTATCTTGAATCCCATGAATGATTTGTGATCATGAATGTTTGCCTTGATTGAATTGAGGATTGAAAGTCGAAATTACATGCTAGTTCTTGCACATCATTTAAGAGTGATTAAGGCAATTCATCTTTCTCTACTTCACATCTTGATCATGTTGTTTGAGCACCTCAATTGATGAAAAATTTGACCTCTTTTGACCCATCCGGGACTAGGAGCATGCTAGTGTGTTGTTGTGTGTGAAAAGCAAGTGTGGGGTGAAGTTGTTGATGAAAGAATGTTGTGAATGAAGTGCTGAATTTGTTGTGAAAGTGTAGAAAAAAGAAAAAAAAAATATATAGGTTTGGGGACGTTGGTTTAAATGACGAGTAACTCGGCACCATTCACATAATCGGGTGTTTGTGCCTTTGCCAAAGTCAAATAAACCGATAGTCCTAACGAGCTTTGGTATGTGTGCCCGGTGTGGATGCACCTCGAAAAATAAAAAAACCCGAGGACGGCTAATCACCAAGGTTTCGGCTTTTGTACACCAATGCCATTGTCTCAAAAATAAGTGAAAAAGAAAAGAAAACAAAGAAAAAAAATGGAGAAAATGATACACTTGTTGGGAAGTTGAGCAAAAACGAAATTGTGGAGTTAGTTCCTTTCCCGGATTAGCATCACATGACCTAAAAATTCCCACCTAATCACAACGTTTCTTAGCCTCTTCTTTTCTAAGTCCTTGTGACCTAATTGCATGTGTGTAAGACTTAGTGATCTAGATTGGACACACTCATGATCATCTTGACTTCTTCATTTTCACCTCTCATGCATGACTTCTAGTTAAGTATAATTGTCTTTCCATGCCTTCGTTCATTTTATGCATGATTGCTTGTCCATTGCTATGAACATGACTATGAAGGTGATCCAATGTTAGAAGCACATTTCCAAAAAGATTTTGTTGTTTTTCTGCATACATAAATCATGTCATCTCTTAGTCTATAGTTGGATCTTGCTCGGGGACGAGCAAATCTTAAGTATGGGGTATTTTGATAACGTGATTTATGACGTTAGTTTAGGCACTTAATTAGATAGTTTTTCCCATTATTCATGCAAGGTTTGACATTAGTTCATGACGTTTTCGCTCAATTCATGCATACTTCTAGAAAAGACGTCTACACGACCTTTTGTCGGTTTTGTAGGTAATTCGGGGATCTATTGGACATTAATCGATACATTCGAGGGTCAAGCCTCATGGTGGTACAGATCCAAGGCTTGAAAGGAACATGATTGGAGCAACAAAGGACACAAGGACCCTTATTGGTGCAAGCAATGGAGCAACTCATGGCTAGACGATCATAAAATCCCTCTGTTGAAGAAAATCGGACCATCACTCAGGAAAATCGGCCGATTTTCCTGACTGGGTCGATTTTTGGCCTTCAACAGCTTAAGCCACGTGTCCCACGGTCTCTTGATCCGGCCTTGCTCTTGGTGGAAAATATAAGTGGGCCTGCAAGCTGTTGCTGTGGGGATCCTCTCTCCCACATTCTCTCACACACAGCCCATTGGATTGGAGGCAAGACTTGGAGAAGAAGAAAAGCTCTCTAAAATTGAAGGAGGAAGAAGAACACAAAGTGGTGATAGTGAGTTTTTTAGTGGATTTTGAGTGATTTTCGGAGTCTTTGATTGAAGAACCATTGTAAGGATTGTTAAGAACGTTTTGGAACTTTATTTGAAGGGTTGTAAGTCTTACTAAAACTTAGATTCAGCTGAGATTTATTGTTTTCATTTGCTTATCTTTCATCATCCATCTATGAGAACCATGTATGCTTGTGTGATGATTTTGGATCTTGATATGCATATTATTGGCTAGTTTATTGTGATACTGGAGTGATGGATTGATGGTTATGGCTTGGGTGATGATAGAATGGACTTATATGTTAGTTTAGGATGATTTGTATGCACGAAACCTAACCCAGAAAGAAAAATCGGGCTGTTCTTCACCCAGATCGGCCGATTTATCCATGATCCATCCGATTTTTCTCTCTGTTGCTCTTTAATTGATAAATTTGTATGTTAGAATGTTAGGTTGTTGAAATCCTAGTGTTTATTAAGTATAATTTAGCTTAGGATCACCTAATGCTATCAACCTAAGTGAGGAAAGAGATCTACCCGATGATTTCCGACCTTAGATACCTAAGATAATGAACTCTAGGTAGTAGTGAGCCTCGCAAGCCGCTATTGGATCGAGTGTGCTAGGATTATTGCTTGAGACTTCCCTTTTCCGAGACTTACCCGGTAAGGAGAGGGTTGCCCCTTAAGTAGTGTCCGGTTTATGTAGAATTCCCTACTTTAACACCTAGAGACCTACCCGGTAATAGGAGTTTGATACGGGATTCGTGAAGTGAGAGACTTACCCGGTAATTGCTTCCATTAGAGAAACACCCTTTCCCAACACCGCAGCATTATCCTTAGAATCTTTAGAATCTTGAGCCCAATGCCATAACCGGAAATCTTGACCTCTAGAATCCATTTATCTATCTTTGATCACATATTTTGTGTTTGTGTTACTTGTTTGTTTCGCTAGCTTGAGTTGTTGGCTTGATTTAGTATTTTATATGAATTGTGATCTTTGATTGATCACCTAAAAACCAAACCAAAAACATTGAGATTTTCATTTCTTTATTCCTTTCTCCTTTCTTACACTAGTTCTACACTATCTATGCTCACTTGTTGATTCGATTTCACCTTAGTCTTCGAGTTCGACCTCGGAATACTATCCTTGCTACAAAACGACCCATACACTGTGGGTTCGCTAGGAGTTAGGAAAAATATAACGAGTATAAATTTAAGGTTTTTGCGCATCTATTCCTAGACGTAACAAAGTTTTTGGCGCCGTTGCCGGGGACTAGGTCTAGATTGAGTCTATTTTGTGATTGTTTATAGTGTAGATCTTTCTTGTTGCTTTTGATCTCTCTTTGGTTTGTGTCTTTGCTTTTCAGGACATCTCTTACTCTTTAGGTGTATGCGAAGATCTCGTGGCAAGGATTTAGCTCCATTCGATCCCGAACCGGAGAAAACCCTTAGATCTAGATCCAAGAGCATTAAAAAGGGAAAAGAGATGGCCGGAAGAGATCTCCAAGCTGAATTGGATGAGTCTTTAGAGCAAATAAGGCTAAGAGATGAGCTCTTGGAGGAAGAAAGGAGACTTGCCAATGAGAGGCAAGAAGCAACTAGGAGGGAGATTGATGAGATTAGGCAAGCCCTTGTACAAGGAGAGCTTATCGTCAACAACCTCCACCTCCTCCACCACCACAACCGCAGCCGGCGGCGAATGTTAGGGTTGTGCCCATTGCTATTGAAGAGCCGCAAACATTAGGGAGACGTATGGATCCGGCACAAAGAGCACACCGTCCGGGTGTGAACTTAGGAGATCCCGCAACCCACAACTACGAGCTCCGCCCTCAAGTTCTACAAATGATCCGGCATAATCAATTTGGAGGGATGGAAGGAGAGTCTCCTCATCAACACTTGATGAACTATGAGATCTTGATGGAGACTCTTAGACCGCCTAGATTGGAGAGCAACAACCATAAGCTTAGGGCTTTTTCCTTCTCTCTTAAGGATAAAGCCTTGGCTTGGTATCAATCTATTCCACAAGGGCGAGTTAGTACTTGGGAGGAGATGACAACCAAGTTTTCGACTAAGTTCTTCCCACCTTCCAAGACTACCGAGTTAAGAGGGAAGATCAATGCCTTTGTGATGAAGGATAGAGAGAGTCTATTCAAGTCTTGGGAGAGGTTCAAAGATCTTCTCCTAGATTATCCACACCATGGTATACCAAAAATTGAGCTATTGGAGATCTACTTCAAGGGACTTGATGAAGATAGCCAATTCAAGCTCCAATCTCTTTCCGGTGGGACTTTTATGGAAAAGCATGTGGATGAAGCTTGGGAGTTTGTTGAGAAACAAGCTCTAGTGATTGAGAAATACTCCCATAGGAAGAGTGAAGGGAGAAAGGCGGGAGCATATGAGGTGAGTGAAGTAACCATGAGCAATTTCAAGCTTGATGCCATCAACAATGAATTGAAGTCTTGGAGAGAGTTGTGTGCTACAACTTTGAAGAACCAAGCAAGCCCTCAAGTGCAAGTGCATGCTAATTTGTCTTCCAAAGAGGAAGATGTGAATTACATGGGAAGGGGCAATTATAACAACTACCAAGGCCCAAGGAACTTCAACAAGAACCGGCAATTCAACAATTACCGGCCTAACCACAACCATCCCGGGTTTTCCTATTCTAACCCGGATGGAGTCTTGAACCCTCCCGCTTCCACAAGCACGACTCCACCGCCAAAGGCTTCACAAGAACCTCCACCCGGATTTACTCAACCTCCAAAAGATAGGACCAAAATGATGTTTGAGCAATTGCTTGGATGTTTGAGTGGTCTCGAGAGCAAGGTGACTTCTATTTCCAAGGCTCAAAAGGTGTTGGAAGCACAAGTGTTCCAAAAGGCGGGTGAAGCCCATAGAGATCCGGGAAAGCTTCCCGGACGAACCGAAGACAACCCGAGAGGCCAAGTGTTGGCCATTACAACAAGGAGTGGGTTGAGCATGAAGGACCCCTTACCTAAGGGAAATGACACGGGGAAGCAAGTGGTGATAGAAGAAGAGCCATTGCAAGAAGGTGGAGGGAAGAGCAAGGAAGATGAGCCATCATATGTGGCACCACCTCCATACAAGCCACCACTACCATTCCCACAATCACGAGCAAGGGCTCTTTTGGACAAACACTTTGGTAAATTCCTTGAACTTATGTCAAAATTGCATATTAACATTCCGTTCATGGATGCTATTCTAGGTATGCCGGCATATGGCAAATTCTTGAAGGAAATACTCTCCAACAAGAGGAAGTTGGAGGAGTATGGAGAAGTGAGGATGACAAAAAGATCCTCGGAGTTGATTCAAACGATGAAGGAGGAGATGCCTCCTAAGCTAAGAGATCCGGGATCCTTTTGTGTGCCAATCGGAGTTGGAGAAGTGAAATATGACGCCCTATGTGATATTGGGGCAAGTGTAAGCATCATCCCGCTTGCACTTTGCAACAAGGTTGGGCTAGGAGAGCCAAAGCCGGTCAAGATGACCCTTTACATGGCGGACCGCTCAATCACTCATCCGGTTGGAATCTTGGAAGACATTCGGGTGAAACTAGGGAAGTTCTATGTGCCCATAGACTTCGTTGTTTTGGTTATCCCGGCGGACTATCCGGTTCCTATCATCTTGGGGAGACCTTTCCTAGCTACCTCCGGATGTTCGGTGGATTGCAAGAATGGAAATCTTTCTTTCAACATTGGAGAAGAGAACATCAAGTTTAATTTGTCCACAATGGTGAAGGGGCCAGCTCTAGGTGAAGATGTCTTCAACATTGTTGAGGAAGAGGAGTCTAGAGAGGTTGTGAGCTCAATCTTGCTTAAGGATCCACTTGAGAAGGTTCTTAGCTCAAGTTTGATGGAGGAAGGAGTTGAGGAGAGTAGCAATGAAGTAATCAAGGCCTTGAATGCATTGGACGAGCTACCAAGTGTTGGATTTGAAGCACTAGAGGAAGAGAGAATTACCCAGAAAAATCGGCCTGTTGGAGCCAAATCGGCCGATTTTTGGACTTACCCTGAAGTTTCATCAAATTCTGCAAATACAGAAACTCAGATCGACCTACACTCAGGAAAATCGGCCGATTTTCCTGACTGGGCCGATTTTCCTGAGTCTTTTGAGCATCATTCAAGTGTTTGTGAGCAATCATCAAGGGACTTAGGGGAGGCTTCCATGGCTTTGCAATCATCTCAACCTACATTATATGGATCATCTCCAACCGAAAAAGGTCATGCTCAACTAGATCTTAAACCTCTTCCTTCTCATTTAAAGTATGCTTTCCTTGGTTCAAATTCTACTTATCCGGTGATTGTGAATGCATCTTTGAATGATGATGAGCTTAGTAGATTGTTGAATGAATTGAAACTGCATAGAAAGGCAATAGGATACACCATTGATGACCTTGTCGGCATTAAGCCCTCTTTGTGCATGCATAAGATAATGATGGAAGATGACCATAAACCCTCTATTGAACATCAAAGAAGATTGAATCCTATAATGAAAGAGGTAGTCAAGAAAGAGATCATTAAGTTGCTAGATGCGGGAATCATTTACCTTATTTCGGATAGTAAGTGGGTTAGTCCCGTACATGAGGTTCCTAAGAAGGGTGGGATGACCATAGTAACTAATGAGAACAATGAACTAATCCCAACTAGGACGGTTACGGGATGGAGGATGTGTATTGATTATAGGAAGCTTAACATGGCCTCTAGGAAAGATCACTTCCCCCTTCCTTTTATTGACCAAATGCTAGAGATATTAGCTCAACATTCCCATTTTTGCTACCTAGATGGCTATAGCGGATTCTTCCAAATCCCTATCCACCCCGATGACCAAGAGAAAACCACATTTACATGCCCTTGGGGTACCTTTGCATATAGGAGAATGCCATTTGGGTTGTGTAATGCACCCGCCACCTTTCAAAGGTGTATGATGGCCATATTTTCTGAATATATTGAGAATATCATGGAGGTGTTTATGGATGATTTTTCCGTTTATGGATCTTCTTTTGATAATTGCCTGGCTAACTTGTCATTAGTATTGAAAAGATGTGAGGAGACAAATCTTGTCTTGAATTGGGAAAAATGCCACTTCATGGTAAGTGAAGGTATTGTGTTGGGACACTTGGTGTCCAACCGTGGTATTGAGGTTGATAGGGCCAAGATTGAAACGATAGAGAAGTTGCCACCACCTACCTCGGTGAAGGGGGTAAGGAGTTTCTTAGGGCATGCCGGTTTCTACCGGAAGTTTATTAAACACTTCTTTAAAATTTCTAAGCCTCTCACTAACCTACTAATGAAAGATGTTGAGTTTGTTTTCTCCAAGGATTGCCTTGAAGCTTTTTGTAGGTTAAAGGATGCTTTGATCTCCGCCCCCATCATGCAACCTTCGGATTGGAGCTTACCATTTGAAATCATGTGTGATGCAAGCGATGTAGCCGTTGGGGCTGTTTTGGGGCAAAGGAAAGATGGGCGCACACATGCCATTTACTATGCTAGCAAGACGCTTTAGAAGATGCCTAACTCAATTATGCAACAACCGATAAAGAGTTGCTAGCGGTGGTTTATGCCATTGAAAAGTTTCGGTCATACCTTGTTGGAGCGAAGGTCATTGTTTATACTGATCATGCTGCGATCCGTTATCTCCTTACAAAGAAGGATGCCAAGCATAGGTTGATTCGGTGGATCCTTCTTCTTCAAGAATTTGATTTGGAAATCCGGGACAAGAAGGGGTCCGAAAATTCAGTGGCGGATCACCTTAGTAGACTACCTCCATTAGAGATTGAGAGAGATGACATCCCGATTGATGACTCATTCCGGGATGAGCAATTGCAAATGGTGGAGGAGTGCTTGTTCCAAGTGTCTAGAGGAAGTGAGCCATGGTATGCCGACATTGTGAACTATCTTGTGTGTGAGGAAGTGCCTCCCGGCTTGTCATATGCCCAAAGGAAGAAGTTCTTCAAAGATCTGAGGCACTACTATTGGAGTGAACCACTTTTGTTCAAGAGAGGGCCGGATGGAGTGTTTAGAAGATGCATACCGGAGGACGAGGTGGAGAGTGTGATCCGTCATTGTCATTCCTTGCCATGTGGAGGGCATGCTAGCTCACACAAGACATGTGCTAAGGTGTTGCAATCGGGTTTCTTTTGGCCAAGTTTGTTCAAGGATGTACAAAGCTTTGTGGTAGCTTGTGATGCTTGCCAAAGGACGGGCAACATCTCAAGGAGGAATGAGATGCCCTTGAACAACATACAAGAGGTAGAGATATTTGATGTGTGGGGTGTGGACTTCATGGGACCATTCCCTTCTTCATGCGGCAACCTCTACATCCTATTGGCGGTAGACTATGTTTCGAGATGGGTGGAGGCAATCGCCTCTCCCACAAATGATGCCAAGGTTGTAGTGCGGTTCTTCAACCGAGTGATCTTCCCTAGGTTTGGAACACCAAGGGTGATCATAAGTGATGGAGGGAAGCACTTCACTAATAGGAACTTTGGAGCACTTTTGGCTAAGTATTGGGTGACTCACAAGGTGGCAACACCTTACCATCCCCAAACTAGTGGCCAAGTACAGATCTCCAACTGGGAGATAAAAGGGATACTTGAGAAGACGGTCTCTAGGACAAGAAAAGATTGGGCTATGAAGCTCGATGATGCTTTGTGGGCATATAGAACTACTTTCAAGACACCGATTGGCACCACTCCTTATAAGCTAGTTTATGGCAAGTCTTGCCACCTTCCGGTGGAGATGGAGCATAGAGCATATTGGGCCATAAGGTGGCTGAATTTTGACCTCAAGGAGGCCGGTGAGAAGAGGTTGCTAGACATAAACGCCCTTGAGGAGATCCGGTTGGATGCTTATGAAAATGCCCGGATTTACAAGGAGAGGACCAAGCGTTGGCATGACAAGCGCCTCATCTCAAAGGAGTTGAATGAGGGTGACTTAGTGCTTCTCTTCAACTCGAGGCTGCGGCTTTTCCCCGGAAAGCTCAAGTCAAGATGGACGGGTCCCTATGTTGTGAAAAAGGTCTTTCCTCATGGAGCGGTGGAGATAGGAGGAGATCATTGTGGTAACTTCAAGGTGAATGGGCACCGTTTGAAGAAGTACATCCCGGAAGCCCCGGTGGAAGTGATTGCCCCACTTCACCTTGAGTGAAACGCTCCTGAATTTGGTCAAGCTAATGACCTTAAAGAAGCGCTTAATGGGAGGCAACCCATTGGTACATATTTTTCCCTTTCGTTTTTCTTGTTTTTGTTTGATCTTACTCTTGGTGTGCTTTGTTTTTCTTTCGTGTTTTTGGGTGCTAGATCTTGTTGATTGTCATGTGTGATAAGATGTTGGAGGTCATGTGAAAACCTAAATGAACTGTTGAAGGTGCAAGATCCAAGCACATGGACGAGGAGGAGAGCACCCAGGAAAATCGGGTTGTTCATCATCCAGATCGGCCGATTTTCCTGGGCAACTGGTCTGATTTTTCCTTCTGTAAAGGAAAGTGATGATCCCCAATCAAGCATGGGTGGAGCGGACGTGGAACTTGGACGGCTTGCGGTGCCAAACGCGGGTTCCGACACCATAATGAACATCAAGAGCTCTCTACCATCCTTGATCGATCATCCACCATCATCATTCGATGTGAACCGAAATATCAAAGCATCACCAATTTTACATTGTGAGGACTCCCTTTCACTTCTTTATTTAGTTTCCACATTGGGGACAATGTGTTTCTAAGTATGGGGTGGGGTTTTCATGATCACTTGCATGATTAGCATCTAGGATAGTTTCTTTTAGTCACATGTTTCACTACGTCTTGCATTGTACATATATATTTCGAAATATCAAATCTTAAGTATGGGGTATTTTGATAACGTGATTTATGACGTTAGTATAGGCATACATTTAGATAGTTTTTCCCGTTATTCATGCACGTTTTGGTACTAGTTCACGACGTTTACGCTTAGTTCATGCATATTTCTAGAAAAGACGTCTACACGAGCTTTTGTCGGTTTTGTAGGTATTTCGGGGATCTTTTGGACATTAATCGATGCATTCGAGGGTCAAGCCTCATGGTGGTACACATCCAAGGCTTTGAAGGAACATAATTGGAGCAACAAAGGATACAAGGACCATAATTGGTGCAAGCAAAGGAGCAACTCATGGCTAGACGATCATAACATACCTCTGTTGAAGAAAATCGGACCATCACTCAGGAAAATCGGCCGATTTTCCTGGCTGGGTCGATTTTTCTA
>BSUD01000001.1:44788365-44952114 GCA_033239045.1 Fagopyrum esculentum | reverse complement strand
TTTTTCTTTCGTGTTTTTGGGTGCTAGATCTTGTTGATTGTCATGTGTGATAAGATGTTGGAGGTCATGTGAAAACCTAAATGAACTGTTGAAGGTGCAAGATCCAAGCACATGGACGAGGAGGAGAGCACCCAGGAAAATCGGGTTGTTCATCATCCAGATCGGCCGATTTTCCTGGGCAACTGGTCTGATTTTTCCTTCTGTAAAGGAAAGTGATGATCCCCAATCAAGCATGGGTGGAGCGGACGTGGAACTTGGACGGCTTGCGGTGCCAAACGCGGGTTCCGACACCATAATGAACATCAAGAGCTCTCTACCATCCTTGATCGATCATCCACCATCATCATTCGATGTGAACCGAAATATCAAAGCATCACCAATTTTACATTGTGAGGACTCCCTTTCACTTCTTTATTTAGTTTCCACATTGGGGACAATGTGTTTCTAAGTATGGGGTGGGGTTTTCATGATCACTTGCATGATTAGCATCTAGGATAGTTTCTTTTAGTCACATGTTTCACTACGTCTTGCATTGTACATATATATTTCGAAATATCAAATCTTAAGTATGGGGTATTTTGATAACGTGATTTATGACGTTAGTATAGGCATACATTTAGATAGTTTTTCCCGTTATTCATGCACGTTTTGGTACTAGTTCACGACGTTTACGCTTAGTTCATGCATATTTCTAGAAAAGACGTCTACACGAGCTTTTGTCGGTTTTGTAGGTATTTCGGGGATCTTTTGGACATTAATCGATGCATTCGAGGGTCAAGCCTCATGGTGGTACACATCCAAGGCTTTGAAGGAACATAATTGGAGCAACAAAGGATACAAGGACCATAATTGGTGCAAGCAAAGGAGCAACTCATGGCTAGACGATCATAACATACCTCTGTTGAAGAAAATCGGACCATCACTCAGGAAAATCGGCCGATTTTCCTGGCTGGGTCGATTTTTCTGCCTTCAACAGCTTAAGCCACGTGTCCCACGATCTCTTTGCCCGGCCTTGCTCTTGGTGGAGAATATAAGTGGGCCTGCAAGCTGTTGCTGAGCAACACCCCTCTCCCACATTCTCTCACACACAGCTCATTGGATGAGAGGCTAGACTTGGAGAAGAAGAAAAACTCTTTCAATTGGGAGGAGGAAGAAGAACACAAAGCCTTGAGTGATAGGGAGCTTTTGAGTGATTTTAAGTGATTTTTGGAGTCTTTGATTGAAGAACTATTGCAAGGATTGTTAGGAACGTTTTGGAACTTCATTTGAAGGGTTGTAAGTCTTGCTAAAACTTAGATTCAGCTGAGATTTATTGTTTTTACTTGCTTATCTTCCATCATTCATCTATGAGAACCATGTATGCTTGTGTGATGATTTTGGATCTTGATATGCATATTATTGGCTAGTTTATTGTGATTCTGGAGTGATGGATTGATGGTTGTGGCTTGGGTGATGATAGAATGGACTTATATGTTAGTTTAGGATGATTTGTATACACAAAACCTAACCCAAGAAGAAAAATCGGGCTGTTCTTCAGCCAGATCGGCCGATTTAGGCATGATCCACCCGATTTTTCTCTCTGTTGCTCTTTAATTGATGAATCTGTATGTTAGGATGTTAGCTTGTTGAAATCCTAGTGTTTATTAAGCATAATTTAGCTTAGGATCACCTAATGCTATCAACCTAAGTGAGGAAAGAGATCTACCCGATGATTTCCGACCTTAGATACCTAAGATAATGAACTCTAGGTAGTAGTGAGCCTCGCAAGCCGCTATTGGATCGAGTGTGCTAGGATTATTGCTTGAGACTTCCCTTTTCCGAGACTTACCCGGTAAGGAGAGGGTTGCCCCTTAAGTAGTGTCCGGTTTATGTAGAATTCCCTACTTTAACACCTAGAGACCTACCCGGTAATAGGAGTTTGATACGGGATTCGTGAAGTGAGAGACTTACCCGGTAATTGCTTCCATTAGAGAAACACCCTTTCCCAACACCGCAGCATTATCCTTAGAATCTTTAGAATCTTGAGCCCAATGCCATAACCGGAAATCTTGACCTCTAGAATCCATTTATCTATCTTTGATCACATATTTTGTGTTTGTGTTACTTGTTTGTTTCGCTAGCTTGAGTTGTTGGCTTGATTTAGTATTTTATATGAATTGTGATCTTTGATTGATTACCTAAAAACCAAACCAAAAACATTGAGATTTTCATTTCTTTATTCCTTTCTCCTTTCTTAGACTAGTTCTACACTATCTATGCTCACTTGTTGATTCGATTTCACCTTAGTCTTCGAGTTCGACCTCGGAATACTATCCTTGCTACAAAACGACCCATACACTGTGGGTTCGCTAGGAGTTAGGAAAAATATAACGAGTATAAATTTAAGGTTTTTGCGCATCTATTCCTAGACGTAACAAAGTTTTTGGCGCCGTTGCCGGGGACTAGGTCTAGATTGAGTCTATTTTGTGATTGTTTATAGTGTAGATCTTTCTTGTTGCTTTTGATCTCTCTTTGGTTTGTGTCTTTGCTTTTCAGGACATCTCTTACTCTTTAGGTGTATGCGAAGATCTCGTGGCAAGGATTTAGCTCCATTCGATCCCGAACCGGAGAAAACCCTTAGATCTAGATCCAAGAGCATTAAAAAGGGAAAAGAGATGGCCGGAAGAGATCTCCAAGCTGAATTGGATGAGTCTTTAGAGCAAATAAGGCTAAGAGATAAGCTCTTGGAGGAAGAAAGGAGACTTGCCAATGAGAGGCAAGAAGCAACTAGGAGGGAGATTGATGAGATTAGGCAAGCCCTTGTACAAGGAGAGCTTATCGTCAACAACCTCCACCTCCTCCACCACCACAACCGCAGCCGGCGGCGAATGTTAGGGTTGTGCCCATTGCTATTGAAGAGCCGCAAACATTAGGGAGACGTATGGATCCGGCACAAAGAGCACACCGTCCGGGTGTGAACTTAGGAGATCCCGCAACCCACAACTACGAGCTCCGCCCTCAAGTTCTACAAATGATCCGGCATAATCAATTTGGAGGGATGGAAGGAGAGTCTCCTCATCAACACTTGATGAACTATGAGATCTTGATGGAGACTCTTAGACCGCCTAGATTGGAGAGCAACAACCATAAGCTTAGGGCTTTTTCCTTCTCTCTTAAGGATAAAGCCTTGGCTTGGTATCAATCTATTCCACAAGGGCGAGTTAGTACTTGGGAGGAGATGACAACCAAGTTTTCGACTAAGTTCTTCCCACCTTCCAAGACTACCGAGTTAAGAGGGAAGATCAATGCCTTTGTGATGAAGGATAGAGAGAGTCTATTCAAGTCTTGGGAGAGGTTCAAAGATCTTCTCCTAGATTATCCACACCATGGTATACCAAAAATTGAGCTATTGGAGATCTACTTCAAGGGACTTGATGAAGATAGCCAATTCAAGCTCCAATCTCTTTCCGGTGGGACTTTTATGGAAAAGCATGTGGATGAAGCTTGGGAGTTTGTTGAGAAACAAGCTCTAGTGATTGAGAAATACTCCCATAGGAAGAGTGAAGGGAGAAAGGCGGGAGCATATGAGGTGAGTGAAGTAACCATGAGCAATTTCAAGCTTGATGCCATCAACAATGAATTGAAGTCTTGGAGAGAGTTGTGTGCTACAACTTTGAAGAACCAAGCAAGCCCTCAAGTGCAAGTGCATGCTAATTTGTCTTCCAAAGAGGAAGATGTGAATTACATGGGAAGGGGCAATTATAACAACTACCAAGGCCCAAGGAACTTCAACAAGAACCGGCAATTCAACAATTACCGGCCTAACCACAACCATCCCGGGTTTTCCTATTCTAACCCGGATGGAGTCTTGAACCCTCCCGCTTCCACAAGCACGACTCCACCGCCAAAGGCTTCACAAGAACCTCCACCCGGATTTACTCAACCTCCAAAAGATAGGACCAAAATGATGTTTGAGCAATTGCTTGGATGTTTGAGTGGTCTCGAGAGCAAGGTGACTTCTATTTCCAAGGCTCAAAAGGTGTTGGAAGCACAAGTGTTCCAAAAGGCGGGTGAAGCCCATAGAGATCCGGGAAAGCTTCCCGGACGAACCGAAGACAACCCGAGAGGCCAAGTGTTGGCCATTACAACAAGGAGTGGGTTGAGCATGAAGGACCCCTTACCTAAGGGAAATGACACGGGGAAGCAAGTGGTGATAGAAGAAGAGCCATTGCAAGAAGGTGGAGGGAAGAGCAAGGAAGATGAGCCATCATATGTGGCACCACCTCCATACAAGCCACCACTACCATTCCCACAATCACGAGCAAGGGCTCTTTTGGACAAACACTTTGGTAAATTCCTTGAACTTATGTCAAAATTGCATATTAACATTCCGTTCATGGATGCTATTCTAGGTATGCCGGCATATGGCAAATTCTTGAAGGAAATACTCTCCAACAAGAGGAAGTTGGAGGAGTATGGAGAAGTGAGGATGACAAAAAGATCCTCGGAGTTGATTCAAACGATGAAGGAGGAGATGCCTCCTAAGCTAAGAGATCCGGGATCCTTTTGTGTGCCAATCGGAGTTGGAGAAGTGAAATATGACGCCCTATGTGATATTGGGGCAAGTGTAAGCATCATCCCGCTTGCACTTTGCAACAAGGTTGGGCTAGGAGAGCCAAAGCCGGTCAAGATGACCCTTTACATGGCGGACCGCTCAATCACTCATCCGGTTGGAATCTTGGAAGACATTCGGGTGAAACTAGGGAAGTTCTATGTGCCCATAGACTTCGTTGTTTTGGTTATCCCGGCGGACTATCCGGTTCCTATCATCTTGGGGAGACCTTTCCTAGCTACCTCCGGATGTTCGGTGGATTGCAAGAATGGAAATCTTTCTTTCAACATTGGAGAAGAGAACATCAAGTTTAATTTGTCCACAATGGTGAAGGGGCCAGCTCTAGGTGAAGATGTCTTCAACATTGTTGAGGAAGAGGAGTCTAGAGAGGTTGTGAGCTCAATCTTGCTTAAGGATCCACTTGAGAAGGTTCTTAGCTCAAGTTTGATGGAGGAAGGAGTTGAGGAGAGTAGCAATGAAGTAATCAAGGCCTTGAATGCATTGGACGAGCTACCAAGTGTTGGATTTGAAGCACTGGAGGAAGAGAGAATCACCCAGAAAAATCGGCCTGTTGGGGCAAAATCGGCCGATTTTTAGACTTACCCTGAAGTTTCATCAAATCCTACAAATACAGAAACTCAGATCGACCTACACTCAGGATACACCATTGATGACCTTGTTGGCATTAAGCCCTCTTTGTGCATGCATAAGATAATGATGGAAGATAACCATAAACCCTCTATTGAACATCAAAGAAGATTGAATCCTATAATGAAAGAGGTAGTTAAGAAGGAGATCATAAAGTTGCTAGATGCGGGAATCATCTACCCTATTTCGGATAGTAAATGGGTTAGTCCCGTACATGTGGTTCCTAAGAAGGGTGGGATGACCGTAGTAACTAATGAGAACAATGAACTAATCCCGACTAGGACGGTTACGGGATGGAGGATGTGTATTGATTATAGGAAGCTTAACATGGCCTCTAGGAAAGATCACTTCCCCCTTCCCTTTATTGACCAAATGCTAGAGAGATTAGCTCAACATTCCCATTTTTGCTACCTAGATGGCTATAGTGGATTCTTCCAAATCCCTATCCACCCCGATGACCAAGAGAAAACCACATTTACATGCCCTTGGGGTACCTTTGCATATAGGAGAATGCCATTTGGGTTGTGTAATGCACCCGCCACCTTTCAAAGGTGTATGATGGCCATATTTTCTGAATATATTGAGAATATCATGGAGGTGTTTATGGATGATTTTTCCGTTTATGGATCTTCTTTTGATAATTGCCTAGCTAACTTGTCTTTGGTGCTTAAGAGATGTGAGGAGACAAATCTTGTCTTGAATTGGGAAAAATGCCACTTCATGGTAAGTGAAGGTATTGTGTTGGGACACTTGGTGTCCAACCGTGGCATTGAGGTTGATAGGGCCAAGATTGAAACGATAGAGAAGTTGCCACCACCCACCTCGGTGAAGGGGGTAAGAAGCTTTCTAGGGCATGCCGGTTTTTACCGGAGATTTATCAAAGATTTCTCTAAGATTTCTAAGCCTCTTACTAACCTACTAATGAAAGATGTTGAGTTTGTTTTCTCCAAGGATTGCCTTGAAGCTTTTTGTAGGTTAAAGGATGCTTTGATCTCCGCTCCCATCATGCAACCTCCGGATTGGAGCTTACCATTTGAAGTGATGTGTGATGCAAGTGATGTGGCCGTTGGGGCTGTTTTGGGGCAAAAGAAAGATGGGCGCACTCATGCCATTTATTATGCTAGCAAGACGCTAGATGATACCCAACTTAACTATGCCACAACCGAGAAAGAGTTGCTAGCGGTAGTGTATGCCTTTGAGAAGTTTCGGTCATACCTTGTTGGAGCGAAGGTCATTGTTTATACGGATCATGCTGCGATCCGCTATCTCCTTACAAAGAAGGATGCCAAGCCTAGGTTGATTCGGTGGATCCTTCTTCTTCAAGAATTTGATTTGGAGATCTGGGACAAGAAGGGGTCCGAAAATTCAGTGGCGGATCACCTTAGTAGACTCCCACCATTAGAGCTTGAGAGAGATGACATCCCGATTGATGACTCATTCCGGGATGAGCAATTGCAAATGGTGGAGGAGTGCTTGTTCCAAGTGTCTAGAGGAAGTGAGCCATGGTATGCCGACATTGTGAACTATCTTGTGTGTGAGGAAGTGCCTCCCGGTTTGACGTATGCCCAAAGAAAGAAGTTCTTCAAAGATGTGAGGCACTACTATTGGAGTGAACCACTTTTGTTCAAGAGAGGGCCGGATGGAGTGTTTAGAAGATGCATACCGGAGGATGAGGTGGAGAGTGTGATCCGCCATTGTCATTCCTTGCCATGTGGAGGGCATGCTAGCTCACACAAGACATGTGCTAAGGTGTTGCAATCGGGCTTCTTTTGGCCAAGTTTGTTCAAGGATGTACAAAGCTTTGTGGTAGCTTGTGATGCTTGCCAAAGGACGGGAAACATCTCAAGGAGGAATGAGATGCCCTTGAACAACATACAAGAGGTAGAGATATTTGATGTGTGGGGTGTTGACTTCATGGGACCATTCCCTTCTTCATGTGGCAACCTCTACATCCTATTGGCGGTAGACTATGTTTCGAGATGGGTGGAGGCAATCGCCTCTCCCACAAATGATGCCAAGGTTGTAGTGCGGTTCTTCAACCGAGTGATCTTCCCTAGGTTTGGAACACCAAGGGTGATCATAAGTGATGGAGGGAAGCACTTCACTAATAGGAACTTTGGGGCACTTTTGGCTAAGTATGGGGTGACTCATAAGGTGGCAACACCTTACCATCCCCAAACTAGTGGCCAAGTGGAGATTTCCAACCGGGAGATAAAAGGGATACTTGAGAAGACGGTCTCTAGGACGAGAAAAGATTGGGCTATGAAGCTCGATGATGCTTTGTGGGCTTATAGAACCGCTTTCAAGACACCAATTGGCACCACTCCTTACAAGTTAGTTTATGGCAAGTCTTGCCACCTTCCGGTGGAGATGGAGCATAGAGCATATTGGGCCATAAGGTGGCTAAATTTTGACCTCAAGGAGGCCGGTGAGAAGAGGTTGCTAGACATGAACGCCCTTGAGGAGATCCGGTTGGATGCTTATGAGAATGCCCGGATTTATAAGGAAAGAACCAAGCGTTGGCATGACAAGCGCCTCATCCCAAAGGAGTTGAATGAGGGTGATTTAGTGCTTCTCTTCAACTCGAGGCTACGGCTCTTCCCCGGAAAACTCAAGTCAAGATGGACGGGTCCCTATGTTGTGAAGAAGGTCTTTCCTCATGGAGCGGTGGAGATAGGAGGAGATCATTGTGGTAACTTTAAGGCGAATGGGCACCGTTTGAAGAAGTACATCCCGGAAACCCCGGTGGAAGTGATTGCCCCACTTCACCTTGAGTGAAACGCTCCTGAATTTGGTCAAGCTAATAACCTTAAAGAAGCGCTTAATGGGAGGCAACCCATTGGTACATATTTTTCCCTTTTGTTTTTCTTGCTTTTGTTTGATCTTACTCTTTGTGTGCTTTGTTTTTCTTTTGTGTTTTTGGTTGCTAGATCTTGTTGATTGTCATGTGTGATGAGATATTGGAGGTCATGTGAAAACCTCATGGAACTGTTGAAGGTACAAGATCCAAGCACATGGACAAGGAGGAAATCACCCAGAAAAATCGGCTTGTTCTTCAGCGAGATCGGCCGATTTCCTGGGCAGTTGGGGCAATTTTTCCTTTTGTAAAGGAAAGTGATGATCTCCAATCAAGCATGGGTGGAGCAGACGTGGAACTTGGACGGCTTGCGGTGCCAAGCGCGGGTTCCGGCACCATAATGAACATCAAGAGCTCTCTACCATCCTTGATCGATCATCCACCATCATCATTCGATATGAACCGAAATACCAAAGCATCACCAATTTTACATTGTGAGGACTCTCTTTCACTTCTTTATTTAGTTTACACATTAAGGACAATGTGTTTCTAAGTATGGGGTGGGGTTTTCATGATCACTTGCATGATTAACATCTAGGATAGTTTAATATTGTCACATGTTTCATTATGTCTTGCATTATACATACATATTTCGAAAAAAAATCAAAAAATCAGAAAATTTTAAAAATTTTAGTGCTTCTAAAGCTTGGGAATGACCCTTATGATGAAATTGTCTTGTGAATTGGCTATGGATGGCCTTATGTGTTGAATTAATGAATGCATATGTGGACTTGAAGTACTTATCTTGAATCCCATGAATGATTTGTGATCATGAATGTTTGCCTTGATTGAATTGAGGATTGAAAGTAGAAATTACATGCTAGTTCTTGCACATCATTTAAGAGTGATTAAGGCAATTCATCTTTCTCTACTTCACATCTTGATCATGTTGTTTGAGCACCTCAATTGATGAAAAATTTGACCTCTTTTGACCCATCCGGGACTAGGAGCATGCTAGTGTGTTGATGTGTGTGAAAAGCAAGTGTGGGGTGAAGTTGTTGATGAAAGAATGTTGTGAATGAAGTGCTGAATTTGTTGTGAAAGTGTAGAAAAAAGAAAAAAAAAATATATAGGTTTGGGGACGTTGGTTTAAATGACGAGTAACTCGGCACCATTCACATAATCGGGTGTTTGTGCCTTTGCCAAAGTCAAATAAACCGATAGTCCTAACGAGCTTTGGTATGTGTGCCCGGTGTGGATGCACCTCGAAAAATAAAAAAACCCGAGGACGGCTAATCACCAAGGTTTCGGCTTTTGTACACCAATGCCATTGTCTCAAAAATAAGTGAAAAAGAAAAGAAAACAAAGAAAAAAAATGGAGAAAATGATACACTTGTTGGGAAGTTGAGCAAAAACGAAATTGTGGAGTTAGTTCCTTTCCCGGATTAGCATCACATGACCTAAAAATTCCCACCTAATCACAACGTTTCTTAGCCTCTTCTTTTCTAAGTCCTTGTGACCTAATTGCATGTGTGTAAGACTTAGTGATCTAGATTGGACACACTCATGATCATCTTGACTTCTTCATTTTCACCTCTCATGCATGACTTCTAGTTAAGTATAATTGTCTTTCCATGCCTTCGTTCATTTTATGCATGATTGCTTGTCCATTGCTATGAACATGACTATGAAGGTGATCCAATGTTAGAAGCACATTTCCAAAAAGATTTTGTTGTTTTTCTGCATACATAAATCATGTCATCTCTTAGTCTATAGTTGGATCTTGCTCGGGGACGAGCAAATCTTAAGTATGGGGTATTTTGATAACGTGATTTATGACGTTAGTTTAGGCACTTAATTAGATAGTTTTTCCCATTATTCATGCAAGGTTTGACATTAGTTCATGACGTTTTCGCTCAATTCATGCATACTTCTAGAAAAGACGTCTACACGACCTTTTGTCGGTTTTGTAGGTAATTCGGGGATCTATTGGACATTAATCGATACATTCGAGGGTCAAGCCTCATGGTGGTACAGATCCAAGGCTTGAAAGGAACATGATTGGAGCAACAAAGGACACAAGGACCCTTATTGGTGCAAGCAATGGAGCAACTCATGGCTAGACGATCATAAAATCCCTCTGTTGAAGAAAATCGGACCATCACTCAGGAAAATCGGCCGATTTTCCTGATTGGGTCGATTTTTGGCCTTCAACAGCTTAAGCCACGTGTCCCACGATCTCTTGATCCGGCCTTGCTCTTGGTGGAAAATATAAGTGGGCCTGCAAGTTGTTGCTGTGGGGATCCTCTCTCCCATATTCTCTCACACACAGCTCATTGGATTGGAGGCAAGACTTGGAGAAGAAGAAAAACTCTCTAAAATTGAAGGAGGAAGAAGAACACAAAGTGGGGATAGTGAGTTTTTGAGTGGATTTTGAGTGATTTTCGGAGTCTTTGATTGAAGAACCATTGTAAGGATTGTTAAGAACGTTTTAGAACTTTATTTGAAGGGTTGTAAGTCTTACTAAAACTTAGATTCAGCTGAGATTTATTGTTTTCATTTGCTTATCTTTCATCATCCATCTATGAGAACCATGTATACTTGTGTGATGATTTTGGATCTTGATATGCATATTATTGGCTAGTTTATTGTGATTCTAGAGTGATGGATTGATGGTTATGGCTTGGGTGATGATAGAATGGACTTATATGTTAGTTTCGGATGATTTGTATGCACGAAACCTAACCCAGAAAGAAAAATCGGGCTGTTCTTCACCCAGATCGGCCGATTTATCCATGATCCATCCGATTTTTCTCTCTGTTGCTCTTTAATTGATAAATTTGTATGTTAGAATGTTAGGTTGTTGAAATCCTAGTGTTTATTAAGTATAATTTAGCTTAGGATCACCTAATGCTATCAACCTAAGTGAGGAAAGAGATCTACCCGATGATTTCCGACCTTAGATACCTAAGATAATGAACTCTAGGTAGTAGTGAGCCTCGCAAGCCGCTATTGGATCGAGTGTGCTAGGATTATTGCTTGAGACTTCCCTTTTCCGAGACTTACCCGGTAAGGAGAGGGTTGCCCCTTAAGTAGTGTCCGGTTTATGTAGAATTCCCTACTTTAACACCTAGAGACCTACCCGGTAATAGGAGTTTGATACGGGATTCGTGAAGTGAGAGACTTACCCGGTAATTGCTTCCATTAGAGAAACACCCTTTCCCAACACCGCAGCATTATCCTTAGAATCTTTAGAATCTTGAGCCCAATGCCATAACCGGAAATCTTGACCTCTAGAATCCATTTATCTATCTTTGATCACATATTTTGTGTTTGTGTTACTTGTTTGTTTCGCTAGCTTGAGTTGTTGGCTTGATTTAGTATTTTATATGAATTGTGATCTTTGATTGATTACCTAAAAACCAAACCAAAAACATTGAGATTTTCATTTCTTTATTCCTTTCTCCTTTCTTAGACTAGTTCTACACTATCTATGCTCACTTGTTGATTCGATTTCACCTTAGTCTTCGAGTTCGACCTCGGAATACTATCCTTGCTACAAAACGACCCATACACTGTGGGTTCGCTAGGAGTTAGGAAAAATATAACGAGTATAAATTTAAGGTTTTTGCGCATCTATTCCTAGACGTAACAAAGTTTTTGGCGCCGTTGCCGGGGACTAGGTCTAGATTGAGTCTATTTTGTGATTGTTTATAGTGTAGATCTTTCTTGTTGCTTTTGATCTCTCTTTGGTTTGTGTCTTTGCTTTTCAGGACATCTCTTACTCTTTAGGTGTATGCGAAGATCTCGTGGCAAGGATTTAGCTCCATTCGATCCCGAACCGGAGAAAACCCTTAGATCTAGATCCAAGAGCATTAAAAAGGGAAAAGAGATGGCCGGAAGAGATCTCCAAGCTGAATTGGATGAGTCTTTAGAGCAAATAAGGCTAAGAGATAAGCTCTTGGAGGAAGAAAGGAGACTTGCCAATGAGAGGCAAGAAGCAACTAGGAGGGAGATTGATGAGATTAGGCAAGCCCTTGTACAAGGAGAGCTTATCGTCAACAACCTCCACCTCCTCCACCACCACAACCGCAGCCGGCGGCGAATGTTAGGGTTGTGCCCATTGCTATTGAAGAGCCGCAAACATTAGGGAGACGTATGGATCCGGCACAAAGAGCACACCGTCCGGGTGTGAACTTAGGAGATCCCGCAACCCACAACTACGAGCTCCGCCCTCAAGTTCTACAAATGATCCGGCATAATCAATTTGGAGGGATGGAAGGAGAGTCTCCTCATCAACACTTGATGAACTATGAGATCTTGATGGAGACTCTTAGACCGCCTAGATTGGAGAGCAACAACCATAAGCTTAGGGCTTTTTCCTTCTCTCTTAAGGATAAAGCCTTGGCTTGGTATCAATCTATTCCACAAGGGCGAGTTAGTACTTGGGAGGAGATGACAACCAAGTTTTCGACTAAGTTCTTCCCACCTTCCAAGACTACCGAGTTAAGAGGGAAGATCAATGCCTTTGTGATGAAGGATAGAGAGAGTCTATTCAAGTCTTGGGAGAGGTTCAAAGATCTTCTCCTAGATTGTCCACACCATGGTATACCAAAAATTGAGCTATTGGAGATCTACTTCAAGGGACTTGATGAAGATAGCCAATTCAAGCTCCAATCTCTTTCCGGTGGGACTTTTATGGAAAAGCATGTGGATGAAGCTTGGGAGTTTGTTGAGAAACAAGCTCTAGTGATTGAGAAATACTCCCATAGGAAGAGTGAAGGGAGAAAGGCGGGAGCATATGAGGTGAGTGAAGTAACCATGAGCAATTTCAAGCTTGATGCCATCAACAATGAATTGAAGTCTTGGAGAGAGTTGTGTGCTACAACTTTGAAGAACCAAGCAAGCCCTCAAGTGCAAGTGCATGCTAATTTGTCTTCCAAAGAGGAAGATGTGAATTACATGGGAAGGGGCAATTATAACAACTACCAAGGCCCAAGGAACTTCAACAAGAACCGGCAATTCAACAATTACCGGCCTAACCACAACCATCCCGGGTTTTCCTATTCTAACCCGGATGGAGTCTTGAACCCTCCCGCTTCCACAAGCACAACTCCACCGCCAAAGGCTTCACAAGAACCTCCACCCGGATTTACTCAACCTCCAAAGGATAGGACCAAAATGATGTTTGAGCAATTGCTTGGATGTTTGAGTGGTCTTGAGAGCAAGGTGACTTCTATTTCCAAGGCTCAAAAGGTGTTGGAAGCACAAGTGTTCCAAAAGGCGGGTGAAGCCCATAGAGATCCGGGAAAGCTTCCCGGACGAACCGAAGACAACCCGAGAGGCCAAGTGTTGGCCATTACAACAAGGAGTGGGTTGAGCATGAAGGACCCCTTACCTAAGGGAAATGACACGGGGAAGCAAGTGGTGATAGAAGAAGAGCCATTGCAAGAAGGTGGAGGGAAGAGCAAGGAAGATGAGCCATCATATGTGGCACCACCTCCATACAAGCCACCACTACCATTCCCACAATCACGAGCAAGGGCTCTTTTGGACAAACACTTTGGTAAATTCCTTGAACTTATGTCAAAATTGCATATTAACATTCCGTTCATGGATGCTATTCTAGGTATGCCGGCATATGGCAAATTCTTGAAGGAAATACTCTCCAACAAGAGGAAGTTGGAGGAGTATGGAGAAGTGAGGATGACAAAAAGATCCTCGGAGTTGATTCAAACGATGAAGGAGGAGATGCCTCCTAAGCTAAGAGATCCGGGATCCTTTTGTGTGCCAATCGGAGTTGGAGAAGTGAAATATGACGCCCTATGTGATATTGGGGCAAGTGTAAGCATCATCCCGCTTGCACTTTGCAACAAGGTTGGGCTAGGAGAGCCAAAGCCGGTCAAGATGACCCTTTACATGGCGGACCGCTCAATCACTCATCCGGTTGGAATCTTGGAAGACATTCGGGTGAAACTAGGGAAGTTCTATGTGCCCATAGACTTCGTTGTTTTGGTTATCCCGGCGGACTATCCGGTTCCTATCATCTTGGGGAGACCTTTCCTAGCTACCTCCGGATGTTCGGTGGATTGCAAGAATGGAAATCTTTCTTTCAACATTGGAGAAGAGAACATCAAGTTTAATTTGTCCACAATGGTGAAGGGGCCAGCTCTAGGTGAAGATGTCTTCAACATTGTTGAGGAAGAGGAGTCTAGAGAGGTTGTGAGCTCAATCTTGCTTAAGGATCCACTTGAGAAGGTTCTTAGCTCAAGTTTGATGGAGGAAGGAGTTGAGGAGAGTAGCAATGAAGTAATCAAGGCCTTGAATGCATTGGACGAGCTACCAAGTGTTGGATTTGAAGCACTAGAGGAAGAGAGAATTACCCAGAAAAATCGGCCTGTTGGAGCCAAATCGGCCGATTTTTGGACTTACCCTGAAGTTTCATCAAATTCTGCAAATACAGAAACTCAGATCGACCTACACTCAGGAAAATCGGCCGATTTTCCTGACTGGGCCGATTTTCCTGAGTCTTTTGAGCATCATTCAAGTGTTTGTGAGCAATCATCAAGGGACTTAGGGGAGGCTTCCATGGCTTTGCAATCATCTCAACCTACATTATATGGATCATCTCCAACCGAAAAAGGTCATGCTCAACTAGATCTTAAACCTCTTCCTTCTCATTTAAAGTATGCTTTCCTTGGTTCAAATTCTACTTATCCGGTGATTGTGAATGCATCTTTGAATGATGATGAGCTTAGTAGATTGTTGAATGAATTGAAACTGCATAGAAAGGCAATAGGATACACCATTGATGACCTTGTCGGCATTAAGCCCTCTTTGTGCATGCATAAGATAATGATGGAAGATGACCATAAACCCTCTATTGAACATCAAAGAAGATTGAATCCTATAATGAAAGAGGTAGTCAAGAAAGAGATCATTAAGTTGCTAGATGCGGGAATCATCTACCCGATTTCGGATAGTAAATGGGTTAGTCCCGTACATGTGGTTCCTAAGAAGGGTGGGATGACCGTAGTAACTAATGAGAACAATGAACTAATCCCAACTAGGACGGTTACGGGATGGAGGATGTGTATTGACTATAGGAAACTAAATGTGGCCTCTAGGAAAGATCATTTCCCTCTTCCTTTCATTGACCAAATACTAGAGAGATTAGCTCAACACTCTCCTTTTTGTTACCTAGATGGCTATAGTGGATTCTTCCAAATCCCTATCCACCCCGATGACCAAGAGAAAACCACATTCACATGTCCTTGGGGTACATTTGCATATAGGAGAATGCCATTTGGGTTGTGTAATGCACCCGCCACCTTTCAAAGGTGTATGATGGCCATATTTTCTGAATATATTGAGAACATCATGGAAGTGTTTATGGATGATTTTTCCGTTTATGGATCTTCTTTTGATGATTGCCTAGCTAACTTGTCTTTGGTGCTTAAGAGATGTGAGGAGACAAATCTTGTCTTGAATTGGGAGAAATGCCACTTCATGGTAAGTGAAGGCATTGTGTTGGGACACTTGGTGTCCAACCGTGGCATTGAGGTTGATAGGGCTAAGATAGAGACGATAGAGAAGTTGCCACCACCTACCTCGGTGAAAGGGGTAAGGAGTTTTCTAGGGCATGCCGGTTTTTACCGGAGATTCATTAAAGATTTCTCTAAGATTTCTAAGCCTCTTACTAACCTACTAATGAAAGATGTTGAGTTTGTCTTCTCCAATGATTGCCTTGAGGCTTTTTGTAGGTTGAAGGATGATTTGATCACCGCCCCCATCATGCAACCTCCAGATTGGAGCTTACCATTTGAAGTGATGTGTGATGCAAGTGATGTGGCCGTTGGGGCTGTTTTAGAACAAAAGAAAGATGGGCGGGTCCTTATGTTGTTAAGAAGATCTTTCCTCATGGATCGGTGGAGATAGGAGGAGATCATTGTGGTAACTTTAAGGTGAATGGGCACCGTTTGAAGAGATACATCCCGGAAGCCCCGGTGGAAGTGATTGCCCCACTTCACATTGAGTGAAACGCTCCTGAATTTGGTCAAGCTAATGACCTTAAAGAAGCGCTTAATGGGAGGCAACCCATTGGTACATATTTTTCCCTTTCGTTTTTCTTATTTTTGTTTGATCTTACTCTTGGTGTGCTTTGTTTTTCTTTTGTGTCTTTGAGTGCTAGATCTTGTTGATTGTCATGTTTGATGAGATGTTGGAAGTCATGTGCAAACCTCATGGAACTGTTGAAGGTACAAGATCCAAGCACATGGACGAGGAGGAAAACACCCAGAAAAATCGGCCTGTTCTTCAGCCAGATCGGCCGATTTCCTGGGCAGTTGGTCCAATTTTTCCTTCTGTAAAGGAAAGTGATGATCTCCAATCAAGCATGGGTGGAGCGGACGTGGAACTTGGACTGCTTGCGGTGCCAAGCGCGAGTTCCGACACCATAATGAACATCAAGAGCTCTCTACCATCCTTGATCGATCATCCACCATCATCATTCGATGAGAACCGAAATACCAAAGCATCACCAATTTTACATTGTGAGAACTCTCTTTCACTTCTTTATTTAGTTTCCACATTGGGGACAATGTGTTTCTAAGTATGGGGTGGGGTTTTCATGATCACTTGCATGATTAGCATCTAGGATAGTTTAATATTGTCACATGTTTCATTATGTCTTGCATTGTACATACATATTTCGAAAAAATCCAAAAAAATCAGGAAATTTAAAAAAATTTTAGTGTTTCTAAGCTTGGGAATGACCCTTATGATGAAATTGTTTTGTGAATTGGCTATGGATGGCCTTATGTGTTGAATAAATGAATGCATATGTGGACTTGAAGTACTTATCTTGAAACCCATGAATGATTTGTGATCATGAATGTTTGCCTTGATTGAATTGAGGATTGAAAGTCGAAATTACATGCTAGTTCTTGCACATCATTTAGGAGTAATTAAGGCAATTCATCTTTCTCTACTTCTCATCTTGATCATGTTGTTTGAGCACCTCAATTGATGAAAAATTTTACCTCTTTTGACCCATCCGGGACTAGGAGCATGCTAGTGTGTTGATGTGTGTGAAAAGCAAGTGTGGGGTGAAGTTGTTGATGAAAGAATGTTGTGAATGAAGTGCTGAATTTGTTGTGAAAGTGTAGACAAAAATATAGGTTTGGGGACGTTGGTATAAATGACGAGTAACTCGGGACCATTCACATAATCGGGTGTTTGTGCCTTGCCAAAGTCAAATAAACCGATAGTCCTAACGAGCTTTGGTATGTGTGCCCGGTGTGGATGCACCTCGAAAAATAAAAAAAACCCGAGGACGGCTAATCACCAAGGTTTCGGCTTTTGTACACCAATGCCATTGTCTCAAAAATAAGTGAAAAAGAAAAGAAAACAAAGAAAAAAAATGGAGAAAATGATACACTTGTTGGGAAGTTGAGCAAAAACGAAATTGTGGAGTTAGTTCCTTTCCCGGATTAGCATCACATGACCTAAAAATTCCCACCTAATCACAACGTTTCTTAGCCTCTTCTTTTCTAAGTCCTTGTGACCTAATTGCATGTGTGTAAGACTTAGTGATCTAGATTGGACACACTCATGATCATCTTGACTTCTTCATTTTCACCTCTCATGCATGACTTCTAGTTAAGTATAATTGTCTTTCCATGCCTTCGTTCATTTTATGCATGATTGCTTGTCCATTGCTATGAACATGACTATGAAGGTGATCCAATGTTAGAAGCACATTTCCAAAAAGATTTTGTTGTTTTTCTGCATACATAAATCATGTCATCTCTTAGTCTATAGTTGGATCTTGCTCGGGGACGAGCAAATCTTAAGTATGGGGTATTTTGATAACGTGATTTATGACGTTAGTTTAGGCACTTAATTAGATAGTTTTTCCCATTATTCATGCAAGGTTTGACATTAGTTCATGACGTTTTCGCTCAATTCATGCATACTTCTAGAAAAGACGTCTACACGACCTTTTGTCGGTTTTGTAGGTAATTCGGGGATCTATTGGACATTAATCGATACATTCGAGGGTCAAGCCTCATGGTGGTACAGATCCAAGGCTTGAAAGGAACATGATTGGAGCAACAAAGGACACAAGGACCCTTATTGGTGCAAGCAATGGAGCAACTCATGGCTAGACGATCATAAAATCCCTCTGTTGAAGAAAATCGGACCATCACTCAGGAAAATCGGCCGATTTTCCTGATTGGGTCGATTTTTGGCCTTCAACAGCTTAAGCCACGTGTCCCACGATCTCTTGATCCGGCCTTGCTCTTGGTGGAAAATATAAGTGGGCCTGCAAGTTGTTGCTGTGGGGATCCTCTCTCCCATATTCTCTCACACACAGCTCATTGGATTGGAGGCAAGACTTGGAGAAGAAGAAAAACTCTCTAAAATTGAAGGAGGAAGAAGAACACAAAGTGGGGATAGTGAGTTTTTGAGTGGATTTTGAGTGATTTTCGGAGTCTTTGATTGAAGAACCATTGTAAGGATTGTTAAGAACGTTTTAGAACTTTATTTGAAGGGTTGTAAGTCTTACTAAAACTTAGATTCAGCTGAGATTTATTGTTTTCATTTGCTTATCTTTCATCATCCATCTATGAGAACCATGTATACTTGTGTGATGATTTTGGATCTTGATATGCATATTATTGGCTAGTTTATTGTGATTCTAGAGTGATGGATTGATGGTTATGGCTTGGGTGATGATAGAATGGACTTATATGTTAGTTTCGGATGATTTGTATGCACGAAACCTAACCCAGAAAGAAAAATCGGGCTGTTCTTCACCCAGATCGGCCGATTTATCCATGATCCATCCGATTTTTCTCTCTGTTGCTCTTTAATTGATAAATTTGTATGTTAGAATGTTAGGTTGTTGAAATCCTAGTGTTTATTAAGTATAATTTAGCTTAGGATCACCTAATGCTATCAACCTAAGTGAGGAAAGAGATCTACCCGATGATTTCCGACCTTAGATACCTAAGATAATGAACTCTAGGTAGTAGTGAGCCTCGCAAGCCGCTATTGGATCGAGTGTGCTAGGATTATTGCTTGAGACTTCCCTTTTCCGAGACTTACCCGGTAAGGAGAGGGTTGCCCCTTAAGTAGTGTCCGGTTTATGTAGAATTCCCTACTTTAACACCTAGAGACCTACCCGGTAATAGGAGTTTGATACGGGATTCGTGAAGTGAGAGACTTACCCGGTAATTGCTTCCATTAGAGAAACACCCTTTCCCAACACCGCAGCATTATCCTTAGAATCTTTAGAATCTTGAGCCCAATGCCATAACCGGAAATCTTGACCTCTAGAATCCATTTATCTATCTTTGATCACATATTTTGTGTTTGTGTTACTTGTTTGTTTCGCTAGCTTGAGTTGTTGGCTTGATTTAGTATTTTATATGAATTGTGATCTTTGATTGATTACCTAAAAACCAAACCAAAAACATTGAGATTTTCATTTCTTTATTCCTTTCTCCTTTCTTAGACTAGTTCTACACTATCTATGCTCACTTGTTGATTCGATTTCACCTTAGTCTTCGAGTTCGACCTCGGAATACTATCCTTGCTACAAAACGACCCATACACTGTGGGTTCGCTAGGAGTTAGGAAAAATATAACGAGTATAAATTTAAGGTTTTTGCGCATCTATTCCTAGACGTAACAAAGTTTTTGGCGCCGTTGCCGGGGACTAGGTCTAGATTGAGTCTATTATGTGATTGTTTATAGTGTAGATCTTTCTTGTTGCTTTTGATCTCTCTTTGGTTTGTGTCTTTGCTTTTCAGGACATCTCTTACTCTTTAGGTGTATGCGAAGATCTCGTGGCAAGGATTTAGCTCCATTCGATCCCGAACCGGAGAAAACCCTTAGATCTAGATCCAAGAGCATTAAAAAGGGAAAAGAGATGGCCGGAAGAGATCTCCAAGCTGAATTGGATGAGTCTTTAGAGCAAATAAGGCTAAGAGATAAGCTCTTGGAGGAAGAAAGGAGACTTGCCAATGAGAGGCAAGAAGCAACTAGGAGGGAGATTGATGAGATTAGGCAAGCCCTTGTACAAGGAGAGCTTATCGTCAACAACCTCCACCTCCTCCACCACCACAACCGCAGCCGGCGGCGAATGTTAGGGTTGTGCCCATTGCTATTGAAGAGCCGCAAACATTAGGGAGACGTATGGATCCGGCACAAAGAGCACACCGTCCGGGTGTGAACTTAGGAGATCCCGCAACCCACAACTACGAGCTCCGCCCTCAAGTTCTACAAATGATCCGGCATAATCAATTTGGAGGGATGGAAGGAGAGTCTCCTCATCAACACTTGATGAACTATGAGATCTTGATGGAGACTCTTAGACCGCCTAGATTGGAGAGCAACAACCATAAGCTTAGGGCTTTTTCCTTCTCTCTTAAGGATAAAGCCTTGGCTTGGTATCAATCTATTCCACAAGGGCGAGTGAGTACGTGGGAAGAGATGACAACCGAGTTTTTGACTAAGTTCTTCCCACCTTCCAAGACTACCGAGTTAAGAGGGAAGATCAATGCCTTTGTAATGAAGGATAGATAGAGTTTATTCAAGTCTTGGGAGAGATTCAAGGACCTTCTCCTAGATTGTCCACACCATGGTATACCGAAAATTGAGCTATTGGAAATCTACTTCAAAGGACTTGACGAGGATAGCCGATTCAAGCTTCAATCTCTTTCCGGTGGGACTTTCATGGAAAAGCATGTGGATGAAGCTTGGGAGTTTATAGAGAAACAAGCTTTGGTGATTGAGAAGTACTCCCATAGGAATAGTGATGGGAGGAAAGCGGGAGCGTATGAGGTGAGTGAAATCACCATGAGCAATTTCAAGCTTGATGCCATCAACAATGAGTTGATATCTTTGAGGGAGTTGTGTGCTACGACTTTGAAGAATCAAGCAACCTCTCAAGTGCAAGTGCAAGCAAATTTGTCTTCCAAGGAGGAAGATGTGAACTACATGGGAAGGGGCAATTACAACAACTACCAAGGCCCAAGGAACTTCAACAACAACAACCGGCAATTCAACAATTACCGGCCTAACCACAACCATCCCGGGTTTTCCTATTCTATCCCGGATGGAGCCTTGAACCCTCCCGCTTCCACAAGCGCAGCTCCACCACCAAAAGCTTCACAAGAACCTCCACCCGGATTCACTCAACTTCCAAAGGATAGAACCAAAATGATGTTTGAGCAATTGCTTGGAAGGTTGAGTGGTCTTGAGAGCACGGTGACTTCTATTTCTAAGGCTCAAAAGGTATTGGAAGCACAAGTGTTCCAAAAGGCGGGTGAAGCTCATAGAGATCCGGGAAAGCTTCCCGGAAGAACCAAAGACAACCCAAGAGGCCAAGTGTTGGCCATCACAACAAGGAGTGGGCTGAACATGAAGGATCCCTTGCCCAAGGAGAATGCTAAGGGAAAGCAAGTAGTGGTTGAGGAAGAAGCCTTGCAAGAAGATGGAGGCAATAACAAGGATAATGAGACAACTTATGTGGCACCACCTCCATACAAGCCACCACTACCACTCCCACAATCACGAGCAAGGGCTCGCTTGGACAAACACTTCGGTAAATTCCTTGAACTTATGTCTAAATTACATATTAACATTCCGTTCATGGATGCTATCTTAGGTATGCCGGCGTATGGCAAGTTCTTGAAGGAAATACTCTCCAACAAAAGGAAGTTGGAGGAGTATGGAGAAGTGAGGATGACAAAGAGATCCTCGGAATTAATCCAAACAATGAAGGAGGAGATGCCTCCTAAGCTAAGAGATCCGGGATCTTTTTGTGTGCCAATTGGAGTGGGATAAGTGAAGTATGAAGCCCTATGTGATCTTGGGGCAAGTGTAAGCATCATACCGCTTGCACTTTGCAACAAGGTTGGGCTAGGAGAGCCAAAACCGGTCAAGATGACCCTCTATATGGCGGACCGTTCTATCACTCACCCGGTTGGGATCTTGGAGGACATTCCGGTGCAACTAGGGAAGTTCTATGTGCCGATTGATTTTGTTGTCTTAGACATCCCGGCGGATTATCCGGTTCCCATCATCTTGGGAAGACCTTTCTTGGCTACATCCGGATGCTTGGTGGATTGTAAAAATGGAATTCTCTCCTTCAACATTGGAGAAGAGAATATCAAGTTCAAGCTGGCCACAATGATAAAAGGGCCAACCCTTGATGAGGATGTGTTCAACATTGTCGAGCAAGAGGAGTCTAGAGAAGTTGTGAGCTCGATCTTGATCAAGGACCCCTTGGATAAGGTTCTAAGCTTAAGTTTGATGGAGGAAGGTGTTGAGGAGGCCTGCAATGAAGAAATCAAGGCCTTGGAAGCATTAGAAAAGGAGACAAGAGCTGAATTTGAAGTCCAAGAGAGTATGCTAAATTCCTGTAGGAACCACGGTCGTGGAGGGAGTTCCACGGCCGTGGAACTCTCTGGAATGCTCCGAAGAGCAAGCTTTGCAAAGTCCACGGCCGTGGATGTGCCAAAATCCGTGGATTTGCCCGTGGTTTCCCCAGAAGCAGCCCTTGTTGTTGATCAAGCTTCAAGGAGCCTTGGAGAGCCTTCATTTGCTTTGGATTCATCTCAACCAACATTATTTGGATTGTCTCCACTCGATAAGGGTCCTCCTAAACTTGAACTCAAACCCCTCCCCTCTCATTTAAAGTATGCTTTTCTTGGTGATAATTCTACATATCCAGTGATTGTGAATGCATGCTTGAATGATGATGAACTTGCTAGGTTGTTGCATGAGCTAAGATTGCATAGGAAAGCCATTGGCTATACTATTGATGACCTTGTTGGCATTAAGCCCTCTTTGTGCATGCATAAGATATTGATGGAAGATGACCATAAACCCTCTATTGAACATCAAAGAAGATTGAATCCTATAATGAAAGAGGTAGTCAAGAAAGAGATCATTAAGTTGCTAGATGCGGGAATCATCTACCCTATTTCGGATAGTAAGTGGGTTAGTCCCGTGCATGTGGTTCCTAAGAAGGGTGGGATGACCGTAGTGACTAATGAGAACAATGAACTAATCCCAACTAGGACGGTTACGGGATGGAGGATGTGTATTGACTATAGGAAGCTTAACATGGCCTCTAGGAAAGATCACTTCCCTCTCCCTTTCATTGACCAAATGCTAGAGAGGTTAGTTCAACATTCTCACTTTTGCTACTTAGATGGCTATAGTGGATTCTTCTAAATCCCTATCCACCCCGATGACCAAGAGAAAACCACATTTACATGTCCATGGGGTACTTTTGCATATAGGAGAATGCCATTTGGGTTGTGTAATGCACCCGCCACCTTTCAAAGGTGTATGATGGCTATATTTTCTGAGTACATTGAGAATATCATGGAAGTGTTTATGGATGACTTTTCTGTTTATGGTTCTTCCTTTGATGATTGCTTAGCTAACTTGTCGCTAGTGCTTAAGAGATGTGAGGAGACAAACCTTGTCTTGAATTGGGAAAAATGCCACTTCATGGTAAGTGAAGGTATTGTGTTGGGACACTTGGTGTCCAACCGTGGCATTGAGGTTGATAGGGCCAAGATTGAAACGATAGAGAAGTTGCCACCACCTACCTCGGTGAAAGGGGTAAGGAGTTTCTTAGGGCATGCCGGTTTTTACCGGATTGGAGTTTACCGTTTGAGATCATGTGTGATGCAAGTGATGTAGCCGTTGGGGCTGTTTTGGGGCAAAGGAAAGATGGGCGCACACATGCCATTTATTATGCTAGCAAGACGCTAGACGATGCCCAACTCAATTATGCTACCACCGAGAAGGAGTTGCTAGCAGTTGTGTATGCATTTGAGAAGTTCCGCTCACATCGTGTTGGAGCGAAGGTCATTGTTTATACGGATCATGCTGCGATCCGTTATCTACTTACCAAGAAGGATGCCAAGCCTAGGTTGATTCGGTGGATCCTTCTTCTTCAAGAGTTTGATTTGGAAATCCGGGACAAGAAGGGATCCGAGAACTCCGTGGCGGATCACCTTAGTAGACTACCTCCCTTAGAGATTGAGAGAGATGACATCCCGATTGATGACTCATTCCGGGATGAGCAATTGCAAATGGTGGAGGAGTGCTTGTTCCAAGTGTCTAGAGGAAGTGAGCCATGGTATGCCGACATTGTGAACTATCTTGTGTGTGAGGAAGTGCCTCCCGGCTTGTCATATGCCCAAATGAAGAAGTTCTTCAAAAATGTGAGGCACTACTATTGGAGTGAACCACTTTTGTTCAAGAGAGGGCCGGATGGAGTGTTTAGAAGATGCATACCGGAGGACGAGGTGGAGAGTGTGATCCGTCATTGTCATTCCTTGCCATGTGGAGGGCATGCTAGCTCACACAAGACATGTGCTAAGGTGTTGCAATCGGGTTTCTTTTGGCCAAGTTTGTTCAAGGATGTACAAAGCTTTGTGGTAGCTTGTGATGCTTGCCAAAGGACGGGCAACATCTCAAGGAGGAATGAGATGCCCTTGAACAACATACAAGAGGTAGAGATATTAGATGTGTGGGTGTGGACTTCATGGGACCATTCCCTTCTTCATGTGGCAACCTCTACATCCTATTGGCGGTAGACTATGTTTCGAGATGGGTGGAGGCAATCGCCTCTCCCACAAATGATGCCAAGGTTGTAGTGCGGTTCTTCAACCGAGTGATCTTCCCTAGGTTTGGAACACCAAGGGTGATCATAAGTGATGGAGGGAAGCACTTCACTAATAAGAACTTTGGGGCACTTTTGGCTAAGTATGGGGTGACTCATAAGGTGGCAACACCTTACCATCCCCAAACTAGTGGCCAAGTGGAGATTTCCAACCGGGAGATAAAAGGGATACTTGAGAAGACGGTCTCTAGGACGAGAAAAGATTGGGCTATGAAGCTCGATGATGCTTTGTGGGCTTATAGAACCGCTTTCAAGACACCAATTGGCACCACTCCTTACAAGTTAGTTTACGGCAAGTCTTGCCACCTTCCGGTGGAGATGGAGCATAGAGCATATTGGGCCATAAGGTGGCTAAATTTTGACCTCAAGGAGGCCGGTGAGAAGAGGTTGCTAGACATGAACGCCCTTGAGGAGATCCGGTTGGATGCTTATGAGAATGCCCGGATTTATAAGGAAAGAACCAAGCGTTGGCATGACAAGCGCCTCATCCCAAAGGAGTTGAATGAGGGTGATTTAGTGCTTCTCTTCAACTCGAGGCTACGGCTCTTCCCCGGAAAACTCAAGTCAAGATGGACGGGTCCCTATGTTGTGAAGAAGGTCTTTCCTCATGGAGCGGTGGAGATAGGAGGAGATCATTGTGGTAACTTTAAGGCGAATGGGCACCGTTTGAAGAAGTACATCCCGGAAACCCCGGTGGAAGTGATTGCCCCACTTCACCTTGAGTGAAACGCTCCTGAATTTGGTCAAGCTAATAACCTTAAAGAAGCGCTTAATGGGAGGCAACCCATTGGTACATATTTTTCCCTTTTGTTTTTCTTGCTTTTGTTTGATCTTACTCTTTGTGTGCTTTGTTTTTCTTTTGTGTTTTTGGTTGCTAGATCTTGTTGATTGTCATGTGTGATGAGATATTGGAGGTCATGTGAAAACCTCATGGAACTGTTGAAGGTACAAGATCCAAGCACATGGACAAGGAGGAAATCACCCAGAAAAATCGGCTTGTTCTTCAGCGAGATCGGCCGATTTCCTGGGTAGTTGGGGCAATTTTTCCTTTTGTAAAGGAAAGTGATGATCTCCAATCAAGCATGGGTGGAGCAGACGTGGAACTTGGACGGCTTGCGGTGCCAAGCGCGGGTTCCGGCACCATAATGAACATCAAGAGCTCTCTACCATCCTTGATCGATCATCCACCATCATCATTCGATATGAACCGAAATACCAAAGCATCACCAATTTTACATTGTGAGGACTCTCTTTCACTTCTTTATTTAGTTTACACATTAAGGACAATGTGTTTCTAAGTATGGGGTGGGGTTTTCATGATCACTTGCATGATTAACATCTAGGATAGTTTAATATTGTCACATGTTTCATTATGTCTTGCATTATACATACATATTTCGAAAAAAAATCAAAAAATCAGAAAATTTTAAAAATTTTAGTGCTTCTAAAGCTTGGGAATGACCCTTATGATGAAATTGTCTTGTGAATTGGCTATGGATGGCCTTATGTGTTGAATAGATGAATGCATATGTGGACTTGAAGTACTTATCTTGAATCCCATGAATGATTTGTGATCATGAATGTTTGCCTTGATTGAATTGAGGATTGAAAGTCGAAATTACATGCTAGTTCTTGCACATCATTTAAGAGTGATTAAGGCAATTCATCTTTCTCTACTTCACATCTTGATCATGTTGTTTGAGCACCTCAATTGATGAAAAATTTGACCTCTTTTGACCCATCCGGGACTAGGAGCATGCTAGTGTGTTGATGTGTGTGAAAAGCAAGTGTGGGGTGAAGTTGTTGATGAAAGAATGTTGTGAATGAAGTGCTGAATTTGTTGTGAAAGTGTAGAAAAAAGAAAAAAAAATATATAGGTTTGGGGACGTTGGTTTAAATGACGAGTAACTCGGCACCATTCACATAATCGGGTGTTTGTGCCTTTGCCAAAGTCAAATAAACCGATAGTCCTAACGAGCTTTGGTATGTGTGCCCGGTGTGGATGCACCTCGAAAAATAAAAAAAACCCGAGGACGGCTAATCACCAAGGTTTCGGCTTTTGTACACCAATGCCATTGTCTCAAAAATAAGTGAAAAAGAAAAGAAAACAAAGAAAAAAAATGGAGAAAATGATACACTTGTTGGGAAGTTGAGCAAAAACGAAATTGTGGAGTTAGTTCCTTTCCCGGATTAGCATCACATGACCTAAAAATTCCCACCTAATCACAACGTTTCTTAGCCTCTTCTTTTCTAAGTCCTTGTGACCTAATTGCATGTGTGTAAGACTTAGTGATCTAGATTGGACACACTCATGATCATCTTGACTTCTTCATTTTCACCTCTCATGCATGACTTCTAGTTAAGTATAATTGTCTTTCCATGCCTTCGTTCATTTTATGCATGATTGCTTGTCCATTGCTATGAACATGACTATGAAGGTGATCCAATGTTAGAAGCACATTTCCAAAAAGATTTTGTTGTTTTTCTGCATACATAAATCATGTCATCTCTTAGTCTATAGTTGGATCTTGCTCGGGGACGAGCAAATCTTAAGTATGGGGTATTTTGATAACGTGATTTATGACGTTAGTTTAGGCACTTAATTAGATAGTTTTTCCCATTATTCATGCAAGGTTTGACATTAGTTCATGACGTTTTCGCTCAATTCATGCATACTTCTAGAAAAGACGTCTACACGACCTTTTGTCGGTTTTGTAGGTAATTCGGGGATCTATTGGACATTAATCGATACATTCGAGGGTCAAGCCTCATGGTGGTACAGATCCAAGGCTTGAAAGGAACATGATTGGAGCAACAAAGGACACAAGGACCCTTATTGGTGCAAGCAATGGAGCAACTCATGGCTAGACGATCATAAAATCCCTCTGTTGAAGAAAATCGGACCATCACTCAGGAAAATCGGCCGATTTTCCTGATTGGGTCGATTTTTGGCCTTCAACAGCTTAAGCCACGTGTCCCACGATCTCTTGATCCGGCCTTGCTCTTGGTGGAAAATATAAGTGGGCCTGCAAGTTGTTGCTGTGGGGATCCTCTCTCCCATATTCTCTCACACACAGCTCATTGGATTGGAGGCAAGACTTGGAGAAGAAGAAAAACTCTCTAAAATTGAAGGAGGAAGAAGAACACAAAGTGGGGATAGTGAGTTTTTGAGTGGATTTTGAGTGATTTTCGGAGTCTTTGATTGAAGAACCATTGTAAGGATTGTTAAGAACGTTTTAGAACTTTATTTGAAGGGTTGTAAGTCTTACTAAAACTTAGATTCAGCTGAGATTTATTGTTTTCATTTGCTTATCTTTCATCATCCATCTATGAGAACCATGTATACTTGTGTGATGATTTTGGATCTTGATATGCATATTATTGGCTAGTTTATTGTGATTCTAGAGTGATGGATTGATGGTTATGGCTTGGGTGATGATAGAATGGACTTATATGTTAGTTTCGGATGATTTGTATGCACGAAACCTAACCAGAAAGAAAAATCGGGCTGTTCTTCAGCCAGATCGGCCGATTTATCCATGATCCATCCGATTTTTCTCTCTGTTGCTCTTTAATTGATAAATCTGTATGTTAGAATGTTAGGTTGTTGAAATCCTAGTGTTTATTAAGCATAACTTAGCTTAGGATCACCTAATGCTATCAACCTAAGTGAGGAAAGAGATCTACCCGATGATTTCCGACCATAGATACCTAAGATAATGAACTCTAGGTAGTAGTGAGCCTCGCAAGCCGCTATTGGATCGAGTGTGCTAGGATTATTGCTTGAGACTTCCCTTTTTCGAGACTTACCCGGTGAGGAGAGGGTTGCCCCTTAAGTAGTGTCCGGTTTATGTAGAATTCCCTACTTTAACCCCTAGAGACCTAGCCGGTAATAGGAGTTTGATACGGGATTAGTGAAGTGAGAGACTTACCCGGTAATTGCTTCCATTAGAGAAACACCCTTTCCCAACACCGCAGCATTATCCTTAGAATCTTTAGAATCTTGAGCCCAATGCCATAACCGGAAATCTTGACCTCTAGAATCCATTTATCTCTCTTTGATAACATATTTTGTGTTTGTGTTACTTGTTTGTTTCGCTAGCTTGAGTTGTTGGCTTGATTTAGTATTTTATATGAATTGTGATCTTTGATTGATCACCTAAAAACCAAACCAAAAACATTGAGATTTTCATTTCTTTATTCCTTTCTCCTTTCTTAGACTAGTTCTACACTATCTTTGCTCACTTGTTGATTCGATTTCACCTTAGTCTTTGAGTTCGACCTCGGAATACTATCCTTGCTACAAAACGACCCATACACTGTGGGTTCGCTAGGAGTTAGGAAAAATATAACGAGTATAAATTTAAGGCTTTTGCGCATCTATTCCTAGACGTAACAAAGTTTTTGGCGCCGTTGCCGGGGACTAGGTCTAGATTGAGTCTATTTTGTGATTGTTTATAGTGTAGATCTTTCTTGTTGCTTTTGATCTCTCTTTGGTTTGTGTCTTTGCTTTTCAGGACATCTCTTACTCTTTAGGTGTATGCGAAGATCTCGTGGCAAGGATTTAGCTCCATTCGATCCCGAACCGGAGAAAACCCTTAGATCTAGATCCAAGAGCATTAAAAAGGGAAAAGAGATGGCCGGAAGAGATCTCCAAGCTGAATTGGATGAGTCTTTAGAGCAAATAAGGCTAAGAGATAAGCTCTTGGAGGAAGAAAGGAGACTTGCCAATGAGAGGCAAGAAGCAACTAGGAGGGAGATTGATGAGATTAGGCAAGCCCTTGTACAAGGAGAGCTTATCGTCAACAACCTCCACCTCCTCCACCACCACAACCGCAGCCGGCGGCGAATGTTAGGGTTGTGCCCATTGCTATTGAAGAGCCGCAAACATTAGGGAGACGTATGGATCCGGCACAAAGAGCACACCGTCCGGGTGTGAACTTAGGAGATCCCGCAACCCACAACTACGAGCTCCGCCCTCAAGTTCTACAAATGATCCGGCATAATCAATTTGGAGGGATGGAAGGAGAGTCTCCTCATCAACACTTGATGAACTATGAGATCTTGATGGAGACTCTTAGACCGCCTAGATTGGAGAGCAACAACCATAAGCTTAGGGCTTTTTCCTTCTCTCTTAAGGATAAAGCCTTGGCTTGGTATCAATCTATTCCACAAGGGCGAGTTAGTACTTGGGAGGAGATGACAACCAAGTTTTCGACTAAGTTCTTCCCACCTTCCAAGACTACCGAGTTAAGAGGGAAGATCAATGCCTTTGTGATGAAGGATAGAGAGAGTCTATTCAAGTCTTGGGAGAGGTTCAAAGATCTTCTCCTAGATTATCCACACCATGGTATACCAAAAATTGAGCTATTGGAGATCTACTTCAAGGGACTTGATGAAGATAGCCAATTCAAGCTCCAATCTCTTTCCGGTGGGACTTTTATGGAAAAGCATGTGGATGAAGCTTGGGAGTTTGTTGAGAAACAAGCTCTAGTGATTGAGAAATACTCCCATAGGAAGAGTGAAGGGAGAAAGGCGGGAGCATATGAGGTGAGTGAAGTAACCATGAGCAATTTCAAGCTTGATGCCATCAACAATGAATTGAAGTCTTGGAGAGAGTTGTGTGCTACAACTTTGAAGAACCAAGCAAGCCCTCAAGTGCAAGTGCATGCTAATTTGTCTTCCAAAGAGGAAGATGTGAATTACATGGGAAGGGGCAATTATAACAACTACCAAGGCCCAAGGAACTTCAACAAGAACCGGCAATTCAACAATTACCGGCCTAACCACAACCATCCCGGGTTTTCCTATTCTAACCCGGATGGAGTCTTGAACCCTCCCGCTTCCACAAGCACGACTCCACCGCCAAAGGCTTCACAAGAACCTCCACCCGGATTTACTCAACCTCCAAAAGATAGGACCAAAATGATGTTTGAGCAATTGCTTGGATGTTTGAGTGGTCTCGAGAGCAAGGTGACTTCTATTTCCAAGGCTCAAAAGGTGTTGGAAGCACAAGTGTTCCAAAAGGCGGGTGAAGCCCATAGAGATCCGGGAAAGCTTCCCGGACGAACCGAAGACAACCCGAGAGGCCAAGTGTTGGCCATTACAACAAGGAGTGGGTTGAGCATGAAGGACCCCTTACCTAAGGGAAATGACACGGGGAAGCAAGTGGTGATAGAAGAAGAGCCATTGCAAGAAGGTGGAGGGAAGAGCAAGGAAGATGAGCCATCATATGTGGCACCACCTCCATACAAGCCACCACTACCATTCCCACAATCACGAGCAAGGGCTCTTTTGGACAAACACTTTGGTAAATTCCTTGAACTTATGTCAAAATTGCATATTAACATTCCGTTCATGGATGCTATTCTAGGTATGCCGGCATATGGCAAATTCTTGAAGGAAATACTCTCCAACAAGAGGAAGTTGGAGGAGTATGGAGAAGTGAGGATGACAAAAAGATCCTCGGAGTTGATTCAAACGATGAAGGAGGAGATGCCTCCTAAGCTAAGAGATCCGGGATCCTTTTGTGTGCCAATCGGAGTTGGAGAAGTGAAATATGACGCCCTATGTGATATTGGGGCAAGTGTAAGCATCATCCCGCTTGCACTTTGCAACAAGGTTGGGCTAGGAGAGCCAAAGCCGGTCAAGATGACCCTTTACATGGCGGACCGCTCAATCACTCATCCGGTTGGAATCTTGGAAGACATTCGGGTGAAACTAGGGAAGTTCTATGTGCCCATAGACTTCGTTGTTTTGGTTATCCCGGCGGACTATCCGGTTCCTATCATCTTGGGGAGACCTTTCCTAGCTACCTCCGGATGTTCGGTGGATTGCAAGAATGGAAATCTTTCTTTCAACATTGGAGAAGAGAACATCAAGTTTAATTTGTCCACAATGGTGAAGGGGCCAGCTCTAGGTGAAGATGTCTTCAACATTGTTGAGGAAGAGGAGTCTAGAGAGGTTGTGAGCTCAATCTTGCTTAAGGATCCACTTGAGAAGGTTCTTAGCTCAAGTTTGATGGAGGAAGGAGTTGAGGAGAGTAGCAATGAAGTAATCAAGGCCTTGAATGCATTGGACGAGCTACCAAGTGTTGGATTTGAAGCACTAGAGGAAGAGAGAATTACCCAGAAAAATCGGCCTGTTGGAGCCAAATCGGCCGATTTTTGGACTTACCCTGAAGTTTCATCAAATTCTGCAAATACAGAAACTCAGATCGACCTACACTCAGGAAAATCGGCCGATTTTCCTGACTGGGCCGATTTTCCTGAGTCTTTTGAGCATCATTCAAGTGTTTGTGAGCAATCATCAAGGGACTTAGGGGAGGCTTCCATGGCTTTGCAATCATCTCAACCTACATTATATGGATCATCTCCAACCGAAAAAGGTCATGCTCAACTAGATCTTAAACCTCTTCCTTCTCATTTAAAGTATGCTTTCCTTGGTTCAAATTCTACTTATCCGGTGATTGTGAATGCATCTTTGAATGATGATGAGCTTAGTAGATTGTTGAATGAATTGAAACTGCATAGAAAGGCAATAGGATACACCATTGATGACCTTGTCGGCATTAAGCCCTCTTTGTGCATGCATAAGATAATGATGGAAGATGACCATAAACCCTCTATTGAACATCAAAGAAGATTGAATCCTATAATGAAAGAGGTAGTCAAGAAAGAGATCATTAAGTTGCTAGATGCGGGAATCATTTACCTTATTTCGGATAGTAAGTGGGTTAGTCCCGTACATGAGGTTCCTAAGAAGGGTGGGATGACCATAGTAACTAATGAGAACAATGAACTAATCCCAACTAGGACGGTTACGGGATGGAGGATGTGTATTGATTATAGGAAGCTTAACATGGCCTCTAGGAAAGATCACTTCCCCCTTCCTTTTATTGACCAAATGCTAGAGATATTAGCTCAACATTCCCATTTTTGCTACCTAGATGGCTATAGCGGATTCTTCCAAATCCCTATCCACCCCGATGACCAAGAGAAAACCACATTTACATGCCCTTGGGGTACCTTTGCATATAGGAGAATGCCATTTGGGTTGTGTAATGCACCCGCCACCTTTCAAAGGTGTATGATGGCCATATTTTCTGAATATATTGAGAATATCATGGAGGTGTTTATGGATGATTTTTCCGTTTATGGATCTTCTTTTGATAATTGCCTGGCTAACTTGTCATTAGTATTGAAAAGATGTGAGGAGACAAATCTTGTCTTGAATTGGGAAAAATGCCACTTCATGGTAAGTGAAGGTATTGTGTTGGGACACTTGGTGTCCAACCGTGGTATTGAGGTTGATAGGGCCAAGATTGAAACGATAGAGAAGTTGCCACCACCTACCTCGGTGAAGGGGGTAAGGAGTTTCTTAGGGCATGCCGGTTTCTACCGGAAGTTTATTAAACACTTCTCTAAAATTTCAAAGCCTCTCACTAACCTACTAATGAAAGATGTTGAGTTTGTTTTCTCCAAGGATTGCCTTGAAGCTTTTTGTAGGTTAAAGGATGCTTTGATCTCCGCCCCCATCATGCAACCTTCGGATTGGAGCTTACCATTTGAAATCATGTGTGATGCAAGCGATGTAGCCGTTGGGGCTGTTTTGGGGCAAAGGAAAGATGGGCGCACACATGCCATTTACTATGCTAGCAAGACGCTAGAAGATGCCTAACTCAATTATGCAACAACCGAGAAAGAGTTGCTAGCGGTGGTTTATGCCATTGAAAAGTTTCGGTCATACCTTGTTGGAGCGAAGGTCATTGTTTATACTGATCATGCTGCGATCCGTTATCTCCTTACAAAGAAGGATGCCAAGCATAGGTTGATTCGGTGGATCCTTCTTCTTCAAGAATTTGATTTGGAAATCCGGGACAAGAAGGGGTCCGAAAATTCAGTGGCGGATCACCTTAGTAGACTACCTCCATTAGAGATTGAGAGAGATGACATCCCGATTGATGACTCATTCCGGGATGAGCAATTGCAAATGGTGGAGGAGTGCTTGTTCCAAGTGTCTAGAGGAAGTGAGCCATGGTATGCCGACATTGTGAACTATCTTGTGTGTGAGGAAGTGCCTCCCGGCTTGTCATATGCCCAAATGAAGAAGTTCTTCAAAAATGTGAGGCACTACTATTGGAGTGAACCACTTTTGTTCAAGAGAGGGCCGGATGGAGTGTTTAGAAGATGCATACCGGAGGACGAGGTGGAGAGTGTGATCCGTCATTGTCATTCCTTGCCATGTGGAGGGCATGCTAGCTCACACAAGACATGTGCTAAGGTGTTGCAATCGGGTTTCTTTTGGCCAAGTTTGTTCAAGGATGTACAAAGCTTTGTGGTAGCTTGTGATGCTTGCCAAAGGACGGGCAACATCTCAAGGAGGAATGAGATGCCCTTGAACAACATACAAGAGGTAGAGATATTAGATGTGTGGGTGTGGACTTCATGGGACCATTCCCTTCTTCATGTGGCAACCTCTACATCCTATTGGCGGTAGACTATGTTTCGAGATGGGTGGAGGCAATCGCCTCTCCCACAAATGATGCCAAGGTTGTAGTGCGGTTCTTCAACCGAGTGATCTTCCCTAGGTTTGGAACACCAAGGGTGATCATAAGTGATGGAGGGAAGCACTTCACTAATAAGAACTTTGGGGCACTTTTGGCTAAGTATGGGGTGACTCATAAGGTGGCAACACCTTACCATCCCCAAACTAGTGGCCAAGTGGAGATTTCCAACCGGGAGATAAAAGGGATACTTGAGAAGACGGTCTCTAGGACGAGAAAAGATTGGGCTATGAAGCTCGATGATGCTTTGTGGGCTTATAGAACCGCTTTCAAGACACCAATTGGCACCACTCCTTACAAGTTAGTTTACGGCAAGTCTTGCCACCTTCCGGTGGAGATGGAGCATAGAGCATATTGGGCCATAAGGTGGCTAAATTTTGACCTCAAGGAGGCCGGTGAGAAGAGGTTGCTAGACATGAACGCCCTTGAGGAGATCCGGTTGGATGCTTATGAGAATGCCCGGATTTATAAGGAAAGAACCAAGCGTTGGCATGACAAGCGCCTCATCCCAAAGGAGTTGAATGAGGGTGATTTAGTGCTTCTCTTCAACTCGAGGCTACGGCTCTTCCCCGGAAAACTCAAGTCAAGATGGACGGGTCCCTATGTTGTGAAGAAGGTCTTTCCTCATGGAGCGGTGGAGATAGGAGGAGATCATTGTGGTAACTTTAAGGCGAATGGGCACCGTTTGAAGAAGTACATCCCGGAAACCCCGGTGGAAGTGATTGCCCCACTTCACCTTGAGTGAAACGCTCCTGAATTTGGTCAAGCTAATAACCTTAAAGAAGCGCTTAATGGGAGGCAACCCATTGGTACATATTTTTCCCTTTTGTTTTTCTTGCTTTTGTTTGATCTTACTCTTTGTGTGCTTTGTTTTTCTTTTGTGTTTTTGGTTGCTAGATCTTGTTGATTGTCATGTGTGATGAGATATTGGAGGTCATGTGAAAACCTCATGGAACTGTTGAAGGTACAAGATCCAAGCACATGGACAAGGAGGAAATCACCCAGAAAAATCGGCTTGTTCTTCAGCGAGATCGGCCGATTTCCTGGGTAGTTGGGGCAATTTTTCCTTTTGTAAAGGAAAGTGATGATCTCCAATCAAGCATGGGTGGAGCAGACGTGGAACTTGGACGGCTTGCGGTGCCAAGCGCGGGTTCCGGCACCATAATGAACATCAAGAGCTCTCTACCATCCTTGATCGATCATCCACCATCATCATTCGATATGAACCGAAATACCAAAGCATCACCAATTTTACATTGTGAGGACTCTCTTTCACTTCTTTATTTAGTTTACACATTAAGGACAATGTGTTTCTAAGTATGGGGTGGGGTTTTCATGATCACTTGCATGATTAACATCTAGGATAGTTTAATATTGTCACATGTTTCATTATGTCTTGCATTATACATACATATTTCGAAAAAAAATCAAAAAATCAGAAAATTTTAAAAATTTTAGTGCTTCTAAAGCTTGGGAATGACCCTTATGATGAAATTGTCTTGTGAATTGGCTATGGATGGCCTTATGTGTTGAATAGATGAATGCATATGTGGACTTGAAGTACTTATCTTGAATCCCATGAATGATTTGTGATCATGAATGTTTGCCTTGATTGAATTGAGGATTGAAAGTCGAAATTACATGCTAGTTCTTGCACATCATTTAAGAGTGATTAAGGCAATTCATCTTTCTCTACTTCACATCTTGATCATGTTGTTTGAGCACCTCAATTGATGAAAAATTTGACCTCTTTTGACCCATCCGGGACTAGGAGCATGCTAGTGTGTTGATGTGTGTGAAAAGCAAGTGTGGGGTGAAGTTGTTGATGAAAGAATGTTGTGAATGAAGTGCTGAATTTGTTGTGAAAGTGTAGAAAAAAGAAAAAAAAATATATAGGTTTGGGGACGTTGGTTTAAATGACGAGTAACTCGGCACCATTCACATAATCGGGTGTTTGTGCCTTTGCCAAAGTCAAATAAACCGATAGTCCTAACGAGCTTTGGTATGTGTGCCCGGTGTGGATGCACCTCGAAAAATAAAAAAAACCCGAGGACGGCTAATCACCAAGGTTTCGGCTTTTGTACACCAATGCCATTGTCTCAAAAATAAGTGAAAAAGAAAAGAAAACAAAGAAAAAAAATGGAGAAAATGATACACTTGTTGGGAAGTTGAGCAAAAACGAAATTGTGGAGTTAGTTCCTTTCCCGGATTAGCATCACATGACCTAAAAATTCCCACCTAATCACAACGTTTCTTAGCCTCTTCTTTTCTAAGTCCTTGTGACCTAATTGCATGTGTGTAAGACTTAGTGATCTAGATTGGACACACTCATGATCATCTTGACTTCTTCATTTTCACCTCTCATGCATGACTTCTAGTTAAGTATAATTGTCTTTCCATGCCTTCGTTCATTTTATGCATGATTGCTTGTCCATTGCTATGAACATGACTATGAAGGTGATCCAATGTTAGAAGCACATTTCCAAAAAGATTTTGTTGTTTTTCTGCATACATAAATCATGTCATCTCTTAGTCTATAGTTGGATCTTGCTCGGGGACGAGCAAATCTTAAGTATGGGGTATTTTGATAACGTGATTTATGACGTTAGTTTAGGCACTTAATTAGATAGTTTTTCCCATTATTCATGCAAGGTTTGACATTAGTTCATGACGTTTTCGCTCAATTCATGCATACTTCTAGAAAAGACGTCTACACGACCTTTTGTCGGTTTTGTAGGTAATTCGGGGATCTATTGGACATTAATCGATACATTCGAGGGTCAAGCCTCATGGTGGTACAGATCCAAGGCTTGAAAGGAACATGATTGGAGCAACAAAGGACACAAGGACCCTTATTGGTGCAAGCAATGGAGCAACTCATGGCTAGACGATCATAAAATCCCTCTGTTGAAGAAAATCGGACCATCACTCAGGAAAATCGGCCGATTTTCCTGATTGGGTCGATTTTTGGCCTTCAACAGCTTAAGCCACGTGTCCCACGATCTCTTGATCCGGCCTTGCTCTTGGTGGAAAATATAAGTGGGCCTGCAAGTTGTTGCTGTGGGGATCCTCTCTCCCATATTCTCTCACACACAGCTCATTGGATTGGAGGCAAGACTTGGAGAAGAAGAAAAACTCTCTAAAATTGAAGGAGGAAGAAGAACACAAAGTGGGGATAGTGAGTTTTTGAGTGGATTTTGAGTGATTTTCGGAGTCTTTGATTGAAGAACCATTGTAAGGATTGTTAAGAACGTTTTAGAACTTTATTTGAAGGGTTGTAAGTCTTACTAAAACTTAGATTCAGCTGAGATTTATTGTTTTCATTTGCTTATCTTTCATCATCCATCTATGAGAACCATGTATACTTGTGTGATGATTTTGGATCTTGATATGCATATTATTGGCTAGTTTATTGTGATTCTAGAGTGATGGATTGATGGTTATGGCTTGGGTGATGATAGAATGGACTTATATGTTAGTTTCGGATGATTTGTATGCACGAAACCTAACCAGAAAGAAAAATCGGGCTGTTCTTCAGCCAGATCGGCCGATTTATCCATGATCCATCCGATTTTTCTCTCTGTTGCTCTTTAATTGATAAATCTGTATGTTAGAATGTTAGGTTGTTGAAATCCTAGTGTTTATTAAGCATAACTTAGCTTAGGATCACCTAATGCTATCAACCTAAGTGAGGAAAGAGATCTACCCGATGATTTCCGACCATAGATACCTAAGATAATGAACTCTAGGTAGTAGTGAGCCTCGCAAGCCGCTATTGGATCGAGTGTGCTAGGATTATTGCTTGAGACTTCCCTTTTTCGAGACTTACCCGGTGAGGAGAGGGTTGCCCCTTAAGTAGTGTCCGGTTTATGTAGAATTCCCTACTTTAACCCCTAGAGACCTAGCCGGTAATAGGAGTTTGATACGGGATTAGTGAAGTGAGAGACTTACCCGGTAATTGCTTCCATTAGAGAAACACCCTTTCCCAACACCGCAGCATTATCCTTAGAATCTTTAGAATCTTGAGCCCAATGCCATAACCGGAAATCTTGACCTCTAGAATCCATTTATCTCTCTTTGATCACATATTTTGTGTTTGTGTTACTTGTTTGTTTCGCTAGCTTGAGTTGTTGGCTTGATTTAGTATTTTATATGAATTGTGATCTTTGATTGATCACCTAAAAACCAAACCACAACATTGAGATTTTCATTTCTTTATTCCTTTCTCCTTTCTTAGACTAGTTCTACACTATCTATGCTCACTTGTTGATTCGATTTCACCTTAGTCTTCGAGTTCGACCTCGGAATACTATCCTTGCTACAAAACGACCCATACACTGTGGGTTCGCTAGGAGTTAGGTAAAATGTAACGAGTATAAATTTAAGGCTTTTGCGCATCTATTCCTAGACGTAACAGTGGTGTAAACAGCCGGAGTAAAGTCTTTGTCGCTGAACCGCAGGGGAGGCCTTCAGATCCGCAGGGGCGGTTCAGGCGAAAACGTTTGATCTTCTTTGTGGCCGCAGGGCGGCCTGGCAGTTCCGCAGGGGCGGATCATTAATGATCTTCAAACGTCTGACTCTAAAAATTTCTGTCGCTTCAGATGCCGAGCTGCAAGGGCGACCTAGTACCAACGCAGGGGCGGTGACATTGACTCTTCAGCTTCACAGCTCCACAGGGTGAGACGCCGATAGAGATGCAGGGGCGCCGGTCTTTGCTTCTTCAGGATAAGTCACCGCAGGGGCGCCAGGGAGTGGCGCAAGGGCGGCGACAGTCTTCGTTCCTGGCGCTAGCGAAGGCGCAGGATGTGCTCCGGAACGTGGTGTCACCCGCAGGGGCGGTGACACTTCTCCGCGGGGGTGGTGAGGAAACAAAAGCTTTGCTTCGTGCATGATCGTCAACTCCCAAGTGCTAAAACTCCTCTTTTATCTTCTTTTAGTTTTCTTCTTTTGGATCAAGGAGTTAGTAGCATAAACCGACACTAATGTGATAAAAAGACTCTAAAAACTAACCTAAATGATAGTGATTCCATCACCTATCAAACTCCCCCGTACTTAGACCTTTTACTCGTCCCGAGTAAAACACATGACATCAGTTTTTAGATTCAAAGTCCTCGGGAAGCATGGGTGAGAGACATAGACAATGGAAAAGAAAAGCCAAGAAAGAAAGAAGGAAAAAGAGAGAAAATGTGAGAAAAATGTGAGAAAACTACCATCCTTATTGCTACAGGAGTGACCTACCCAGACAACCTCCTTATGACTCCCCTTCTTATGCCGCCAAACGCCGGAAAGGGAACCTACACTCGGTGCCGCTCATTTTGCCTAGGTGCTCTTTCGGGTTTTCACCTTGCCACTTCTCTTCTTTTCTTTGATGATCTCACTTGGAACTCACATCCCTCAAGTCCAATTTTTCACCAACCTAATTAAGGTTGGTCGGACTACCTTCTTTTTGCCTAAACCGCCCTTTCGGGTTTTCGGTTTATCCAAGGATTTTCATGCCTTTTTTCATTTTCTTTGGCTTTTTATTTTTTCTTTTTTTTTAAAATGACTTTCAACTTGAATTTTAAACTACAACTCAAAACAAACACACTCAAAAACAAACTATACATGCAAAGATAATTCCTCCCCCATACTTGAAGCACACTTTGCCCTCAAAGTGGAAAATAAAAGCAAAGATAAATGTGGAGAAGGAATAAGGGATGATACCATTAATGGGATGGTCCGGCTGGACCATCCGGACCCTCCTCCGGTGGGTACGGGAAGTGGCTGAAGAAGTGCTCCTGCCGGCGGTAAAGCGTGTCGATGCGGTCCTCCTGAGCATCCATCCTCTACCCAAATGAAGTCTCAAAGCTGGCTTGTCAAGCCAGCTGCTGAGCCTCTAGCTGCTGCTGATGAGCTGCCTGCCAAGTATTTTGCCGGCGGTCAAAATGGGTGGTCATAGAGGAAGCGAAGCTGGACTGCCACGCCTGCTGTTGCTCAAGCATGGACCGCTGGTACTCGGTCTTCCATGCCTGATGTTGGGTGGTCAAGGCTGCCCTCTGAGCCTGGAGGCTCTCCATGGCCTGACTGTCGTCCGGTGTTACAGTAGGCATCTCCTCATCATCCGATATGGGCATGTGGTCAGCAACAGGAGCCCGGCTGGAGCTCGCAGGATATCTCTCAACAATGGACCCCTGAGGCCGTCTCGGCACGAAATGGTCAGCCGGTATGTATAGCTCGGAGAGCTCGTCTCCAAGTGGAAGTGGCCGGGGGAGGTATGTTATGTGACTCCCATCTGCCAATGAGAGCCAAAAAAAGTTCTCCCCGTCTCTCTAGAGGAGCTTGTACCTCCTCAACATCCCCTTCGTGTAAAGTGGGGCCTCTAACCCATCCTCCAAGTTGGAGAGGTCCATCACCTGTGCAGCGATCAAGGAGATCACCCCACCACCCACAATGTCACGTGGCTTGTTCCTCTTAATCCGCTTCAAAGCGGTAAGGAAGAGGTATGGCCAATCCGGCACCTTGTCGTTCATGGGGAGGCAGGCGTACAACAGTGGAAGGTCCTTGAGAGCGACCTTGTTCTCCTCCTTCTGTCCACAGAAGACACTCATGAAGATCTTTGAAAGGAGCCTCAAGCAGGGGTGAGTGAGTTTGTTGGAGTACTCACCCCAACATGAAACTCGGACCCTGTGGCGGCCTGCCAGAACTCGCACAAGTCGGGTGTCGGAACGGGCTCCCACCAGTTCTCGGAGGTGCAAATAGTTACCCCAAATGCCTCCTACAGTTGGGTGTAATCCAGTGTATTCTTCATCTTGTTGAACTTGAATGAAAGTCCAACACATATATGGTCCTCTTTTTCCATGGTGAAGGTGGCGATGATTTGGCGGCTGAGCTCGGGGTATGTTGGGGCATTCATGTCCAGAAATTCACCGAGCCCAGCGTTGGTGAGGAATGCCTACATGCTCTCTAACATGCCCAATTTTTCCAAAGTTGGAACGTGTAAAAACCGAGTTGCATATACAACCCGATCTTGCACTATCCTATACCGCTCCTTCTCAAACTCCGACAGCTTGTTTTTTCTCTGGTTTTCCATTTCTTGCAATTGAACAAGTATAGGAATTAAAAAGTTCGGAAATTGGATTAAGAGACGAACCCTCTGTTGCTATTTCCGCAAGGGCGGCTGAAGGATGCGCATGGGCGGCAATTTGCAGGCGCAGGGGTGGGAGAAATGCAGAGGGAGATTTCTGACAACTGCAAAGGTGGCGGTACTGAGGAGCGTTTTGGTGGCTTCTTGTTGGTGGAGATGTCGCCGGCGGTGATGAGCGGTGGAGGGAAGAGAGTGTGAGGGGGAAGAGGTGGTAGGATTGGGGTTGTGAGAGATTGAGGGAGGTGTTGATGGTGAGCGGGGGTCAGTGGCGCAGGGGCGTCGGGCTGGGGGTGGCGGTGCTGACTTGGTGGCGCAGGGGCGTCGGTACTGGTGGTGGTTTTGTGAGAATTCCGGTGAGGGCGCAGGGGCGTTTGTGAGAGGAAGAGGCTCGGGTAGATGAGGTGATAGAGAGATTGGGGGGATAGTTGTAGGTTATTTTTGGGAAGTGTATTTTTTTTCTTTCCTTGATAAAACCGCAGGGGCGGTGACAAGGAAAAGGAAGGGACAGGCTCAGCGCCGGGGGAAGCGCTGAGGATGTGTGTCAAGGGTAGCCGCCTGATAGCATGAAATATAGTCTATGTTTTGGAGTTTGTTTGGACGTTTTATCTTTCATAATCTGCATGATTGCATGAATATTATGTGATTATATTACCATTTCATATACCTTTGCGAGAATCGAGGTCTACACCTAGTTTTGTTGTCATTGTAGGTAAAATGGCACGTTTTGCATCAAAAAGAAGCAAAAGGAGCTATGGAGTCATCGGAGCTACAATGAGGAACATAAGGAACCATCCACGAAGCATAGCCATGGATTAAAGATTCACTTTGGACCAGTTTTGAGAGATTTCACAGTCAGTTGTGACTCACCTCGGTTGACCAGAGATTCATCTCGACCGAGGTGATCCAGAGACGCCGACTCGACCGAGGCGAACACCTAGGACGCGGCGAGAATATTTTATTCTTGGCTGAGATCTTTTATCTTTGGAAAGTGATCTTATATTTTTGGGCTTGGCTCCTGGAAGGAAGAAGATCTTATATTTTACCTATTTTTATGGGGAAAGATCTTTCTAAGATATCTTATCTTTGGAGGGTTATTTTCCTATAAAAAGGGTTGGATTTCCACAAATCCGGAGGCCGCTTACATCCGCTATCACCTCACTTACACCTACTACACCGCTGCGGCATACTCTAGTTGGGAGTTTTGAAGAACCTTTTTGAAGGTTGAAGGAAGATTGAAGATCATAGCTTTTATAGCTTTTGGAGGGTTTTGTAAGATTGTCTTTGATTCCCTTCCTTGTTGTCTTCTCTTGTTGGATTTATATCCAAGGAACGCTTTTGTTGTGATATTTGATTCAGTTATTGAAGTCTTTTCATTAAATTCTTCTTGTTCAAATATTCACCTTCTTCCCATATATTTATTTAATACTTTCATAATGATGATGAGTGGCTAATTTCCTTGTGTGATTCTAGGGTGATTGGCTGAAGGTTGTGGGAAAAACAATGATAGAATAATCTTAGATTCCAGTAGGACCCTGAAAGTTCGAGTCTTTAACCTTAACCCTAAGAATCTCGCTCAGTCGATGAACATCTCGGCCGGGGTGGAATTTGGCTGACCGAGGTGACTTACCTGATCCTAAACTGAGAGTTAAGTGTTAGAGTTTGCCAAATCCTATTCTTATTATACCTTTCCTGGTTCAAAGCAAGCTTAGGATGAGACTTACCCGGTAATTCCTTAGTTAACGATCATAAGTGTAGGTAATAAAGGTTTATCCTTTACTGGGGTTTGAGTGTTCTTCCATCCCATCTTTGTGAGTTAGCCTGAGACTTACACGATAAAGGTTGATTCTATTCCCTTAGATGGTGTGTTAGTTTGAGGTTATAGTTCTTTATCTTGATTCCTTGAGACTTACCCGGTAATAGGAGTTACGGTTTAGGATTAGTGAGTAGGGAGACTTACCCGGTGATCTATTCCACTTTAGTAACATCTTCCCCATGCAAAAACCTCAGCTTTGTCCGCTTATCTTTAGATCTTGAGTTGGAACCACAACTAGACGCTTTAATCCCTAGAATTGCATGTTTGCTTTATTGACTTCTTATTCATCTTTGATTGTGTTTATTGCTCTTTGTGGTTAGTATTTACGAAGCTTACCGTTATCAACTTTGTTTCACCGAGTCCCGGTGATCGACCCCTAGAATTCCTTGCTTTTACTACGATTGACCCGTACACTGCGGGTTCGCATCCTTGTTTTAAGCTTAAGTCTAGGGTTATAAATTTAAAGCTTGCACACACCGTTTGGAGCGAACAAGTTTTTTGGCGCCGTTGCCGGGGACTTGGTCTAGACCGAGCCGGTACGGTTTGCTCTTGGGGCACTTGCCCCCGTGTCTTCTAACCACTCTACTTGAGTGACTTTTGCAGGTTCTCTCTTAGGTTTATGCGAAGAACCCGCACTGGGAAGGAAATCGTTCCTTACGATCCCGAACCAGAAAAGACATACAAGCGACGTTTAAGAGAAGCGAGGATGGCCCAACAAGACAACCGCGATCTTGAGGCCGAATTGAAAGAGGCGTTAGAGCTGCTACGCCTCAGCAGGGAAGAACTAAGGCAGGAGAAGGAAGAAACTCTCACCAAAACTGAAGCAATCGAAGCGGAAATGGCCGTCATAAGAAACCAGATTCTACTTCGACCGAGGGAAGATCCAGTTCCCGAGGCTGGACCGAGGCAGGCTCTAGTTGCTGACCCTCGACCGAGGCAGATCCAAGTACCTGACGCCCCGGCCGAGATACTTCCACCTCAGATGCCAGTCCGAGATGTTCTTCTTGCAGGAATCCCACAAACCCTAGGTCAAATGATGGACCCTAATCAACAACTGAGGCGTCCAGGAGTGAACCTAGGAGATCCAGCGGATCATGACTACGAACTTCGACCGCAAGTTCAATCCATGATTCGCCAATGCCAATTCGGAGGGCTAGAGAAGGAATCACCACATCAACATCTTCAAAACTACGAGATCTTGATGGAAACCTTGCGACCTTCCAGAATTGAAAATCACAACTACAAGCTAAGACCTTTTTACTTTTCTTTAAAAGATAGAGCTCTTACTTGGTATCAATCTCTTCCTCCAGGAAAAATTAGCACATGGGAGGAGATGACTACGGAATTTTTGACCAAATTCTTTCCCCCCTCAAAGACAGCTGAAATGAGAGGGAAGATCAATGCTTTCATTATGAAGGACAAGGAGAGCTTGTCCAAATCTTGGGAGCGGTTCAAGGATATCCTTTTGGACTGCCCACATCATGGGATTTCAAAAATCGAGTTGTTGGAGATCTACTTCAAAGGACTGGACGGAAGCACCCAGTTCAATCTCCAACTACTCTCCGTCGGTACCTTCATGGACATGGCGATTGACGAGGCTTGGGATTTCATCGAGAAGCAAGCCTTGCACATGGAGAAATATACCCACCAAGGAGCTGAACGTGGAGTTAAAAGAGTTAACTTTCAAGAGACTCAATCTAACAACAATCAACTCACGTCTTTGAAGAATGACGTGAAGCAATTGAAGGAACTCTTGGTTGCACAAACCAAGAAGGAAGAGCAAGGGCAAAGGAACAAAAACAACAACGGGTACCGTAACAACAACGGTCCCCGAAACAACAACTACAACAACAATAATAGAGGATCCAATAGCAACAACTGGAGTGCGAACAACCAAAATCATGGTAACAATCATTCAAACTCCAACTCTAACGATTCCTCTAACCCTTTCCTCTCTTCTCCTTCTTCTTCTTCTTCTTCTACTCCATTAAAGAGCCAGGGGCAAGGATCAAGTTCGTCTTAGCCGGAAAAGAAAGACGCAGTTCTGAAGGCTATCTTGACCAAGCTTAGTGCTATGGAGACTTCTATGACTTCATTTTCGAGGGCCCAAAAGTCCTTCGAACAACAACTTGCAAGTAGGGCGAATGAAGAACCAAGAGATCCCGGGAAGCTTCCAGCAAGGACGGAAAGCAACCCTAAGGGCCAGTGCATGGCCATAACGACGAGGAGTGGACTCAAGACTACAGATCCAGTACCTCGTTCGACGCAGACCACCTCGGTCCAGATCCAGTCGAAGAACACCTCGACCGAGATACCACCCGAGGCGGAGCAACAGAAAGCAGGAGGGACAACTGAAACTTATATTCCACCTCCTGCATACAAACCACCACTTCCATTCCCCCAGTCAAGGGCCAGAGCACATCTAGACAAGCACTTTGGTAAGTTCCTTGACTTGATGAATAAGCTGCATATTAACTTTCCTTTCCTTGATCCTATTCTAGGAATGCCCGCTTATGGGAAGTTCTTAAAGGAGATCCTTTCAAGGAAAAGGAAATTGGAAGACTTTGGTGAAGTTAGGATGACATCTAAATCCTCGGAGCTTATTAAGATCATGAAGGAGAAGATGCCACCTAAATTAAGAGATCCCGGCTCATTTTGCATTCCCATTCAATTTGGGGATGTCACTTGTGAAGCCCTTTGTGATCTAGGAGCCAGCGTGAGCATCATCCCGCTGGAGCTATGTATGAAGATCGGACTTGGAGAGCCCAAGCCAGTCAAGATTCGACTTTATATGGCGGATCGCTCCATTACCCATCCCGTAGGCATCTTGGAGGACGTTCCGGTCAAGTTAGGTAACTTCTATCTACCTATAGATTTTGTTGTACTTGACATTCCCGCAGATTATCCTGTTCCCATTATTCTTGGGATGCCATTTCTAGCAACTTCGGGTTGCAACGTTGATTATAAAAACGCCAAGTTGAAGTTCAACATTGGTGGTGACCAAGTGGAGTTTGCATTGCTTGCCGCAATGAAGGGAGAACAACTCAGCGATGATATCTTCAACATCTATGATGAAGAAGAATCACGGGAATTGATGAGCTCTATCCTTATTAATGATCCACTCGAAAGAGTTGTAAGTTTTAGTTTAATAGAGGAAGGTATAGATGCTTCTTGTGATGCAGATATACGGAGCTTGAAGGCCCTGGAAGAAGATCCAGGAGCTAAAACTGAGACACTACTTCAGGAGACGAAGATCTCCAGTTTCGGTTCCAGTTGCAGTACCTCGACCGAGGCACTCCTTGGACTGAGCGAGGCGACTGAAGAACATCTCGGTCAACGCCTGTGCGCCTCGACCGAGGTCGATGGCGAGACAATTCCAACTGAGACTTCCGAAAGTCCAGTTTCTGAAACCACTCTACTGGAAGGAGGAAGTAAGGATCCCCCTCAGAAAGCACCTCCAGTTGTGAAGCTTAAACAACTCCCTAGTCACTTGAGGTATATCTTTCTTGGACCGGATTCTACTTATCCCGTTATTGTTAGTGCTTCCCTTTCCGAATCTGAATTGTCTAAGTTAATGCATGTCCTGAGAAAGCATCGAAAGGCTATAGGTTATACCACGGATGATCTTATTGGCATTAAGCCTTCTTTCTGCATGCATAGAATTCTAATGGAAGATAATCATAAGACTTCACGGGAACCTCAAAGACGGTTACATCCGATCATGAAAGAGGTTGTGAAGAAGGAAGTTCTTAAGTTGTTGGATGCAGGTATTATTTATCCTATCTCGGACAGCAAGTGGGTTAGCCCGGTACATGTCGTTCCGAAGAAAGGAGGGATGACCGTTGTGACGAATAAGAACAACGAGTTGATCCCAACTAGGACCGTTACGGGCTGGAGGGTTTGCATTGATTATAGGAAGCTGAACACGGCGACTCGGAAGGACCATTTTCCGCTTCCCTTCATCGATCAAATACTCAAACGGTTGGCCCAGCAATCACACTTTTGCTACTTGGACGGCTATAGTGGGTTCTTCCAGATTCCTATCCATCCGGATGATCAGGAGAAGACCACCTTTACTTGTCCATGGGGGACATTTGCCTATCGGAGAATGCCATTTGGATTTTGCAATGCACCCGCTACCTTCCAGCGATGCATGATGGCTATCTTTTCCGAGTACATAGAGGAGATCATGGAGGTATTCATGGACGATTTTTCTGTATATGGTTCCTCTTTTGATGATTGCCTATCTAACCTTTCTCTAGTGCTTACAAGATGTGAAGACACTAACCTTGTTCTGAATTGGGAGAAGTGTCATTTTATGGTTAATGAAGGCATTGTACTAGGACACCTCGTTTCTAATCGAGGTATTGAGGTCGATCGAGCTAAGATCGAGACTATTGAGAAACTCCCTCCTCCTTGTTCTGTTAAAGGTGTGAGGAGTTTTCTCGGGCATGCAGGTTTCTACAGGAGATTCATCAAGGACTTCTCTAAGATTTCTAAACATCTAACTAACCTCTTGAATAAAGATGTTGTTTTTGAGTTTTCCCAGGAGTGTCTTGATGCTTTTTACAGGATTAAGGAAGCGTTGATCTCCGCTCCCATTATCCAACCTCCTGATTGGACCTTGCCCTTTGAGGTCATGTGTGACGCTAGTGATGTAGCCGTAGGAGCGGTGCTTGGGCAGAAGAAGGATGGCCGGACCACCGCCATTTACTATGCTAGCAAGACGCTATATGTAGCCCAGCGCAACTACGCTACTACTGAGAAGGAGTTGTTGGCAGTTGTATATGCTTTCGAGAAGTTTCGTTCCTATCTAGTAGGGGCGAAAGTCATTGTCTACACCGACCATGCTGTTATCCGTTACTTGCTTGCTAAGAAAGATGCCAAGCCACGCCTTATTCGATGGATTCTCTTGCTTCAAGAGACACCAGGTGGATTATGAGCGTATAGCTAGCCGTCCAGTGATCGCACCACGATTCCTGGACATTTCTGCTTTTGATTGCCTAGGGGTAGATGGAGACCTTAGGAGGATGATTACTACAATCGGGTTGGATCAGTTTAATGAGATCCGAGCCCCAGCTTACTTGGAGCCGACCCTAGAGTTCGTTAGCTCCTTCACCTACCTTCCCACAGAGCAGTCTGTGAAGTACCGGTTGATGAACCGGAACTTCTTGGTGCCGCTCGAGATTTGGAGAGAGATTTTTTGCTTTCCTGAGCCCACCGCCACTGACTTCCCTTCCCGATCTGTAGCTAGGGAGTTCTGGGGGCAGATAGCCCATATTACTGAGCACGCAGATAGATGGCGCCCTGGAGATTCCAGGGAGAAGGTCATCTTCCACCTAGCCTTTAGGTTAGCCCATAGGATATTCAGCGAGACACTTTTGGCGCGTACTGAGACGCCCCAGAAGATCCGACAGGGCGAGCTCTTCAGTCTGTACTGTATGGTTACGGGGGGTTTCCCAGACTTCGGCTTGATCTTGGCAGAGGACCTGCACAAGATCAAGGCCAAAGCAAAGGGAGACATCCGGTGCGGAGGTCTTGTCACCCACATAGCTGCTTATCATGGCATGGACCTCAGGGCTTGTACGATGGTGGCGGCTCCGAAGCCGCTTGGATTGCAGGAGATGATCACTCGGAGGGTTCTGGTTCCCCGAGGTCTGACCACTCCATATGTTGCTATGCCGTGGGAGCTGACTGCGCCACAGGGCATCAGGTGGTCTGCCCAGTTCACCGTTTATGACCCGCACTATTGGCAGACCGCCTGGGCTCCACTGATGGAGGATCATAGGGAGGCAGCAGCTGCCCCAGCTGAGGATGAGGAGGAGGACGACGAGGAGACAGTGGACGAGAGAGATGGTGGAGTCCCGATGGATACAGGGACAGATACTGCAGGGACGAGCGCGCCGCCGATCATAGATCTGGATGATGATGATGAGACTGAGCCTGCACCAGCTAAGACTTCTCCAGTTAGGCCTGCTAGACGCAGGAGGTGCTGAGTGAGAGATCCAGATGCTCACAGACGAATCGACGACTTGACGGATCAGGTTATTGATTCGTATGCTGCTATGTCGCTGGATATCCGCGAGATGCAGGAGCGGCAGCATTATCAGCACATCATGGCCCAGCTTCAGTTCGAGCGTATCATGGGTCATCCATTCGACCCGACTCAGTATCCATACATGCCACCACCACCACCACCGGATCGCGACTATTGATGAGCTGCAGGACTTTCTTTATTATATTTTTATGCAGTTCAGCTATTTATCCGGTGAGTACTCTTATTTTAGACTTATATTGACCCACTGGGACAGTGTGTCCCAAGTATGGGGTATTGATGTATTTATTTGATAACTTCGATGTATGACTCATATTTTATCGGATATTATATATTTATGCTTCACTTCTGCATTTATATGTTTATCTGAGATTGCATGCATAATTACAGGTTATTTGATTGAGAAAAACGTCGAAACTGAAAAAAATAGGTTTTAAAAAAAAAATTTTGACCTCGACCGAGTCAGTCTTGGCCAAACGAGGCGTTTCACCTCGGTTGAACCAAGAACACCTCGACCGAGGTGGGTTAACTGAGAGTTTTCGAAAACGATTTTTGTGTTACTTATCTGGATATGATCTCAGTGAAGATCTTGTTTACTGACTGGTTTTAAATTCTTTATGTGTTTGAAAGGTTTTATAATATGTTTAAGTTGCTAAATGCTTTGTTTGAAATTATTGGCATGTTTAATACTTTGTTTTTTATCTAAATTATGTTGAATTTGAAGGTTGACACCACATTATGAGTTCTCGCACTTTCTTCCTGGAAAGACCAAGGCAATTCATTCTTCTCTCTTCTTCTTCTTATTCATGCTTAGCCCCTCATATACATTTTGCCTCCCTTTACCTATCCGGGAATTTGGAAGCAAGCGAAGTGGTGAAAGCAAGTGAAGTTAAGGTTGAGAAGTTAGCTGGAAGTGAAAGTGTTAGAAAGTAATTTTAGGTTTGGGGAAGTCAATCATGAAGATGAGTAACTCGGCACCATTCACATAGCCGGGTGTTTGTGTCTTGCCAAAGTCGGATTGAGCGATATTCCTAACGGGTCATGGTATGTGCATCAAGGGTTTGATGCATCTCAAGAAATTGATGATTGCGGATTTCCTAGGCTTCGGTTATTGTGCACCTCTGTCCATGCATCCCAAAAAGTAAAGTAAAAAAAAAAGAGAAAAAGTGTGAATAAGCAAAGCTTATTGGTGGAAGATGTTGCAAGTCAAAGTGAAAGTGAAGTTCATCCTTTTCCCAGACTCTAGCACCACATTACCTTACATACATCCCTACCCTACACGTTTCTTGACCTTTTCTTTTGGGAAGCCCTTGAGACCTTGAGCTTGTTGATTGACTTAGTGGTTTAAACTGGATTATACATGATTAATTTTGATAATTATGACTTATTATGCATTCTATGATTTTATGCAAAGATGAACAACTTTTCTATATTTATAAAATGTTTTGATCATGTTTGGATTTTAAATTCCACGAAGTATTCTCTTAGAGTGATCTATGATTCTAACACACCATAAAAATGTTTTTGAAAGACTTTTCATTGATTTTTTATGACTTATAATCCATTCGATCTTGTCTTCTATATGCAGAACTTGCTTAGGGAAAAGCAAGGGCTAAGTATGGGGTATTTTGATAGCATGAATTATAGTCTATATTTTGGGGTTTGTTTGGACGTTTTATCTTTCATAATCTTCATGATTGCATGAATATTATGTGATTATATTACCATTTCATCTACCTTTGCGAGAATCGAGGTCTACACCTAGTTTTGTTGTAATTGTAGGTAAAATGACACGTTTTGCATCGAAAAGAAGCAAAAGGAGCTATGGAGTCATCGGAGCTACAATGAGGAACATAAGGAACCATCCAGGAAGCATACCCATGGATTAAAGATTCACTTTGGACCAGTTTTGAGAGATTTCACATTCAGTTGTGACTCACCTCGGTTGACCAGAGATTCATCTCGACCGAGGTGATCCAGAGACGCCGACTCGTCCGAGGCGAACACCTAGGACGCGGCGAGAATATTTTATTCTTGGCTGAGATCTTTTATCTTTGGAAAGTGATCTTATATTTTTGGGCTTGGCTCCTGGAAGGAAGAAGATCTTATATTTTACCTATTTTTATGGGGAAAGATCTTTCTAAGATATCTTATCTTTGGAGGGTTATTTTCCTATAAAAAGGGTTGGATTTCCACAAATCCGGAGGCCGCTTACATCCGCTATCACCTCACTTACACCTACTACACCGCTGCGGCATACTCCAGTTGGGAGTTTTGAAGAACCTTTTTGAAGGTTGAAGGAAGATTGAAGATCATAGCTTTTATAACTTTTGGAGGGTTTTGTAAGATTGTCTTTGATTCCCTTCCTTGTTGTCTTCACTTGTTGGATTTATATCCAAGGAACGCTTTTGTTGTGATATTTGATTCAGTTATTGAAGTCTTTTCATTAAATTATTCTTGTTCAAATATTCACCTTCTTCCCATATATTTGATTAATACTTTCATAATGATGATGAGTGGCTAATTTCCTTGTGTGATTCTAGAGTGATTGGCTGAAGGTTGTGGGAAAAACAATGATAGAATAATCTTAGATTCCAGTAGGACCCTAAAAGTTCGAGTCTTTAACCTTAACCCTAAGCATCTCGCTCAGTCGATGAACATCTCGGCCGGGGTCGAATTTGGCTGACCGAGGTGACTTATCTGATCCTAAACTGAGAGTTAAGTGTTAGAGTTTGCCAAATCCTATTCTTATTACACCTTTCCTGGTTCAAAGCAAGCTTAGGATGAGACTTACCCGGTAATTCCATAGTTTGTGTACCAACGATCATAAGTGTAGGTAATAAAGGTTTATCCTTTATTGGGGTTTGAGTGTGCTTCCATCCCATCTTTGTGAGTTAGCCTGAGACTTACCCGGTAAAGGTTGATTCTATTCCCTTAGATGGTGTGTTAGTTTGAGGTTATAGTTCTTTATCTTGATTCCTTGAGACTTACCCAGTAATAGGAGTTACGGTTTAGGATTAGTGAGTAGTGAGACTTACCCGGTGATCTATTCCACTTTAGTAACATCTTCCCCATGCAAAAACCTCAGCTTTGTCCGCTTATCTTTAGATCTTGAGTTTGAACCACAACTAGACGCTTTAATCCCTAGAATTGCATGTTTGCTTTATTGACTTCTTATTCATCTTTGATTGTGTTGATTGCTCTTTGTGGTTAGTATTTATGAAGCTTACCGTTATCGACTTTGTTTCACCGAGTCCCTGTGATCGACCCCTGTAATTCCTTGCTTTTACTACTGATGGAGGATCATAGGGAGGCAGCAGCTGCCCCAGCTGAGGATGAGGAGGAGGACGACGAGGAGACAGTGGACGAGGGAGATGGTGGAGTCCTGATGGATACAGGGACAGATACTGCAGGGACGAGCACGCCGCCGATCATAGATCTGGATGATGATGATGAGACTGAGCCTGCACCAGCTAAGACTTCTCTAGTTAGGCCTGCTAGACGCAGGAGGTGCTGAGTGAGAGATCCAGATGCTCACAGACGAATCGACGACTTGACGGATCAGGTTATTGATTCGTATGCTGCTATGTCGTTGGATATCCGCGAGATGCAGGAGCGGCAGCATTATCAGCACATCATGGCCCAGCTTCAGTTCGAGCGTATCATGGGTCATCCATTCGACCCGACTCAGTATCCATACGTGCCACCACCACCACCACCGGATCGCGACTATTGATGAGCTGCAGGACTTTCTTTATTATATTTTTATTCAGTTCAGCTATTTATCCGGTGAGTACTCTTATTTTAGACTTATATTGACCCACTGGGACAGTGTGTCCCAAGTATGGGGTATTGATGTATTTATTTGATAACTTCGATGTATGACTCATATTTTATCGGATATTATATATTTATGCTTCACTTCTGCATTTATATGTTTATCTGAGATTGCATGCATAATTACAGGTTATTTGATTGAGAAAAACGTCGAAACTGAAAAAAATAGGTTTTAAAAAAAAAAAATTTTGACCTCGACCGAGTCAGTCTTGGCCAAACGAGGCGTTTCACCTCGGTTGAACCAAGAACACCTCGACCGAGGTGGGTTAACTGAGAGTTTTCGAAAACGATTTTTGTGTTACTTATCTGGATATGATCTCAGTGAAGATCTTGTTTACTGACTGGTTTTAAATTCTTTATGTGTTTGAAAGGTTTTATAATATGTTTAAGTTGCTAAATGCTTTGTTTGAAATTATTGGCATGTTTAATACTTTGTTTTTTATCTAAATTATGTTGAATTTGAAGGTTGACACCACATTATGAGTTCTCGCACTTTCTTCCTGGAAAGACCAAGGCAATTCATTCTTCTCTCTTCTTCTTCTTATTCATGCTTAGCCCCTCATATACATTTTGCCTCCCTTTACCTATCCGGAAATTTAGAAGCAAGCGAAGTGGTGAAAGCAAGTGAAGTTAAGGTTGAGAAGTTAGCTGGAAGTGAAAGTGTTAGAAAGTAATTTTAGGTTTGGGGAAGTCAATCATGAAGATGAGTAACTCGGCACCATTCACATAGCCGGGTGTTTGTGTCTTGCCAAAGTCGGATTGAGCGATATTCCTAACGGGTCATGGTATGTGCATCAAGGGTTTGATGCATCTCAAGAAATTGATGATTGCGGATTTCCTAGGCTTCGGTTATTGTGCACCTCTGTCCATGCATCCCAAAAAGTAAAGTAAAAAAAAAGAGAAAAAGTGTGAATAAGCAAAGCTTATTGGTGGAAGATGTTGCAAGTCAAAGTGAAAGTGAAGTTCATCCTTTTCCCAGACTCTAGCACCACATTACCTTACATACATCCCTACCCTACACGTTTCTTGACCTTTTCTTTTGGGAAGCCCTTGAGACCTTGAGCTTGTTGATTGACTTAGTGGTTTAAACTGGATTATACATGATTAATTTTGATAATTATGACTTATTATGCATTATATGATTTTATGCAACGATGAACAACTTTTCTATATTTATAAAATGTTTTGATCATGTTTGAATTTTAAATTCCACGAAGTATTCTCTTAGAGTGATCTATGATTCTAACACACCATAAAAATGTTTTTGAAAGACTTTTCATTGATTTTTTATGACTTATAATCCATTCGATCTTGTCTTCTATATGCAGAACTTGCTTAAGGAAAAGCAAGGGCTAAGTATGGGGTATTTTGATAGCATGAATTATAGTCTATATTTTGGGGTTTGTTTGGACGTTTTATCTTTCATAATCTTCATGATTGCATGAATATTATGTGATTATATTACCATTTCATCTACCTTTGCGAGAATCGAGGTCTACACCTAATTTTGTTGTAATTGTAGGTAAAATGGCACGTTTTGCATCGAAAAGAAGCAAAAGGAGCTATGGAGTCATCGGAGCTACAATGAGGAACATAAGGAACCATCCAGGAAGCATAGCCATGGATTAAAGATTCACTTTGGACCAGTTTTGAGAGATTTCACATTCAGTTGTGACTCACCTCGGTTGACCAGAGATTCATCTCGACCGAGGTGATCCAGAGACGCCGACTCGACCGAGGCGAACACCTAGGACGCGGCGAGAATATTTTATTCTTGGCTGAGATCTTTTATCTTTGGAAAGTGATCTTATATTTTTGGGCTTGGCTCCTGGAAGGAAGAAGACTTATATTTTACCTATTTTTATGGGGAAAGATCTTTCTAAGATATCTTATCTTTGGAGGGTTATTTTCCTATAAAAAGGGTTGGATTTCCACAAATCCGGAGGCCGCTTACATCCGCTATCACCTCACTTACACCTACTACACCGCTGCGGCATACTCCAGTTGGGAGTTTTGAAGAACCTTTTTGAAGGTTGAAGGAAGATTGAAGATCATAGCTTTTATAGCTTTTGGAGGGTTTTGTAAGATTGTCTTTGATTCCCTTCCTTGTTGTCTTCTCTTGTTGGATTTATATCCAAGGAACGCTTTTGTTGTGATATTTGATTCAGTTATTGAAGTCTTTTCATTAAATTCTTCTTGTTCAAATATTCACCTTCTTCCCATATATTTGATTAATACTTTCATAATGATGATGAGTGGCTAATTTCCTTGTGTTATTCTAGGGTGATTGGCTGAAGGTTGTAGGAAAAACAATGATAGAATAATCTTAGATTTCAGTAGGACCCTGAAAGTTCGAGTCTTTAACCTTAACCCTAAGCATCTCGCTCAGTCGATGAACATCTCGGCCGGGGTCGAATTTGGCTGACCGAGGTGACTTATCTGATCCTAAATTGAGAGTTAAGTGTTAGAGTTTGCCAAATCCTATTCTTATTACACCTTTCCTGGTTCAAAGCAAGCTTAGGATGAGACTTACCCGGTAATTCCATAGTTTGTGTACCAACAATCATAAGTGTAGGTAATAAAGGTTTATCCTTTATTGGGGTTTGAGTGTGCTTCCATCCCATCTTTGTGAGTTAGCCTGAGACTTACCCGGTAAAGGTTGATTCTATTCCCTTAGATGGTGTGTTAGTTTGAGGTTATAGTTCTTTATCTTGATTCCTTGAGACTTACCCAGTAATAGGAGTTACGGTTTAGGATTAGTGAGTAGAGAGACTTACCCGGTGATCTATTCCACTTTAGTAACATCTTCCCCATGCAAAAACCTCAGCTTTGTCCGCTTATCTTTAGATCTTGATTTGGAACCACAACTAGACGCTTTAATCCCTAGAATTGCATGTTTGCTTTATTGACTTCTTATTCATCTTTGATTGTGTTGATTGCTCTTTGTGGTTAGTATTTATGAAGCTTACCGTTATCGACTTTGTTTCACCGAGTCCCTGTGATCGACCCCTGTAATTCCTTGCTTTTACTGCGATTGACCCGTACACTGCGGGTTCGCATCCTTGTTTTAAGCTTAAGTCTAGGGTTATAAATTTAAAGCTTGCACACACCATTTGGAGCGAACACCGCCGCAGGGGCGGGGCTTGTTGCCGCGGGGGCGGTGGCAAGGGCTTTTTGCAAACGCAGGCTCAGCGCCGGGGGCGGCACTGGGAAGGGGTGTCACCGCAGGGGCGGGGACACTAAGCCGCAGGGGCGGTTTTCTTGACAGAGGCTCCTCTTCTTATTCCTTCGGGTTGCCTCCCGAATAGCGCCTTTGTTTTACGTCGTTGGCTCGACGTAAGGGTTCTACCTCTCTGATTGTGCCTCCTCCAGCACCACCTTGGAGTTTATAAAAGTCTGTGAAGGCAATACTCCGAAAAATCTAGTTTCGATCCTTGTTATGGTTTCCACCATTAGCCCAACCTGTTTTTCAAGGTTCTTGATGCTGGATTATTTTGTTTGAACATGAGTAGCAAAATGCTTAGTCAAAACCTGCAACATATCCTCAGTTAATTGATACTTACCTTGTCGGGGTTGTTGTTGTTGGTTTTGTTGATCCCTCCAACGATAATTATGTTGGTCACGCCAGTTTGGCATGAAGTTATGTGCATAAGGATCGTTCCTAGGCCTTTGCTGCAGTGGCTGTCCATAACCTACTGCATTCACCTCTGCATCGCCATCCTGGACTTGAGGACACATGTCCGTTGGGTGATATGGGTCAGTACAAATTCCACATGCCTTTAGCTGTTGTGGGGTTCCCATAAGTGTTAATCTCTTCACCATTTCCTTCAGTTCCGCGAGCTCATTGGAGATCTCACTCTTCCCGGAATTCACAGCATGAACACCTCTCTTGGAAGAAGTCCTTCCAAAGTTCCGGGTTCCTTCTGCTAGTTCCTGTATCTTTTCAAAAGCAAGGTCAGGGGTAGAGTTAAGAATGATACCTCCACAAGCCACGTCAACGATCCTCCTTTCGGTGTCAAGCAAGCCATTGTACAAGTACAAGACTAGATCCTGAGTTGAATATCCATGGAAAGGACAATTGGATCGGAGGCGTGCAAACCGCTCAAAGTACTCATAAAGAGTCTCGTCCGCCTCTTGCTCGGTGTTACTTATAGCTTTCTTCAAGCTATTGGCCTTCTTGGTTGGGAAGTATTTCTCCAAAAACGCCTTGTGGAGATTCTCCTAAGTGTCGATGCTCTCGGATGTAAGGTGGTAATACCAATCATCCGCTGCATCTTTGAGTGTGAAGCCGAATGCCCTCATCTTGATTTGCTCTTCGGTAATGTTGGCCGGCTTCGTGCTCATACACACGGTATGGAACTTCCCAAGGTGCTTGATGGGGTCTTCACCACTTAACCCATGGAAAGATGGGAGTAAGTGAATGAGACCTGGCTTGAGCTCGAAGTTGATCCTTCTCCTAATGCGGGTATAGTAACCGCAAGAGGGTATTGAGCCAAATTCGGCTGAGTGAGTTGACGAAGAGTACGATCAGCCATTTCTTGTTGGAGTTGTTGTTGTCTACGTCGCCGGATGTGTGTCCTCTCAATTTCTGGATCAAAGGGAACAAAACCGGAGTTAGTAGCACGGGTTTGGACCATAAAAATGGTCCAAAACAATAATCAATAATAATAAAATAAAAATAACTAAACTCCCCGGCAACAGCGCCAAAATTTGACTAGGACTTTTCCTAAGGTCGTTTATATCCTGTCAAAGTAATTTCCGAACTCAACACTAAAGCAAGTATAGTGATTAAGTAAGGGTCGAACCCAAGAGAGTTTGTGTTATTTTATTAAATTCAATTATTGATTATGGGACAAAGTAACAGGAAAGGGGGGTTTTGGAATGAATTGATGCACACAAAACTAAAAAGCAATTAAAAGAGATTGATAAGATAATGATGAGTGAATCTACACTAGGTTGATTCTTAGCATGCGATTACTACTTTGGTGAGTTCCTTTTACAAGTTTCAAGTAATGTTACCGTCTTGATCATATGTATGTGTTGAGCCAACCGGCATCAACACAACTTAACAAGTTAGTGTTCCGTAAACCTACAAGAACAAGTCACAAGTTAGCTTTCAAACAAAGACTAAGGGATATAAAGAGAAGATTAAAACCGTTAAACTAATCTTTATAATTGTGTTTCTTTTCCTTCAAGCAATTATAACCCGTTATTACTTAAAGGCTACTACTAGGCTAAAGACCCGAACCCGGAATCTATTAATCCTAGTTGTTTGCATGCACTTAGAACCTAAGGTGATCAATCTTAAGTGATAATGAAAACATGCAATTTAGATAAATGAATCTCAAGAAACACAAAATATTACTGAATAAAACTTATATTAAAAGGATAACTTACAACCAAAGTAATAATGCAGCCTCAAATCAACCCAATGTAGCAAGGACAATTAGAAGCTCATTACCAAGGAAGCAAGAGAGAATAAAAGTGGGGAAATGATGGATGATTCTAGCAATCAACCATGGGTCTATTTATACTACAAATGACACTAAATGGGAGTAAATGGCCGGCCAAAACAGCCACCTTGAATGACAGAAAGGTGGTGTCAACAGCCGGAGTAAAGTCTCCGTCGCTGAACTGCAGGGGCGGCCTTCAGATCCGCAGGGGCGGTTCAGGCAAAAACGTTTGATCTTCTTTGTGGCCGCAGGGGCGGCCTGGCAGTTCCGCAGGGGCGGGTCATTAATGATCTTCAAACGTCTGACTCTTAAACTTTTTGTCGCTTCAGATGCTGAGCCATAGGGGCGGCCTAGTGTCAACGCAGGGGTGGTGACACTGACTCTTCACCTTCACAGCTCCACAAGGTGAGACGCCGGTAGAGGCGCAGGGGCGCCGGTCTTCGATTCTTCAGGATAAGTCACCGCAGGGGCGGCGACAGTCTTCGTTCCTGGCGCTGGCGAAGGCGCAGGCTGAGCTCCGGAACGTGGTGTCACCCGTAGGGGCCGTGACACTACTCCGCGGGGGCGGTGAGGCAACAAAAGCTTTGCTTTGTGCATGGTCTTCAACTCCCAAGTGCTAAAACTCCTCTTTTATCTTTTTTTTAGTTTTCTTCTTCTGGATCAAGGAGTTAGTAACATAAACCGACACTAATATGATAAAAAGACTCTAAAAACTAACCTAAATGATAGTGATTCCATCACCTATCACTCGAACGGAATATTCTAGTCCGGAGGTTGGATAATCGGGGCTGAGATGAGAGCTGCCCGGATCTTATAGAAAGCATCTAAACAATCCTGCAAAAAATCAAAAACGGCATCTTTCATCAATAGATTAGTTAGCGGTTTTGAAATATTAGAAAAGTCTTAGATAAATCTCCTATAAAATCCAGCATGTCCTAGAAAACTTCTTATCCCCTTTACCGAAGATGGGGGAGGAAGCTTTTCTATAGTCTTTATCTTCGCCTTATCAACTTCGATCCCTCTATTAGAGATCAAGTGTCCTAGTACAACGCCTTCCTTAACCATTAAGAACTAGGTTAGTGTCTTCACACCTTTGCAACACAAGAGAAAGGTTAGAAAGACAATTATCGAATGAGGAACCATAAATAGAAAAATCGTCCATAAAAACCTCCATGATTTCCTCAACATACTCAGAGAAGATGGCCATCATACACCTTTGAAAGGTGGCTGGGGCATTGCAAAGCCCGAATGGCATCTTCCTATAAGCAAACGTACCCCACGGGCACGTGAATGTGGTCTTCTCTTGATTGTCCGGATGGATCGGAATCTGGAAGAAACCACTATAACCGTCAAGATAACAGAAATAAGAGTGTTGTACTAACCCCTCAAGCATTTGATCTATGAATGGTAGCGGGAAGTGATCCTTCCTAGTTGCATTGTTCAACTTGCGGTAGTCAATGCACATCCTCCATCCTGTCACGGTTCTTGTAGGAATGAGCTCATTGTTCTTGTTGGTGATAACCGTCATTCCCCTTTCTTCAGGACAACTTGAACGGGGCTCACCAACTTGCTATCAGAGATAGGATAGATGATACCTGCGTCAAGTAACTTAAGAACTTCCTTCTTAACAACCTCCTTCATGATCGGATTTAACCGTCTTTGAGGTTGTCTTGAAGGCTTGAAATCTTCTTCCATTAGAATCTTGTGCATGCATAGAGATGGTTTAATTCCTACAAGATCCTCTATGGTGTAACCTAAAGCCTTTTTATGTTTCCTTAAAATAGCAATTATTTTCTCATGTTCATCTTCACTTAAATCGGAACTAACAATTACGGGAAAAGTAGAATTAGTTCCAAGAAATGCATCCTCAAGATGTGTGGGAAGTGGCTTCAATTCCATTGCTATTGATGCCTTTGATAAGTCTTGAGTTGTTACCGACGCTTCCTTAGAAGTCTCTAAGGGTGTGGGAGTAATTGAAGAAGACTCAAGAGCATTTGTGGAAAGAACGGAATTGTTCTCAAAAATTCCCAAAATTACGGCATCACTGTTACTTCCACGGTCGTGGTTTAGGGTGTGGAACTCTCTAATGCTTTGTGAGCTTTATCAACCGAAGTTATGTAGCTCTCCAAACCTTGTAGTTTTCCTAAGATAGTCTCCAACATGGGATTGGGCTTCTCCTTCTCCTTATTGTTTGATCCATTTGATGCTTGCCCTTGGCTTTTCAAAGGAGTAGAAGAAGATGGAGATGTTAGTGAATTTCCAGAATTTGAATTGGAAGTACCGAAATTTTGTTGTTGGTTGGACCGCCAATTATTGTTGGAATTTCGGTTGTTGTTGTTATTCCAATTGTTGTTCCGGTTATTGTTCCGGTTGTCATTCTTATTGCCTTGGTGGTTGTCTCTCCCTAGATAGTTGGCCTCTTGGTCCTTAGCCTTTTGAAGGCTAGTTTTTATGACTTCCTTCAACTCTTTGATTTCATTGTTGAGGGAGAATATTTGAGTTTGTGCAGCTTGTGTTAGCTTAGCTCCTGGATCTCCTTGCTTCCGGCTATTAGGATCCACCTTCCGGTGAGAATACTTCTCAATCACTTGGGCTTTCTTCTCAATGAAGTCTCAAGCGTCATCTTCTCTCATGTCCATAAATGTAGCACAAGACAAAGATTGGAGATTGAATTGTGTTTCCATATCCAACCCTTTGTATTAGATCTCCAATAATTATAGCTTTGAAATGCCATGGTGTGGGCAATCCAATAAGAGATCCTGAAATATTTCCCATGATTGAAACAAACTTTCGTTAGCTTTCATAGAAAATGCATTAATCTTACATCTCAACTCCGCCGTCTTGGATGGCGGAAAGAACTTGGTGAGGAACTCCAAAGATAGATCCTCCCATGTGTTAAGCCTTCCAGTTGGAAGAGCTTGATACCAAGACAAAGCCTTATCCTTCAAAGAGAAGAAGAACGGCTTGATCTTGTAGTTGTTGTTGGTAGCCCTCTTCGGTTTCAATGTCTCCATGAGAATCTCAAAATTTTGCAAATGTTGGTGTGGAGATTCAGCACTCGTTCCACGAAATTGACTTTGGCGAACCATGGTGATAACTTGCGGGCTAAAACTGAATTCCTGGATATCTTCAGCTCCGAAATTCACACCTAGACGGCGCGGTTGCTGAATTGGATCCATTCTTTGCCCAAGATTCCGTGGTTCATCCCCTTCATGAGCAACTCTCACATCTCCAGCGGGAATGCGAGGAACAACTAGTGGTCTAGGGTTGTTTCGAACGGGATGGATCACCGGATCAATGTCCTCTAGTGGCGGCATATCCTCATCCTTATCGTCAGATGATTTAACTCTAATGGACTTAGGCTTCTTGATCTTCTTCTTCTTAGCATCATTCATCTCCAACTTCATATCCAGCATCATAGCCTTGAGCTCATCCATTTGAGATTGATGACGCTCCAATTCTTCCATACGAGCCTTCTCACTGAACTTAAGTTGAAGTTGAACTTCATCCAACTCCGCTTGGATGTTTCTCTCATTGTTTTCAGCCATCTTTTTCTCTTTCAACTTTCTTCTCAAAGTTTTCTCAAGTTCTCGACCGAAAGGAACTAGATATTTGGTAGATCTAGTCTTCGCATATACCTTAAGAATCTGCAAAGATCACTCAAAAAGAGATATCAAATAACAAGAGGAAAGCTCCCAAGCTTGACAACCGAGAACCGAAATTTGGTCTAGACGAAATCCCCGGCAACGGCACCAAAAACATGTTCGCCCAAAAGCGTGCGTGCAAATAAGTTTTAATTTATAAAACTGGAACAAAAGCAAGCGAACCCGCAGTGTACGGATCGGCGTAGTTAAGCAAGTATTCTAGTGTATCGAACTCAGGGATTTGGTGAGTCAAATTCAGTTTCGGGAAATCAAGCAAGTAAAAGTATAAAAGCTTTGCAAAAATTGGGGAAAACAGCAATCCTAAAGATCCAAGTCTCTAATTGTGGCAATCGATTCAAGATATTCTATAGATATAAGGACAGAGTTGAGGTTGTAGAGGTATAACTAATGTAAGGTTGAGTACGGTGAAGTTCCAAAACCCTATATAACTCACCCAAGGAAACTCTCTATAAAGGTTGTTGATGCTGCAGTATAGAAAGGATCTAAAGGTAAGAATTAATCTCAAATACCCATGCTCAAACCCAAAGAATCAAAGATAAACTAAAACGGTTAAGATGTGACACTCGAAACCGAAATAGAGGATGTTGAGTCTCACTACTACCTAGGAAAGGCAAGCCAAGGCTAGGTTAAAGCAACTCTTTAACTTTGGATTAAAGCAAAAGCAAAGGTCGTAAAACAGAGAAAATCACGACTAGATCTTGAGATTCCACGGCCGTGGAACTCAAGAACAGACCGTAATTTAGGGTGTCGACGAGGTTTCTTACACTCTCAGGGTCCAATATGTTTATGATCGATCTATCATTATCTAAGCCACAACTATCAACCCTTAACCTTAGAATTACTAAAGGGTTTTAGCCAATAATCATCATCATGATATCAAAAATCAAGTTTAAAACAGAAAAGGTATAAAACTCCGAAAACTCAATAATTATCCAATAAAAAAACTCAAATCCAAAAATAAGTATATGTCTGATGAATGTAGAAAGTAGAAATAAAAATCCTCACAACGATCTAGAGAAATAACGAAGAACGGGATGTCAATCCGTCCTCCAATCGAAACCCTAAGATATCCCGAAAGTACACAATCTCCAAAATCACGTCTTTCACAAGCCACAATCCGCATCTCCAATCCTTCTCTCAATCTCGAAAGCAAAATGAACCCTCAAGCAGCCGTCTTCGAAACTCCCTTCTCAAGCCTTCTTATAGGACAAAATAGGGTTACGAGAAAAGCCCAATAACCGTCGCTGATGTGGCAAATATGACACGTCATCTTTGTCATGGAAATCACGGTCTCATAACTTTCCACGGCCGTGGTTTTGACCGTGTAACTTTCCGTTGTGCTCCAATGTCACTTTCCACGATCCAATGCCAAATCCACGGCCGTAATTTAGGGCGTGGAAATCCAATTCTTTGTGAAAGCTTTTATTTTGTGATGTTCTTCATTCATGCTCCTTCCTTAGCTTCTCCAAAGCATCTCTTTGCCATCAAGCATAATCAAATACTCCTTTCCTTCCATATTTTGCTCTAATCCAAGCCCTTATTCACCTATAAACAAAACAAAGCTAGTGTAGATCTCTATATCGACAAAGTGGGTGAACGAGCTCATAATTGCTTCAAACTCATATCTATGTACACATAAAAGAGGGAAAAACAACTAAAACAAGTGCCTAAAATATAGTCATATTTCATGCTAACAGGAAGTCAATCATGATGATGAGTAACTCGGCACCATTCACATAGCCGGGTGTTTGTGTCTTGCCAAAGTCGGATTGATCGATATGCCTAACGGGTCATGGTATGTGCATCAAGGGTTTGAGGCATCTCGAGAAATTGATGATTATTGATCTCCTAGGCTTCGGTTATTGTGCACCTCTGTCCATGCATCCCAAAAAGTAAAGTAAAATAAGCAAAGCTTATAGGTGGAAGATGTTGTGATTCAAAGAAAGTGAAGAAAGATCATATTCCCGGATTCTAGCACCGCATTATCCTATATACATCCTACCCTAACACGTTTCTTGACCTCTTTTGGAAGCCCTTGAGACCTCGAGCTTGTTGATTGATTTGGTGGTTTAAACTGGACTATACATGATTGATTTCGATAAATTTGATTTATTATGCATTCTATGATTTTATGCAAAGATGAACAGCTTTCTTATATTTATAAAATGTTTTGATCATGTCTTGATTTTATTTGCCATGAAGCATTCTCTTAGGGTGATCTATGAGTGGAGCACACCACCAAAAGGTTTTGAAATGTTTTTCATTGATCTCTTTGACTTATAATCCATTCTATCTTGTATCTAAGATTTGGAACTTGCTTGGGGACAAGCAAGGGACAAGTATGGGGTATTTTGATAACATGTATTATAGTCTATATTTTGGGATTGGTTTAGACATTTATCTTCATAAATCTGCATGTATGGATGTATATTCTGCGATTATATTGTTGTTTTGTCTACCTTTGCGGGAATCGAGGTCTACATCTAATTTCGTTGTAATTGTAGGAAAAATAGCACGTTTTGGACCAAAATGGAGCTAAGGAAGCTAAGGAGTCATTGGAGCTACTTTCTGGAGTTTTGAAGAGTTAAAAGAAGATCTCAAGAAGAATGGAAATGAATTAGAAGATTGATTTTGGACCAGATTCGAGATGACAAACCTTCAGCTGAGACTCACCTTGGTCAGCTACAGTACCACCTCGACCGAGGTGATCTTGAGGAGCGTCTGGATCGAGGCGAACTGATGACGGGACATGAGATCTTTATTTTTGGCTAAGATCTTATATTTTTGGAAAGTGTATATCACATATTTTTGGCTGGATTTCTCCTATATAAAGGGTTGGATTTTCCGCAATTCAACCAACTTCGGATCATTGATTTTCTAGAGGATTTTCTGAAGAGTTTTAAAGAAGTTTTGAAGGAAGTTTTGAAGATTGAAGTTCAAGGAAGGAAGAAATCAAGTTGAAGTTGGCTTTGAAGGAGTTTGTAAGATCTTCTTAGTTTGGCTTTTTGTTTTGTTGTCTTTTCTGATTTGTGATTGAGGAACGCCAATTGTTTGTTTGATTCATTCAGTTATTGAGACCTTTGTCTTAAGGTTTTCTTGTTTGAATATTGATTCCTTTCTTATAAATTTGATTATCGTTATCATGATGATTGTTGGCTAAGTTCTTTATGCGATTCTAGGGTGATTGGCTAAAAGTTGTTGGAAAGACGATGATAGAATGATCTTAATCCCAATAGAACCCTGAAAGCTCGAGCCTTTACCTTAACCATAGAATACCTCGGTCAGTGATTGAACAACTCGGCCGGGATGGAATTTAACTGAACGAGGTGAACCTTATCTGAGTTAAGAGTTTCTGTTTGCCAAATCCTATCCTTGTTATACCTTTCCTGGTTCAATGCAAGCCTAGGATAAGATTTACCCGGTGATTCCTTTGCTTGTTTACCCAAGATCATGAGTGTAGGTAATAAAGGTTTATCCTTTATTAGGGTTTGAGTGTGCCTCATTCCATCTTTGAGAGTTAGCCTGAGACTTACCCGGTAAAGGTTGAATCTATTCCCTTGGGTGATGTGTTGGTTTGAGATTATAGTTCTTTTCCTTAGTACCTTGAGACTTACCCACTAAAAGGAGCTTTGGTTTGGGATAGTGAGTAGTGAGACTTCCCGGATGATCTATTCCCACCTTAGAAACACCTTCCCTTTGCAAACTTCAGCTTTGTCCACGTTATCTTTTGAGATCTTGAGTTGGAACCACAACTGGATGCTTTAATATCTAGAATCCGCATTCATTTATCTGACTTTTATATCATCTTTGATTGCTTTAATTAGCTGCTAGTAGTTATTTGACAACCTGATTACCGTACTTTGTTTCACCATAGTCCATGTGATCGACCCCTTGAATTCTTGCTTTTATTACAATTGACTCGTACACTACGGGTTCGCATATTGTTCGAGCATACTTCTTGGGTTATAAATATTAAAGCTTGCACACACCTTTTGGAGCGAATATACGGTGAAATTGTTGCCAAGCTAAGGGTCGGGACCCATCGTGAGGTCCCGCCCGTAGCATCCCGATATCCCACGGATTTGGGGTGTTACAGAAACTTTCCGACCTTTCCGAAAATAAATGAAAAAATATATAAAAAATACTCGGGAAAGCTATTTTACGTCGTAAAACACTTTTAATAATAATAAAAATTTAAGCTACTAAAAATATCAATAGATGTAGAAAAATAAACAAAGAAAACGCACCCAAATAAGTGGGGCGTTACATCTGTTGCGTGATCGATGGGTTGGATGGGGCGCATCTGTGCTGATTGCTGGTGTCGACTGTAGAGGAGAAACGCGAGGCCGGAAGTGCTGCGAGGAAGACGAGGCCAAGAGGTGTTGTCGTTGATCACCGCTGAAAACCTCCATGAGATTGATGGTATGCATGAAAGGGAAACGCAGGAAGAACGGAGGGTTATGGCCGTTAGGGTTGCTGAAGGAGCGTGGGAGCAAGGGCTTTCATCAGCCTTGTGATGGGCCCATCCGGCTTGCCCATGACAGCCCAGCTGGCGTGTCCAGATGGGCCCGGATGGCTCAACTAATTGAAACAAAACCTCCTACGGTTTTAAGATGACTAGAGGAATCATGTATTTTATGTGAGTAGAAATCCTCACATAAAATAAAGAGATTGAAGAAACGTAATACTCAAAAGCACAAAGAAAGATAAGGTGACGGAAAAAGACTGAAACCGGTCGACTTCCGGTTTGTCTCGAAAATAACCGGAAGTAAAATTTACGGTTATTACAACACTTACTCGCTTCCCGAAAGACAACGGTATAAGATCAAAAGAAGTTAAGGAGAATAACTAAACCGCATAGTCATTATAACGGAAAGATAGAGAAGAATGATAAATCTTAGCTTTCTTAAGCACACATCCTTCAATGAATTCATCCAAAGACATGAATGCTATAACCTGAAAATCCATGTGATTATGCTCAATCTGCAATGGTTCTAGCTCACCCAGAGGAGCCCTTGAAGGTGTTGCATTGGTGCCTGCAGTGGATCGATTTATAGGAAAATTCGGATTATCCCCAGAAAAATCGCCCGATGTGGTTTCAAGAACAAGTCGATTTTCTTCACTGGATTGCTCTTCTCTAACGCCCCAATTTTAGGCGCGTTTGCGATATTTATTTTCCAACGGTTATCGATATATTTTAATATCTCAAGTATGTTTCACGAGTATCTTTAAGTCGTAAATTTTATGTTTCGGGTATATGTTATATTAATATGTTAACGGTATTTTATTATTATTTAAATCTCGTAATTTAGTTACGAGATCGATTTCAACATCGCAAAGTATATTTTTGCTAAGTTTAAGTATATACTCGAGAGGTCAGAGGTAGGGATACCATCGAGGTAGCCCTACCGCTGACCTCTCGGCATTCAGCATCTCTGTTGCTTGGTGTCCCTTCACGCAAGCCTCTCCTTCCTTATCCTCTGCTCCTCTCAACCTCATTCTTCCCACACACCCCAGCAACCTCTCGAGCTCTCTTCCCTCGACCTAAAAAACTCCACTGCCTCGTCCCTCATCGAGACCACTGTCAAGAAGGATGCGCACAACCATTTACGCCAAAAGGGGGAGTTGCTAGATGCCAGGAATCGAAGCCACGTCGCCTACATACCACTAGTCGACACCGGAGGGCCCGTCGGATCAGTCGACCATCGACACCGCCGGAGCAGCCCAACCTCGACCTCCCTTCGTTTTCCCTCTCTGCAACGTTCTCTTCCTCTCTCGCAACCCTCACCCTCTTCTCTTCTCTTTTTGTCGGCCCTTCCGGAACTCTAGAGTCACAACACCCTCCTCCTTGTCACCTCCAGAGCCTCGACGCCTCTACTTGCCTTTTCACCTCGAGCCATCATTGGGAACCTTTGCTCTTCTCTTCCGCAAACCAGAGAGCAACCAGGGAAGCCACTACAACATCGCGGGGAAGGAGCCACTGCCGTCGGATCCTCCTTGTAGCCTCCTCACCGCCATTGAGGAGCACCTCCAGGGAGCTTACTGCCGCCACCGCCTATGCCGGAGAAGGCCCCTGCCAGTTCTCCTCCTCGCCGCCTCTTGTTCTCCTTTCCCCAGCCGCGTTGCTACCCTAGTTAGATTCAAAGAAGAGCCTTTTTCCATTATTGCAATCGGGGCCCCCCTGATTTCATTGTAATTACAATATTTACCCATGTTTCTCATTTTCAGTTATGACCCAGGTTTTTGAGAGTTTGCATTTATGCCCTCTGTAGGAAATTAATTACAGATTTTGGCCTGATTTCTTATTTACAATTTTTGACCCAACTTTTATGATTTAACTATTTTGCCCCTTGTTGGATTTTTATGGTTTATGGCCCGAAGATTTAATTGCGGTTTATGACCTAGTTTCTAAAATTGTATAATTTGCCGGAAAGTGTTTTTAAGTTTTTAAACTCGGTCTAAATTATGGGGGATTATTCTTATAGTTTTTATATACAATGTAGTATGTCCAAATTTAGCGTTATGCTAAATTTGTTCAGTTTGGTGATAGGTTCGGAAGCTCCCCGTCTAAGGCCAACAAATCCATATCGACATCTATAGATCATCTTCCGTCTTTTGACGTCGCGTGAGTACCCTTTCCCTCGATCTAGTTATATTTAGCGGTAGTATCATGTTAGGTTGGATCTAGCATAACTTAGAGTGAATGCCAAGTAGTGGCTTTGAACCTTAGGTGAGTTTTGAGGATTTGGTATTGTTTGATGGATTGATGTTTATTCTAAGCTTGAGGTAGTATTGTTATCTTATGAGGTAGTTCATTGCTTTAAGTTGTATGTTGAGCTTTTAAGAATTTAGGGGTTGAGGTTGTAGGATTGTTGAGATTGTGGAGACTAGTACGAGAGTATCCTAGTCTGTTTTGATGGTTATGAACTTTTGAGATTGTGAGGACTAGGAGTTTGTTATCCTAGCATGGTTATGGTTTACGATCTTGCGAGATCATTGGGACTAGAAGTCTAAGGACTTCTAGAATGTGAGAGAGATGTTGATTGTGTGCCTTGTTTTGACCAGGCGTTGAGTGCCTTCCTACGGGAAGTTGAGAGCGGTGATTAGCGGGATTATCTTTGGGACAAGGTAAGTCTCCGGACTTACTTAGCTCGTATTCCTTGTATTAGCATTGATGTGTGTTTGGTGGTGTGTGTTTATTGTTTATTGTTTATAACAACTAAACCAGAATTAGGATTACCGACCTTTATATTATTTTGGCCCAAGTGTATGATAACGGGTGATGACAACTTGCCTAGCTCCCGCGAGAGCTAGGAGGTTCTCGGCGACTATCCCGTGCTGGTAGACGGTCGGATGCATCAGTACCATTCCATGCCGGTAAGTAGGGACCGGGGCGAGTTTCGGTGACTCTCGTGTCACAACCTAAGTTGAATTAGAACAGGATACGACTTAATAATAATGAAGATAATAAACCGGATTGGTGTGCTTTTAAGTATGTTGTGTGCTTGCGGTGTTCTACTTGTGTATGTGCCTTTCCCGTTAATTCCAATGCTTCGAATATGAGCTAACTATTTTATGCCGATGGTTGTAGATTGCCTTACAAGTTAGGATTGTGGCCGAGAGATCCGGAAGAGTTGGCCGCCGGGGTCCGTACATTTTAGGAAGGATTTTTGGATGGAGTTGAGTTGTGTTTTGTCCTTCGATTGTTGTATTTTGTATGCCGCGTGTATGGCGTTTATTTTTGGATTGTATCTCGGCTGAGGTCTTTTGTTATATTCTTTCGGGTTTCATATCATATGCATAGAAAAATGATTTTCGGTTTTGCCTTTATTTGCGCCATGTTGGAAAGGTCCGGTGAAATTATTGTCAAGCTAAGGGTCAAGACCCATTGTGAGGTCCCAACCCGTAGCGCCCCAAGTCCCGCGGATTCGAGATGTTACAAAAGTGGTATCAGAGCCCTAGGTTGACAACAATGGCACTCGCAATCTTCTAAAGGCTGAATGAGGAATAAACAGAACCCACACGGGTTCCAACTTTTCATTTTCAAAATCACATGCATGAGTCGGGGTAGAATGTACGGACCACCACTTATCCCGCGGATCTCGGCAGCTTAGTTTATTGGATTTTGATATGTATATATATGTATATATAGATATGGATATGAGGTTTGTAGTTATGCATGATGAAATTGATGTGTATCTTTGTGGATTGTAGTTGCATGATTGACATTATTTATGTGTCTAGTTGTATATATGAACAATTATATGTTTTGGACCTTGTATTGTTGTAATGGAATGCCGAATGCGTGATATTAGTAGTAATATGGACTTAGGACATATATAGTGTAACACCCTAAATCCACAGGACTTGGAATGCTACATTGGGCTAGGATCTCACAATGGATCCTGACCCTAGCCTGAGAACAAGTTCACTGGATCTTACAACAAGGCACAAGTAGAGGAAAACCAAATACATAAAAGTTGTATGATACATCAAAAGTGTTTACAAACACAAAGCCGAGTACAAAGCATCAAACATAAACATCTGATACAAAAGATCCCAACCCACGCATCCTAATGTACAGAAGTCCTCGGTTGGTCACACCATCTAGCTCATTCTGTAGTCTTCCTAACCTGCAGATCAACTACAATACGGTATACACCGTTAGCTACAACAATAGATAAGCATGAAGGTAATACCACAAACACACATCAACATCTCATACATGCAATTCTACACACATTCATTTATTATCTTTCATTACGTTATTCCATTACTAATATAACTTCTTTTGTAACACGAGGAGCCTTAAGAACCTCGTCCCTTTTCCCTGTTGACACAGGGGTTTTGCATGGGGGTGATCATCACTCGTCCCCCCTGTGTTACTGGCTTCCATGCACCTCCACCTAACCCGCAGGCGGAGACCGGTGGTTACCGCTCTGTTATAATACACTAGGGCCATATAAATGTAATAAATGGTCATCCTAGACCGGTGGTTACCTCTACCTCTAATCGGTCCTGGAGTTAACCCCTGAGTAGCAGGTGTATCTGGGACTCTCTGTTGTCCCTGTGTCTGATGCTGAGGCGGTCTCTGCCCACCTCTTACTGCACCTGCAGGGGAAGAACCCTGTTGTGATGACGCCTTGCCCTGACGGCAAAACGTAGCTCTATGTCCTGGTTTCCCACACGAGAAGCAAGTCAGTGGTGCTTTAGGGCAATCGGTCCTCACATGTCCATAGTCCCGCATTTGTAACATTGCCAGCCTCTCTCAACTGTATGTGTAGACACTAGAACACTCGAGCGGCTCTGAGTCCGACCTCGCCCGTATCCAGATGCTCCTGTATCAGTCGGTGTGGTACGTTGTCTCTTCTCAGACCGTCCTATTTGAGAAGTCCTCCTTTGGCTAGCTCTCTCTCTCATAGGCAGAGGCCCGATCCCGTATTAGCCAATGAGTCACAGTGAAATCCCGCCATGTATGAGCATGTGCTCTCCCTCAAACGAAGGGCGAAAAGGTACACATGCTGGTCCTCAGATGGTGCAGCTGGACCCAACAATGCTAGCTCAGTCTGGAAGCGGCGAATAGCGTCTGTAATGGGTACGCCCTCAAAACCCGCCTCCACGAAGTCCTGTAGTTTCTCCCTCCTAAGTGAGGCAGGGCTGAACTACTCTCTCAACATAGTCCTCATCTGCTCATAGAGATTGTACTAGCTATATTCGTCTGTCCTCTGGGCAGCGAATAGACTCTAAAGCTGAGTTTACATGCCTAATCCACACCTCAATCTCTAGGCCGATCTCCCCAGAGAAGTGTGGTACTCCCTGTTGGTGGAATGCCTTCAACCAGGTTTTTGGTCGAGGCCCTCTGGTCTCCTCCACAACTCGAGCTGGCTCAACAACACGAACCGGTGCAGCTAGCACCTGAGTAGCTCCATGGGATCTCTCAGATGATCACTCATGCCGTGGCAAATCTAGGGCTCGTCTACCCGATCTGATGGCGTCCTCAAAATGCCTGAGATAATCTCTGAACTCTGATCCACCCATAGAGACACGGTCTGAGCCATCAGACTGGCCTGGATGGGCCGGCTGTCTCCTAGACCCACCACTCCTCGTAGCTGGAACTACGCTCTCAACAACCTCCTCAGGAGCCTCCTCCACCACTGGTGGATCTGTAGTGGGAGTTGGTCCCTGCCCTATCCCTCCTGGAGGGTGAGGTGGTCTACCTCTACCTCTGCCTGCAGCAGTAGCTCTAGTCCGAGCCATCTGTTGGGTATGCACACCTAACGTATAAGGCTCTATATAGGTCATATTTATAGATATATATATATATATATATATATATATATATATATATATATAATACTTAATAGTACATGCATACACATTATCACATAAGAGATATCTATGTATATATATATATATATCTATACTATCGAGATCCTCATATGGGTGACGGCTTCTGTACATACTATCCCAAACATCTGTACTCGCTTTAAAACCAAAACCTTTTGAAAAGTCAGACCCCGTGTGGGTTCTGTTTATTTATCCACTCTACCTTTATTGCAGATAGAAAGTGTCATTGTTGCCAACCTAAGGCTCTGATAACAACTCTGTAACACGGCAAATCCACAGGACTTGGAATGCTACATTGGGCTAGGATCTCACAATAGATCTTGACCCTAGCCTGACAACAAGTTCACTGGATCTTACAACAAGGCACAAGTAGAGGAAAACCAAATACATAAAAGTTGTATGATACATCAAAAGTGTTTACAAACACAAAGCCGAGTACAAAACATCAAACATAAACATCTGATACAAATGATCCCAACCCACACATCCTAATGTATAGAAGTCCTCGGTTGGTCACACCATCTGGCTCACTCTGCAGTCTTACTAACATGCAGATCAACTACAACACGGTATACACCGTTAGCTACAGCAATAAATAAGCATGAAGGTAATACCACAAACACACGTCAACATCTCACATATGCAATGCCATACACATTCATTTATTATCTTTCATTACGTTATTCCATTACTAATTCACCTTCTTTTGTAACACGAGGAGCCTTAAGAACCTCGTCCCTTTCCCCGTTAACACAGGGGTTTTGCATGGGGGTGATCATCACTCGTCCCCCCCCCCCCCACATGTGTTACTGGCTTCCAGGCACCTCCTCCTAACCCGCTGGCGGAGACCGGTGGTTACCGCCCTATTATAAAACACTTGAGCCATATAAATGTAATAAATGGTCATCCTAGTCCGATTTAGGTTATAAATGCACAATCATATAAAAACACACAACGATCACAATCACACAAATCCATAACTGAACGCTAAGTAAGTCCTATGGACTTATCTCATACACTCGTATACAATACCACATCACAACTTCGCCTTGGGGAAGAAACCAACTCCTGCAATAGCAAAGCACACAACATCATACACTGCAAGGGTTAGGAGACTCGTCTCCATAACCATAACCAACCTACAACCTCAATCTAAACCTCAAATTCACAACAAGCTCACAAATGCCTACAACATAACCTCAACATCAACACAAGTGCCTAAGGCACAACTCCAACATACAACACATCCTAATCACACTAGCCTAGCTACTAACTAAGCCAAGGCCAAAGGAAAGGAAGGAATGAAGACATACCAATAAGGTATGCACCAACAGAAGCAAGAGCACAAGGATGATCCAGTGAGGCGTAGGGGCGGCTCACCAAAGGCACAGGGGCGGCTCACACACAAGGCACAGGGGCGGCTGGAGTCAGGCGCAGGGGCGGCCAACTATGCAGAGAGTTGGTCCCGACTTCTCCTCAATCCCTTTCTCGACTTTCTTCACTTCTTCAACATACCACATCAACATATACACATATATACACATATATGATCATCAACCATCCAGGAAAGGGACCAACACAAGCCTAGCTTGTGATTCTAAGCTAGAAAAGAAGAAAGAAGGAAGGAAGAGAGATGAAGGAAAAGAGCTTACCACAGCAAGCCCTAAGTTGCAGCTATGGAGCATCAGCACGTCTATCACCTCAACACAACACCAACAACCTTTAGCAACATCTTCATGAGCATCCAAGGCCAAAACCACACTCAAACTCACAAGATCCCACTCACAAGAGCAAGAAGAGATCAAAGAAAAACAAGGAGGATGAGAGTAGAAGATGAAGAACGTGGAGAGGATGAAGAAGCTGGAATGAGGTAAGAAACCCCTTATCTGAAGCAAGGCAAAGCTTATAAGAGAAGCCAACCGTAAAGCACGGTCAAAGAGTAAACAAAAGTGGATGCACTCATACAAAGCCGTAGGGGCGGCTAGCCCAGGGCGCAGGGGCGCCTAGCCCCTGGGGCGGCCCAGGTGGTGCGCAGGGGCGGCTGACTGGGTCAAGGCAAGGCTCACTAAAGCTCAACTAGGCTCTTAGGCTCCAAGGACTAGGGCTCTTACATCACACCCCCTAAAAACAAGTGTAGTCCCGAAACTTGCAAAGATCTCAAATCCTCTCGGACCCATAAGCCGAGGTAAACTCTTTCCTCAAGAACATCAGGTCACCACCTATAACATTCTGTATCCTCAACACAACATGGAGGAATCACAACTCCAGTATAACAACTCTACACAAGGCCTAAAGGAAGATCATCTCTAGCCAAACACTAACCACATCACACTAGCATAGAGGAAAGCCGTTTCCAGCCACAACGTACACATATCACTACTATGTGGAGGAAAACCATCTTCACTCACACTATGTCCATCAAAGGTAGCATTGAGGAAAGAACCATCTCCAGCTAATCCTAACACACATACCATAGCATGGAGGAAAGAACCATCTCCAGCTATACCTATCTCGTACTAGCAAACAAGATCTAACAGATCATATGCACATATCACAGCTAGCACGAAAACACAGCATATCATATAAGCACATAACATGCATTCACCAAGAAGGCACTAAGATCTACTCGTGGATCCTACTGGTGCATCTAGCTCAGCACAAAACTCTGGATAGTTCCTCTGGATACTATCCTCTGTCTCCTAGGTAGCCTCATCTTGTCCTCGTCTTGACCACTGTATCCTCATGATAGCATGAATTATAGTCTATATTTTGGGGTTTGTTTGGACGTTTTATCTTCAATAATCTGCATGTTTGTATGTATAATATGTGATTATATTACCATTTCATCTACCTTTGCGGGAATCGAGGTCTACATCTAGTTTTGTTGTAATCGTAGGTAAAATGGCACGTTTTGCATCGAAAAGGAGCAAAAGGAGCTATGGAGTCATTGGAGCTACATTCAGGAGCATAAGGAACCATCCAGGAAGCATAGCCATGGATTAAAGATTCACTTTGGACCAGATTTAAGAGATTTCACATTTTGTTGTGATTCACCTCGGTTGACTACAGAGTCACCTCGACCGAGGTGATCCAAAGGAGTCGACTCGACCGAGGCGAACACCTGGGACGCGGCGAGAATATTTTATTCTTGGCTGAGATCTTTTATCTTTGGAAAGAGATCTTATATTTTTGGGCTTGGCTCCTGGAAGGAAGAAGATATGATAGATGATATATTTTAACTATTTTTATGGGAAGAGATCTTTCTAATATATCTTATCTTTGGAGAGTAATTTTCCTATAAAAAGGGTCGGATTTCCCACAAATCCGACATCCGCATACAATTGGAGATCCGCTATCACCTCGGTTACACATACTACACCGTAGCAGCCATACTCCAGTTGGGAGATTTGAAGAACCTTTTTGAAGGTTGAGGAAGAATGTCTTTAGCTTTTATAGCTTTTGAAGGGTTTTTGTAAGATCATCTTAGATTCCCTTCATTGTTGTCTTGTCTTGTTGGATTTCTATCCAAGGAACGCTTTGTTGTTATATTTGATTCAGTTATTGAAGTCTTTTCATTAAATTCTTCTTGTTCAAATATTCACTTTCTTCCCATATACTTGATTAATACTTTCATGATAATGAGTGGCTAATCTCTTTGTGTGATTCTAGGGTGATTGGCTGAAGGTTGTGGGGAAAACAATGATAGAATAATCTTAATCACAGTAGGACCCTGAAAGTTCGAGCCTTTAACCTTAACCCTAAGCATCTCGCTCAGTCGATGAACATCTCGGCCGGGGTTGAATTTGGCTGACCGAGGTGACTTATCTTATCCGAAACTGAGAGTTAAGTGTTAGAGTTTGCCAAATCCTATTCTTATTACACCTTTCCTGGTCCAATGCAAGCTTAGGATGAGACTTACCCGGTAATTCCTTTGTTTGTTTACCTAAGATCATAAGTGTAGGTAATAAAGGTTTATCCTTAATTGAGGTTTGAGTGTGCTTTCATCCCATCTTTGTGAATTAGCCTGAGACTTACCCGGTAAAGGTTGATTATATTCCCTTAGATGGTGTGTTAGTTTGAGATTATAGTTCTTTATCTTAATTCCTTGAGACTTACCCGGTAATAGGAGTTACGGTTTTGGATTAGTGAGTAGTGAGACTTACCCGGTGATCTATTCCACTTTAGAAACACCTTCCCCTTGCAAGACCTCAGCTTTGTCCGCTTATCTTGAGATCTTGAGTTGGAACCACAACTAGATGCTTTAATCCCTAGAATTGCATATTTCCTTTATTGACTTTTATCATCTTTGATTGTTTTAATTACTTGTGGTTAGTAATTGCTAAAGCTTACCGTAATTGGACTTTGTTTCACTAAGTCCCTGTGATTGACCCCTGGAATTCCTTGCTTTTTTACTACGATTGACCCGTACACTGCGGGTTTGCATGCTAGTTTTAAGCTTACGTCTAGGGTTATAAATTTAAAGCTTGCACACACCGTTTGGAGCGAACAAGTTTTTGGCGCCGTTGTCGGGGACTTGGTCTAGACCGAGCCGGTTGCGGTTTGCTTTCGGGGCACTTGCCCCTGTTGCTACTAACTACTCTTTCTATGAGTTTTGTAGTTTTCAGGATTTCCGATGACTACATTTGATCCAGCCTGGATAGCAAGACAAAGTGCTAGGGCGGACCATTATGAATACTTGGAGGAGAAGTACTCCTTCTATTGGTTCAACAATGAATGGGAAAGAGAAGAAGCCATTCAGCGTGAACTTGCGATGTGGGATGAACTGAATGTCCCTAAAAAGATTTGTGAGCAACCTCTTGAAGATTCCCTTGAATCAAGATGGGAGAGGTTGATGAAGAAGGTGGAGGAGCTCAAGGAAAGCACCCTATCCTATGCTAAGCCGGAAGAGGAGCATAAGGAAGTATTGCAAGTTCCAAGCACCCCTCCAATCAAACCAGAAGTTTCTCCTGAAGCTTTTGAGGGAGAAGAAGATTTGAAAGATTTCGATCTAACTGTTGAGACCTCGGGCGAGGTGAAAGAGAGATCGACCGAGGTGGAAGAAAAATCTGTAGAACTGGAAGAGGAAGATGCGGAGAACCTTGGCCAAATTACTGAGACTGTGGTCAAGGTGGAAGAAAGACCAGCTGAGCTGAGAAGGATTTCGTGCGTGGATTATCAACCTAACATGAAACTTGTCTCAAGCCTTGGAGAACTTTACAAGGTACATTCTCCTACTTTATTTGAAATCCCTATTAAAATTTCTGAATTTCTCAGGAATGCACCGGAGAGTTGGAGGTCTCTTCCGAAATAACCTCCTAAGATCAAGATGAAACCTCCCTTGCAACTGTTGGAAGAAGATACTCCTTGGATTATAAGGAGTGGAGTTTGCAAACACTACACCATTAAGGCGATGAAGTGTCTCTTGTTCAAGTATGGGGTTGATAGCATGAATTATAGTTGCAAGGGAGCTATGGAGTCATTGGAGCTACATTCAGGAACATAAGGAACCATCCAGGAAGCGTAGCCATGGATTTAGGATTCACTTTGGACCAGATTTGAGAGATTTCACATTCAGTTGTGACTCACCTCGGTTGACCACAGATTTACCTCGACCGAGGTGATCTAGAGAAGTCGACTCGACCGAGGCGAACACCTGGGACGCAGCGAGAATATTTTATTCTTGGCTGAGATCTTTTATCTTTGGAAAGAGATCTTATATTTTTGGGCTTGGCTCCTGGAAGGAAGAAGATATGCTAGATCATATATTTTACTTATTTTTATGGGAAGAGATTATTTCTAAGATATCTTATCTTTGGAGAGTAATTTTCCTATAAAAAGGGTCGGATTTCCCACAAATCCATATCATGCTATACCATCGATCAGGGTTTATACACCCCTGCAGTCATACTCCAGTTGGGAGATTTGAAGAACCTTTTTGAAGGTTGAAGAAGGAAGATTGTAGCTTTTATAGCTTTTGAAGGGTTTTTGTAAGATTACCTTAGATTCCCTTCCTTGTTGTCTTCCTTTGTTTGATTTCTATCCAAGGAACGCTTTTGTTGTGATATTTGATTCAGTTATTGAAGTCTTTTCATTAAATTCTTCTTGTTCAAATATTCACCTTCTTCCCACATACTTGATTAATACTTTCATGATGATGAGTAGCTAATCTCTTTGTGTGATTCTAGGGTGATTGGCTGAAGGTTGTGGGAAAAACAATAATAGAATAATCTTAGATTCGAGTAGGACCCTGAAAGTTCGAGCCTTTAACCTTAACCCTAAGCATCTCGCTCAGTCGATGAACATCTCGGCCGGGGTGGAATTCGTCTGACCGAGGTGACTTATCTGATCCGAAACTGAGAGTTAAGTGTTAGAGTTTGCCAAATCCTATTCTTATTACACCTTTCCTGGTTCAATGCAAGCTTAGGATGAGACTTACCCGGTAATTCCTTTGTTTGTGTACCTAAGATCATAAGTCTAGGTAATAAAGGTTTGTCCTTTATTGGGGTTTGAGTGTGCTTTCATCCCATCATTGTGAGTTAACCTGAGACTTACCCGGTAAAGGTTGATTATATTCCCTTAGATGGTGTGTTAGTTTGAGGTTATAGTTCTTTATCTTAATTCCTTGAGACTTACCCGGTAATAGGAGTTACGGTTTAGGATTAGTGAGTAGTGAGACTTAACCGGTGATCTATTCCACTTTAGTAACACCTTCCCCATGCAAAAACCTCAGCTTTGTCCGCTTATCTTTAGATCTTGAGTTGGAACCACAACTAGATGCTTTAATCCCTAGAATTGCATATTTCCTTTATTGACTTCTATATCATCTTTGATTGTTTTAATTGCTTGTGGTTAGTGATTGCATAAGCATACCGTAATTGGACTTTGTTTCACTAAGTCCCTGTGATCGACCCCTGGAATTCCTTGCTTTTTACTACGATTGACCCGTACACTGCGGGTTCGCATCCTTGTTTTAAGCTTACGTCTAGGGTTATAAATTTAAAGCTTGCACACACCGTTTGGAGCGAACAAGTTTTTGGCGCCGTTGCCGGGGACTTGGTCTAGACCGAGCCGGTTACGGTTTGCTCTTGGGGCACTTGCCCCCGTGTCTACTAACTACTCTACTTGAGTGACTTTTGAAGGTTCATTCTTAGGTATATACGAAGAACCCGCACTAGATAGGAAATCGTTCCTTATGATCCCGAACCAGAAAAGACATACAAACGACGCTTAAGAGAAGCGAAGATGGCCCACCAAGACAATCGCGATCTTGAGGCCGAGTTGAAAGAAGCGCTAGAACAGCTACGCCTCAGCCAGGAAGAATTGAGGCAGGAGAGAGAAGAAACTCGCACCAGGACTGAAGCGATCAAAGCTGATATGGCAGCTTTACGAGACCAGTTTCTACCTCGACCGAGGGAAGATCCTGTTCCATATCCTCGACCGATCCAAGTCCTAGTCGCTGACCCTCGACCGAGGCAGGTCCCAGTACCTGACGCCCCGGCCGAGATACTTCCACCTCGGATGCCAGTCCGAGGTGTTCTTCTTGCACGAATCCCACAAACCCTAGGTCAAAGGATGGACCCCAATCAACAACTGAGGCGTCCAGGAGTAAACCTAGGAGATCCAGCGGACCATGACTATGAACTTCGACCGCAAGTTCTATCCATGATTCGCCAATGCCAGTTCGGAGGGCTAGAGAAGTTATCACCACATCAACATCTTGAAAACTATGAGATCTTGATGGAGACCTTCAGACCCTCAAGGATTGAAAATAACAACTACAAGCTAAGACCTTTTTACTTTTCTTTAAGAGATAGAGCTCTTACTTGGTATCAATCTCTTCCTCCAGGAAAAATTAACACATGGGAGGAGATGACTACGGAATTCTTGACCAAATTCTTTCCCCCCTCAAAGACCGCTGAAATGAGAGGGAAGATCAATGCTTTCATTATGAAGGACAAGGAGAGCTTGTCCAAGTCATGGGAGCGGTTCAAGGACATTCTTTTGGATTGCCCATATCATGGGATTCCAAAGTTAGAGTTATTGGAGATATACTTCAAGCGACTGGACGGAAGCACCCAGTTCAACCTCCAACTACTCTCCGCCGGTACCTTTATGGACATGGCGATTGACGAAGCTTGGGACTTCATCGAGAAGCAAGCTTTGCATATGGAGAAGTACACCCACCAAGGAGCTGAAGGTGGAGTTAAAAGAGTTAACTTCCAAGAAACTCAGTCCAACAACAACCAACTCACGTCTTTGAAGAATGACGTGAAGCAATTGAAGGAACTCTTGGTTGCTCAAACCAAGAAGGAAGAGCAAGGACAAAGGAACAACAACAATGGATACCGTAACAACAACAACGGTTCCCGGAACAACAATTACGACAACAACAATAGAGGATCCAATAGCAACAATTGGAGGGCGAACAACCAAAATTCTGGTAACAATCATTCAAACTCCAACTCTAACGATTCCTCTAATCCTTTCCTTTCTTCCCCTTCTTCTTCTTATACTCTATTAAAGAGCCAGGGGCAAGGATCAAGTTCGTCTCAGCCGGAAAAGAAAGACGCAGTTCTTGAGGCAATCTTGATCAAGCTTAGTGCTATGGAGACTTCTATGACTTCATTTTCGAAGGCCCAAAAGTCCTTTGAACAACAACTTGCAAGTAGGGCGAATGAAGAGCCAAGAGATCCAGGGAAGCTTCCAGCAAGGACGGAAAACAACCCTAAGGACCAGATCATGGCCATAACTACGAGGAGTGGACTGAAAACTGCAGATCCAGTGCCTCGGTCGGTGCCAGTACCGACGAAGACCACCTCGGTCCAGGTGCAGTCGAAGAACACTTCGACCGAGATGCCAACCAAGCTGTAGCCACAGAAAGCGGAGGGGAAAACTGAAGTTTATGTTCCACCTCCTGCATACAAACCACCACTTCCATTCCCCCAGTCAAGGGCCAGAGCACATCTAGACAAGCACTTTGGTAAGTTCCTTGACTTGATGAATAAACTGCATATTAACATTCCTTTCCTTGATGCTATTCTAGGAATGCCCGCCTATGGGAAGTTCTTGAAAGAGATCCTATCAAGGAAGAGGAAACTGGAAGATTTTGGTGAAGTTTGGATGACATCTAAATCCTCGGAGCTTATTCAAATCATGAAGGAGAAGATGCCACCTAAATTAAGAGATCCCGGCTCATTTTGTATTCCCATTCAAGTTGGGGATGTCACTTGTGAAGCCCTTTGTGATCTAGGGGCCAGCGTGAGCATCATCCCGCTGGAGCTATGTGTGAAGATCGGACTTGGAGAGCCCAAGCCGGTCAAGATTCTATTTTACATGGCGGATCGCTCCATCACCCATCCCGTGGGCATCTTGGAGGACGTTCCGGTCAAGTTAGGTAACTTCTATCTACCAATAGATTTTGTTGTACTTGACATTCCCGCAGATTATCCTGTTCCTATTATTCTCGGGAGGCCATTTCTAGCAACTTCGGGTTGCAACGTTGATTGCAAGAATGCCAAATTGAAGTTCAACATTGGCGGTGATGAGGTGGAGTTCGCATTACTTGTAGCCATGAAAGGGGAGCAGCTAAGCGATGATATCTTCAACATCTACGATGAAGAAGAATCAAGAGAATTGGTGAGCTCTATCCTTATTAACGATCCACTCGAAAGAGTTATTAGTTTCAGTTTAATGGAGGAAGGTATAGATGCTTCTTGTGACGCAGATATACGGAGCTTAAAAGCACTGGAAGAAGATCCAGGAGCTAAAACTGAGAAGCTAATCCAGGAGACGAAGATCTTCAGTTTTAGTTCCAGTTGCAGTACCTCGACCGAGCCACTTTCTAGACTGAGCGAGGCGACTTAAGAACATCTCGGTCAACGCCTTTGCGCCTCGAACGAGGTCGATGGTGAGATGATGTCAACTGAGACTACTGAGAATAATAAACTTCTTACTCCCTTCTCTGACATTCATCCTTAGTTGGTGGAACATTCCATCCACCAACTTTCTGATAATAAAGGACCTTGGTATGCTGATATTGTGAATTATCTTGTTTGCCAGGAAATACCGCCCGGATTGACGTACTCTCAAAAGAAGAGATTCTTCAAAGAAGTACGCCATTACTACTGGGATGAACCGCTGCTATTCAAGCACGGGCCGGATGGGATGCTTAGAAGATGCATTCCGGAAGATGAAGTTAATAGCGTCATACGACATTGTCATTCGCTTCCTTGTGGAGGACATGCTAGCACCGATAAAACATGCGCTAAGGTATTACGTTCCGGTTTCTTTTGGCCTACATTATTTAAGGATGTGCAATCGTTTGTTGTCTCTTGTGATGCATGCCAAAGAACAGGAAATTTATCAAGGAGGAACGAAATGCCGCTTAATAACATTCAAGAGGTGGAAATCTTTGATGTGTGGGGGATTGACTTCATGGGACCTTTCCCATCCTCCGGTGGAAACCTCTATATTCTTCTTGCAGTTGATTACGTCTCTAGATGTGTTGAAGCCATTGCTTCTCCCACTAATGACGCCAAGGTGGTTGTGAAGTTCTTAAACAGGACTATCTTTCCACGTTTTGGAACTCCACGCATCATCATCAGCGATGGAGGAACGCATTTCATCAACCGGAAGTTCAAGGCACTTCTATCGAAGTATGGGGTAACCCACAAGGTATCAACCTCTTATCACCCTCAAACTAGTGGACAGGTCGAGATCTCGAATAGAGAAATCAAGGCAATTTTGGAGAAGACCGTCTCTAGGACGAGGAAGGATTGGTCCATGAAATTGGATGACGCTCTTTGGGCCTACCGAACCACATTTAAGACTCCCATAGGTACCACCCCTTATAATTTGGAATATGGGAAGTCTTTCCATTTGCCCGTTGAGTTAGAACACAAAGCATATTGGGCGATCAAAAGGTTGAACTTCGACATTAAGGAGGCCGGCGAGAAGCGGCTATTGGATTACAACGAGCTGGAGGAGCTGCGTTTGAACGCTTATGAGAATGCCAAAATCTACAAGGAAAGGACGAAGAAATGGCATGACAAGCGTATCATTCCAAAGGAGCTTAACGAAGGAGACTTAGTTCTACTCTTCAACTCCCGCCTCCGCCTCCTTCCAGGTAAGTTAAAATCTAGATGGACCGGACCTTATGTGGTGAAACATGTTTTTCCTCATGGTGCAGTTGAGATATGGGGCGAAACGAGCGGAAGCTTCAAGGTCAATGGCCATAGACTCAAGAAATACAAACCGGAAACTCCGGTTGAGGAGGTTGCACCAATATATCTCGTTTGAGACGCATTATGGTCCAGCTAGCGACCTTAAACCAAGCGCTTCTTGGGAGGCAACCCAAGGTATTGCTTTCTTTTCCCTTTTTCTAGTCTAGCTTAGATAGTTTTTGCTTTTGCTTTGCTTTGTTTTGTTTTTGGCGTTCTAGACAGATAACAGGTGACATCTAAAGAAGGAGCATAATTGGAAGGACAGAAGATCGAGAATTCGAGAAGACGAAGTTTGACTGAGACATCTCAGTTGTTGTCAGAGCACCTCGACCGAGATGATTCTTGAGCAACCGAGGCGACTAGGGTTTCTGAAGAACCACCTCGGTCCGTACCATCTCGGTCCAGTCGAGACCACCACAGCAGTTCCAGCGAGGGTATAAAAAGGGGAAAAATTTCTCTTTCCTCACTTTTAACCTCCCTCGACCGCGGCGCTTGTTACGCTAAGATCGTGTGATGTGCACGCAAAAAGCTTTAAATTTATATTCTCGTTATATTTATCCTAACTCCTAGCGAACCCGCAGTGTACGGGACGTTTGTAGTAGGGATAGTATTCCGAGGTCGAACACAAAGACTAAGGTGAAATTTATTCGATTTGTGATTAAGTCTAGTGAAGATCTAGGTTAAGAAAAGAGAAAGAAATAAAGAAATGAAAATCTCAAATGTTTTTGGTTGGTTTTTGGTGATCAATCAAAGATCACAATTCATGCAAAGTAAACAATCAACTAATCTAACAATTTCAATTCGAACAAACAAGCTAAAAACGAGATATAGATCAATGAAAAGAAAGAAGGATTCTAGGGGTTAGAAGTTCCAGTTATGGCATAGGACTCAAGCTATCTATTCTCTCCTTGGATTAACTATGTTATGTGTTGGGATTAAGTGTTTCTAGATTGGAATCAATCACCGGGTAAGTCTCATGGTCCACTAATCCATTCCTAAGGTCTCATCACCGGGTAAATCTCTAAGAACCTAAGGATGGGAGTTCTACACAAACCGGATTGGTACTTAGAGATCTAACCTATCGAACCCGCAGAAAGTCTCGGAAAGGGAAGTTCTAAGCATCTATCCTAGCACACTTAGTCCAATGGCGGCTTGTGAGGCTCACCCCTACCTAAGGTTTGTCATCTTAGGAATCTAAGGGTAAGAATCACCGGTTAGGTCTCTTCTAACACTTAGTAGCTAACACTAGGTCACCCTAGGCTAGATCAACTCAACAAACACCTAGGATTTCAACATTCTAACAATCTAAAGCTAGATTCATCGAACCAGGGAAGAAACACGGGCTGTTCTACACATCCACGGCCATGGAATGGGAAGATCCACCCGTGGACTTCAACAGAGAGTTCGTCCTTGTAAGTTACTCATCCAAAGGTAAATCTAAGTGCATCCTATCATAGTCCTAGCCACAACCATCCTTTCCTTACCCTAGAACCACATCTATTTAGCCTACAACATTCATAATAGAAATCGAAACAATCAAACATAAAATCATGACATCCATTTGCAAGATAATGAAGAAAAAGAGATGAACAAGTGAACTAAAACTAAACCAAGCTGAAAATAGAATTAGAACAACTCACAATCCTTCTTAAAGAAGGTTCAAATGGTTCATACAACTCTAGAAATTGATTCCGAAATTCTTCTCTACAAGCTAGCAAAGCTATCAATGGTATGTTCTTCTTCTTCAATGAAGCTCTTCTCCAATGGTGGTTTTCTTCTTCTTCCTTCTTCCTAAGAATCTTCTTCTTGAGAGATTATTTTGATTGGATGATAGTGGATAATGGAGAGCTGCTCCAAGATGCTTCTCTCAGCCAATGAAGGACCACTTTTATAACAAATTTGCATGAGCTGGCCATGAAGGTCGTGGCACAGCTGTCACAAGAATCTGGCAAAGTCCACGGGTAGAACCACGGTCGTGGTCTTGGTCTAGACCGTGGTTTGCTCCAGAAGCTTCTCCTATGCTCGTTAAGCCATGATTTGGTGTATGGCTTGTGTTGGCAAGGTTCCATGAGTCCTCCTTAGGTTCTAGTTTGCATCCTAATGAGTTCGAGGGCGTGTCATCTTGATGAACGATCCTCAAACGCATCGTTTTAGCTCCTAAATCTCCCAAAATACCTACAAAGCAATGCACAAGTCCGTGTAGACGTCTATCTCGACAAAATACGTGAATTGAGTGCAAACGTTATGAACTAGTGCTAAACCATGCGTGAATGAGCGAGAATTCTATCTAAATGATTACCTAAAACTAAGTCATAAATCGTGTTATCAGCGCTCTTCTTCACCTCGCTCCTTCGATTCTTGCTCATTTTCAAAGATTTTCGCTTCCAAACTGCGATTAAGGCGTAGAGAATCCCAGTGCATCATCGATCTGCAAGCAAATCGAACCGAATCGGCCGAACAAGGTAAAACAAAACCGATACCCTAACTCGCTGATTTCGCTTCGATTTGGGCCTGGATTGCCCTACATTTGCTGAGAAAAGGATTAAGTACCCCATAGGAAGCAGTTGTAGTGATTTTGGGGGAAAAAGAACTGGATTTATGAAGGAATTAGATCGCAGTTTATCGCCTCGGTCCAGTCGTGTTGTGCCTCGGCCGAGGTGTTCTTGAGTTTGTCAGTCGACCGAGGAGACCTGACAGTGAGATTTCTGAAAATGAGTTCTGACAGACGCCTTGCCCTTAGGGATAGATCCTCCCCTTCCCCTTCTTCCTCTTCTTCCCGACCCTATCGTCCGGTGATCTACGAGCGACACCAGGTCGATTATGAGCGTATTTCCAGCCGTCCAGTGATTGCACCTCGCTTCCTGGACGTGTCTGCCTTTGACTGTCTCCATGTGGATGGAGACCTTAGACGGATGATATCTACAGTAGGGCTGGATCAGTTTACTGAGATCCGAGCCCCTGCCTATCTGGAGCCCACCTTAGAGTTTGTTAGCTCCTTCACCTACCTCCCCACAGAGCGATCTGTGAAGTACCGGTTGATGAACCGGAACTTCCTAGTGCCACTAGAGTACTGGAGAGAGATTTTTGGTTTCCCTGACCCGACAACTGTTGACTTCCCGTCCCGATCTGTAGCTAGGGAGTTTTGGGGGCAGATTGCCCATATTGCTGAGCACACAGACAGATGGCGCCCTGGAGATTCCAGGGAGAAGGTCATCTTCCACTTAGCTTTTAGGTTAGCTCACCGTATCTTCAGTGAGACACTTCTGGCGCGTATTGAGATGCCCTAGAAAGTCCGACAGGGGGAGCTGTTCAGCCTATACTACATGGTGACAGGAGGGATCCCGGACTTTGGCTTGATGTTGGCAGAGGACCTGCACAAGATCAAGGCCAAGGCGAAGGGGAACATCTGCTGCGGAGGACTCGTCACCCACATCGCCAGCTACCAGGACATGGATCTCAGCGCTTGCACTATGGTGGTGGCTCCCAAGCCGCTTGGGCTGCAGGAGATGATCACTCGGCGGATTCTGGTTCCCCGAGGACCGACTACACCATACGTGGCTATGCAATGGGAGCTGACTGCACCGCAAGGGATCAGGTGGTCAACACAGTTTATTGTTTACGACCCTCATTATTGGCGGACCGCCTGGGCCCCACTGATGGAGGATTACAGAGAGGCAGCAGCTGCCCCAGCTGAGGAGGAGGCAGATGATGAGCAGACTACTGATGACAGGGATGGTGGAGTCCCGATGGATACAGGGACAGATACTGCAGGGACGAGCGCACCAATTATAGATCTAGATGATGAGGATACTGAGCCTGTACCTACTACTTCTCCAGTGAGACCTGCTAGGCGTAGGACACGCCGACACAGAGATCCAGAGCATCACCGTCGGATCGATGATCTGACGGATCAGGTTATTGATTCGTATGCTGCTTTGTCACTAGATATCCGCGAGATGCAAGAGCGGCAGCATTACCAGCACATGATGGCCCAGATTCAGTTTGAGCACGTCATGGGCTATCCGTTCGACCCGTCCCAATATCCGTATGTGCCACCACCGCCACCACCGGATCGTGACTACTAAGAGCTACAAGATTTTCTTTCTTATTTTTATGTAGTTCAGCTTATTATCCGGTGAGTATTTTATTCCTTAGACTTATTTTGACCCACTGGGACAGTGTGTCCCAAGTATAGGGTGTTTATCGATGTATTATTTGACACTTATGTGATGTACGACTCTATTTGACCAGATATTTATTCATATTTATGCTTCAGTTTGCATCTATGTGTTTATCTGAGATTGCATGCATACATACATGTTATTTGATTGAGAAAAACATCGAAACTGAAAGAAAACTGGTTTTAAAAAAAAAATTTGACCTCGACCGGGGCAGTTCTGGGCGAACGAGGTGTTTCACCTCGGTTGACCTAAGAACACCTCGACCGAGGTGGGTTAACTGAGAGTTTTCGAAACGATTTTTGTGCTTCTTATCTGGATATGATCTCAGTGAAGATCTTGTTTACTGACTGGTTTTAAATTCTTTATGTGTTGAAAGGTTTTATAATATGTTTAAGTTGCTAAATGCTTTGTTTGAAATTATTGGCATGTTTAATACTTTGTTTTTGTCTAAATTATGTTGAATTTGAAGGTTGACATCACATTATGAGTTCTATCACTTTCTTTCTGGAAAGACCAAGGCAATTCATTATTTTATCTTCTTCTTCTTGATCATGCTTAGCCCCTCATATACATTTTGCCTCCTTTTACCTATCCGGGAATTTGGAAGCAAGCGAAGTGGTGAAAGCAAGTGAAGCTAAAGTTGAGAAGTGGCTGGAAGTGAAAGTGATAGAAAGAAAGAAATAGGTTTGGGGAAGTCAATCATGATGATGAGTAACTCGGCACCATTCACATAGCCGGGTGTTTGTGTCTTGCCAAAGTCGGATTGAGCGATATTCCTAACGGGTCATGGTATGTGCATCAAGGGTTTGATGCATCTCAAGAAATTGATGATTGGTGATTTCCTAGGCTTCGGTTATTGTGCACCTCTGTCCATGCATCCCAAAAAGTAAAGTAAAAGAAGAAAAAGTGTGAAATAAGCAAAGCTTATTGGTGGAAGGTGTTGAAAGTCAAAGTGAAAGTGAAGTATATCGTTTTCCCGGAATCTAGCACCACATTACCTTACATACATCCCTACCCTACACGTTTCTTGACCTTTCTTTTGGGAAGCCCTTGAGACCTCGAGCTTGTTGATTGACTTAGTGGTTTAAACTGGATTATGCATGATTAATTTCGATAATTATGACTTATTATGCATTCTATGATTTTATGCAAAGATGAACAACTTTCTTATATTTATCAAATGTTTTAGTCATATATTGAGTTTAAATTCCATGAAGTATTCTCGTAGAGTGATCTATGATTGTAGCACACCATTAAAATGTTTTTGAAAGACTTTTCATTGATTTTATTGACTTATAATCCACTCTATCTTGTCTTTTATATGCGGAACTTGCTTGGGGACAAGCAAGGGCTAAGTATGGGGTATTTTGATAGCATGAATTATAGTCTATATTTTGAGGTTTGTTTACACATTTTTTCTTCAATAAACTGCATGTTTGTATGTATAATATGTGATTATATTACCATTTCATCTACCTTTGCGGGAATCGAGGTCTACACCTAGTTTTGTTGTAATCGTAGGTAAAATGACACGTTTTGCATCAAAAAGGAGCAAAAGGAGCTATGGAGTCATTGGAGCTACATTCAGGAACATAAGGAACCATCCAGGAAGCGTAGCCATGGATTTAGGATTCACTTTGGACCAGATTTGAGAGATTTCACATTCAGTTGTGACTCACCTCGGTTGACCACAGATTCACCTCGACCGAGGTGATCCAGAGAAGTCGACTCGACCGAGGCGAACACCTGGGACTCGGCGAGAATATTTTATTCTTGGCTGAGATCTTTTATCTTTGGAAAGAGATCTTATATATTTGGGCTTGGCTCGTGGAAGGAAGAAGATATGCTAGATCATATATTTTACCTATTTTTATGGGAAGAGATCAGATAAGATATCTTATCTTTGGAGAGTAATTTTCCTATAAAAAGGGTCGGATTTCCCACAAATCCATATCAAGCTATACCATCGATCAGGGTTTATACACCGCTGCAGCCATACTCCAGTTGGGAGATTTGAAGAACCTTTTTGAAGGTTGAAGAAGGAAGATTGTAGCTTTTATAGCTTTTGAAGGGTTTTTGTAAGATTACCTTAGATTCCCTTCCTTGTTGTCTTCCTTTGTTGGATTTCTATCCAAGGAACGCTTTTGTTGTGATATTTGATTCAGTTATTGAAGTCTTTTCATTAAATTCTTCTTGTTCAAATATTCACCTTCTTCCCATATACTTGATTAATACATTCATGATGATGAGTGGCTAATCTCTTTGTGTGATTCTAGGGTGATTGGTTGAAGGTTGTGGGAAAAACAATGATAGAATAATCTTAGATTCCAGTAGGACCCTGAAAGTTCGAGCCTTTAACCTTAACCCTAAGCATCTCGCTCAGTCGATGAACATCTCGGCCGGGGTGGAATTCGTCTGACCGAGGTGACTTATTTGATCCGAAACTGAGAGTTAAGTGTTAGAGTTTGCCAAATCCTATTCTTATTACACCTTTCCTGGTTCAATGCAAGCTTAGGATGAGACATACCCGGTAATTCCTTTGTTTGTGTACCTAAGATCATAAGTCTAGGTAATAAAGGTTTGTCCTTTATTGGGGTTTGAGTGTGCTTTCATCCCATCTTTGTGAGTTAACCTGAGACTTACCCGGTAAAGGTTGATTCTATTCCCTTAGATGGTGTGTTAGTTTGAGGTTATAGTTCTTTATCTTAATTCCTTGAGACTTACCCGGTAATAGGAGTTACGGTTTAGGATTAGTGAGTAGTGGGACTTACCCGGTGATCTATTCCACTTTAGTAACACCTTCCCCATGCAAAAACATCAGCTTTGTCCGCTTATCTTTAGATCTTGAGTTGGAACCATAACTAGAGGCTTTAATCCCTGGAATTGCATATTTCCTTTATTGACTTCTATATCATCTTTGATTGTTTTAGTTGCTTGTGGTTAGTGATTGCATAAGCATACCGTAATTGGACTTTGTTTTACTAAGTCCCTGTGATCGACTCCTAGAATTCCTTGCTTTTTACTACGATTGACCCGTACACTGCGGGTTCGCATCCTTGTTTTAAGCTTACGTCTAGGGTTATAAATTTAAAGCTTGCACACACCGTTTGGAGCGAACAGGGGTCCCTCGCACGCTAAGGACCTTGTACCATCCCCAAGCTAAAGGTGGGGATGCTACTAGGATTCTCGAGAAACTGTTTTCTCGATCAAGGAAAGGATGGGACGAAAGACTAAACTATGTCCCACGGAAAAAGAGGAAGACCGGTAGGATTCCGGTGAGGACCAAACCGTACAAGCTTGTACGTTGGAGATCCTACCATTTGCCGGTGAAGTTAGGAACCGGAACCTTTTTTGGAGAGTATCATAATGGATCCAATGAGCACTTACACTTGCTGGAGCATTTGATAGACTTACTTACTTCACCCCACGATGGAGGTGAAGGATGGGGTGAGGACACCTCCCATCACGTTTGAGAGACGCACTATGGTCCAGCTAGAGACCTTAAACCAAGCGCTTCTTGGGAGGCAACCAAAGGTATTGCTTTCTTTTCCCTTTTTCTAGTGTAGCTTAGATAGTTTTGCTTTTGCTTTGCTTTGTTTTGTTTTTGGCGTTCTAGATAGACAACAGGTGACATCTAAGGAAGGAATACAAACCAGGAGCATAACTGGAAGAACAGAAAATCGAGAATTTGTGAAGACGAAGTTTGACTGAGGCACATCTCGGTTGCTGTCAAAGCACCTCGACCGAGATGATTCTTGAGCAACCGAGGCGACTAGGGTTTCCGAAGATCCACCTCGGTCCGTACCACCTCGGTCCAGTCGAGACCACCTCGACCGAGGTGACAGTAGTTCCAGAAAGGGTATAAAAAGGAAAAAAAATTCTCTTTCTTCTCTTTTTACCTACCCCCTCGACCGCGGCGCTCCCTTTCACCTCGCTCTTCGTTTCTTGCTCGTTTTCGAAGATTTTCGCTTCCAAATTGCGATTAAAGCGTAGAGGATCAAGCTGCAAGTGCGAATCTGCAAAGAAATCGAACCGAAACGGCCGAACGAGGTAAAAGTGAACAAAATCCTAACCTCGCTGTTTTTGCTTCGATTTGGGCTTGGATTGCCCCGCATTTGCTGAGAAACAGATTAAGTACCCCATAGGAACCAGTTGTAGTGATTTTGCGGGAAAAGAACTGGATTTCTGAGAGATTAGATCGCACAGTTTTTCGCCTCGGTCCAGTCGTGCTGTGCCTCGTCCGAGGTGTTCTTCAGTGTTGTCAGACCGACCGAGGTGACCTGACAGTGTTTGTTGAGGATGAGTTCTGATAGATAGCTTGTCCTTCGGGATAGATCCTCCCCTTATCCTTCTTCTTCCTCTTCCAGACCTTATCGACCGGTGATCCACCAGCGACACCAGGTCGATTATGACCGTATAGCAGCCCGTCCAGTGATTGCACCACTCTTTCTGGACATTTCGGCTTTTGATTGTCTCCATGTGGATGGAGACCTTAGACGGATAATATCGATGGTAGGGCTAGATCAGTTCACTGAGATCCGTGCCCCTGCCTATTTAGAGCCTACCCTAGAGTTTGTTAGCTCTTTCACCTACCTCCCCAAAGAGCGTTCTGTGAAGTACCGATTGATGAACCGGAACTTCTTAGTTCCTTTAGAGTATTGGAGGGACATTTTTTGTTTCCCAACCCCGACTGCTGTAGGTTTCCCTTCCCGGACTGTAGCTAGGGAGTTTTAGGGTCAGATTGCTCACGTGGTTGAGCATGTAGATAGATGGCACCTCGGAGATTCCAGTGAGAAGGTTATTTTTCACCTAGCTTTTAGGTTAGCTCACCGTATCTTCAGCGAGACGCTTCTGGCGCGTACTGAGACGCCCCAAAAGGTCCGACAGGGGAAGCTTTTTAGCCTTTACTGCATGGTGACTGGAGGGATCCCCGACTTTGGCTTGATGTTGGCAGAGGACCTGCACAGGATCAAGGCCAAGGCGAAGGGGGACATCTGCTGCGGAGGACTTGTGACCCACATTGCCAGCTATCAGGATATGGATCTCAGCGCTTGCACTATGGTGGCGGCTGCCAAGCCGCTAGGGCTACAGGAGATGATCACTCGGCGGATTCTGGTTTCCCGAGGACTGACTACACCATATGTGGCTATGCCATGGGAGCTGACTGCACCGTAGGGGATCAGATGGTCGCCCCAGTTCTTTGTCTATGACCCTCACTACTAGCAGACTGCTTGGATTCCATTGATGGAGGATTATAGAGAGGCAACAGCTGCACCAGCTGAGGAGGAGGAGGTAGATGAGGAGACTGCTGATGACAGGGATAACGGAGTTCCGATGGATACAGGGACAGATACTGCTGGGACGAGTGCGCCGGTTATTGATCTTGATGATGATGATACTGAGCCTACACCAGCCACATCTCCAGTGAGACCTGCTAGGCGTAGGGCACGCCGACACAGAGATCTAGAGGCTCACCGTCGGATCGATGATCTGACGGATCAGATGATTGATTCTTATGCCGCTCTATCACTGGATATCCGCGAGATGCAGGAGCGACAGCATTACCAGCATATGATGGCGCAGATTCAGTTCCAGCAGATCATGGGTTACCCGTTCGACCCATCTCAGTATCCATATGTGCCACCACCACCACCATCGGATCGTGACTACTGAGAGCTACAGGATTTTCTTTCTTATTTATTATGTAGTTCAGCTTTATGTCAAGTGAGTATTTTATTTCCTTAGACTTATTCCGACCCACTGGGACAGTGTGTCCCAAGTATGGGGTATTTATGTATTATTTGACTCATGGATGTATGACTCAACTTTATATGATATTTATGCTTCATTTTGCTTTTATATGTTTATCTGAGACTGCATGCATACATACAGGTTATTTGATTGAAAAAACGTCAAAAAACTGGTTTTAAAAAAAAATTTGACCTCGACCGGGGCAGTTCTGGCCGAACGAGGTGTTTCACCTCGGTTGACCTAAGAACACCTCGACCGAGGTGGGTTAACTGAGAGTTTTCGAAAACGATTTTTGTGCTTCTTATCTACATATGATCTCAGTGAAGATCTTGTTTACTGACTGGTTTTGAAATCTTTATATGTTTGAAAGGTTTTATAATATGTTTAAGTTGCTAAATGCTTTGTTTGAAATTTTTGGCATGTTTAATACTTTGTTTTTATCCAAATTATGTTGAATTTGAAGGTTGACACCACATTATGAGTTCTCTCACTTTCTTCCTGAAAAGACCAAGGCAATTCATTCTTCTCTCTTCTTCTTCTTGATCATGCTTAGCCCCTCATATACATTTTTGCCTCCCTTTACCTATCCGGGAATTTGGAAGCAAGCGAAGTGGTGAAAGAAAGTGAAGTTAAAGTTGAGAAGTGGCTGGAAGTGAAAGTGATAGAAAGAAAGAAATAGGTTTGGGGAAGTCAATCATGATGATGAGTAACTCGGCACCATTCACATAGCCGGGTGTTTGTGTCTTGCCAAAGTCGGATTGAGCGATATTCCTAACGGGTCATGGTATGTGCATCAAGGGTTTGATGCATCTCAAGATATTGATGATTGCTGATTTCCTAGGCTTCGGTTATTGTGCACCTCTGTCCATGCATCCCAAAAAGTAAAGTAAAAGAAGAAAAAGTGTGAAATAAGCAAAGCTTATTGGTGGAAGGTGTTGAAAGTCAAAGTAAAAGTGAAGTATATCCTTTTCCCGGATTCTAGCACCACATTACCTTACATACATCCCTACCCTACACGTTTCTTGACCTTTCTTTTGGGAAGCCCTTGAGACCTCGAGCTTGTTGATTGACTTAGTGGTTTAAACTGGATTATGCATGATTAATTTCGATAATTATGACTTATTATGCATTCTATGATTTTATGCAAAGATGAACAACTTTCTTATATTTATAAAATGTTTTGATCATATTTTTGATTTTAAATTCCATGAAGTATTCTCTAAGAGTATTCTATGATTGTTGCACACAATAAAAATGTTTTGAAAGACTTTTCATTGGTTTTCTTGACTTATAATCCATTCTATCTTGTCTCTTATATGCGGAACTTGCTTGAGGACAAGAAAGGGCTAAGTTTGGGGTATTTTGATAGCATGAATTATAGTCTATATTTTGGGGTTTGTTTGGACGTTTTATCTTCAATAATCTGCATGTTTGTATGTATAATATGTGATTATATTACATTTTCATCTACCTTTGCGGGAATCGAGGTCTACATCTAGTTTTGTTGTAATCGTAGGTAAAATGGCACGTTTTGCATCAAAAAGGAGCAAAAGGAGCTATGGAGTCATTGGAGCTACATTCAGGAGCATAAGGAACCATCCAGGAAGCATAGCCATGGATTAAAGATTCACTTTGGACCAGATTTAAGAGATTTCACATTCAGTTGTGATTCACCTCGGTTGACTATAGAGTCACCTCGACCGAGGTGATCCAAAGGAGTCGACTCGACCGAGGCGAACACCTGGGATGCGGCGAGAATATTTTATTCTTGGCTGATATCTTTTATCTTTGGAAAGAGATCTTATATTTTTGGGCTTGGCTCCTGGAAGGAAGAAGATATGATAGATGATATATTTTACCTATTTTTATGGGAAGAGATCTTTCTAAGATATCTTATCTTTGGAGAGTAATTTTCCTATAAAAAGGGTCGGATTTCCCACAAATCTGACATCAACATACAGTTGGAGATCCGCTATCACCTCGCTTACACCTACTACACCGCAGCAGCCATACTCCAGTTGGGAGATTTGAAGAACATTTTTGAAGGTTGAGGAAGAAAGTCTATAGCGTTTATAGCTTTTGAAGGGTTTTTGTATGATCATCTTAGATTCCCTTCATTGTTGTCTTGTCTTGTTGGATTTCTATCCAAGGAACGCTTTGTTGTGATATTTGATTCAGTTATTGAAGTCTTTTCATTAAATTCTTCTTGTTCAAATATTCACTTTCTTCCCATATACTTGATTAATACTTTCATGATGATGAGTGGCTAATCTTTTTGTGTGATTCTAGGGTGATGGGCTGAAGGTTGTGGGAAAAACAATGATAGAATAATCTTAGATTCCAGTGGGACCCTGAAAGTTCGAGCCTTTAACCTTAACCCTAAGCATCTCGCTCAGTCGATGAACATCTCGGCCGGTATGGAATTTGGCTGACCGAGGTGACTTATCTGATCCGAAACTGAGAGTTAAGTGTTAGCGTTTGTCAAATCCTATTCTTATTACACCTTTCCTGGTCCAATGCAAGCTTAGGATGAGACTTACCCGGTAATTCCTTTGTTTGTTTACCTAAGATCATAAGTGTAGGTAATAAAGGTTTATCCTTTATTGGGGTTCGAGTGTGCTTTCATCCCATCTTTGTGAGTTAGCCTGAGACTTACCCGGTAAAGGTTGATTCTATTCCCTTAGATGGTGTGTTAGTTTGAGATTATAGTTATTTATCTTAATTCCTTGAGACTTACCCGGTAATAGGAGTTACGGTTTTGGATTAGTGAGTAGTGAGACTTACCCGGTGATATATTCCACTTTAGAAACACCTTCCCCTTGCAAAAACCTCAGCTTTGTCTGGTTATCTTGAGATCTTGAGTAGGAACCACAACTAGATGCTGTAATCCCTAGAATTGCATATTTCCTTTATTGACTTTTATCATCTTTGATTGTTTTAATTACTTGTGGTTAGTAATTGCTAAATCTTACCGTAATTGGACTTTATTTCACTAAGTCCCTGTGATCGACCCCTGGAATTCCTTGCTTTTTTACTACGATTGACCCGTACACTGCGGGTTCACATCCTTGTTTTAAGATTACGTCTAGGGTTATAAATTTAATGCTTCCACACACCGTTTGGAGCGAACACCTCAACATAGGAATGTCCTTCGAACGCAGGCGTCTCAAACCTCGCTCTAGGACTGCAATAGGGTGCTCTACAAACGTATGGTCCGGCTCAACCACCAGATCATCATAACTCATGATGTGCCTCGGATCTGGTATATACTCCCTCAGTTGAGACACATGAAACACAATATGAACGCCCTCTAACGTCGGAGGCAATGCTAATCTGTAGGCTGCTCGCCCAACTCTATCTAGTATCTCGAAAGGACCGACAAATCGGGGACTCAGCTTCCCCTTTATGCCAAAACGTTTGACGCCTCGCGTTGGAGATACTCTCAACCAGACATGAGCTCCTACCCTGAACTCTAGAGGTCGACGCTTCTTGTCTGCATACGACTTCTAGCGACTCTGTGCAGCCAACATCCTCTCTCTGATCAGCGCTACTCGAGCCATATCATCCTGAATCTGCTCTTGCGCTATCCCATTGATACTGCTAGGCTCATCCCAGCATAAAGGTGTACGGCACCTACGTCCATATAGTGCCTCATAAGGAGCCATCCCTATAGATGCATGCCAGCTGTTGTTGTATGAGAACTCAACGAGTGGGAGGTAATCAGACCATCCCTGTCCCCAATCCAACACACAGGCTCGCAACATATCCTCTAAGGTCTAGATTTTCCTCTCTGACTGACCATCTGTTTGGGGGTTAAACGCAATCTTGAAATGTAGACTCGTCCCCAAAGCACTCTGAATCTGCTGCTAGAATCTCGATGTGAATCGTCCATCACGATCAGAAACGATCGTCCTCGGTACCCCATGGATTCTCACTATCTGTGTAGTGTACTCCTCAGCTAATCTGCTCACTGGTCAGGTCTCTCTGATAGGAATGAAACGTGCCGTCTTCTTCAATATGTCAACGATCACCTAAATGGCATCAAAGCTCCTGCTGACTCTCAACCCGGTCACAAAATCCATGGAGACATCCTCCCACTTCCACTGCGGCACTGGAAGTGGATGGAGCTCACCTCCGGGCCTGAAATGCTCTATCTTGACCTATTGACAGGTCGCACACTGAGCCACAAATCTGGCTACGTCGGGCTTCAGCCCTCCCCATCAATATGAGCGTCTCACATCATGATACATCTTACTCATACCAGGGTGTAATGAGTAAGGTGTACACTAAGCCTCCTGCAATATCCGCTGTCTCAGCTCTGCATCCGCAAGTATACAAATGCGATCATGGCGCCTTATAACTCCATCTGTTCCAAAAGAAAACTGTGGTGCCTCTCCACGAGACATCCTCTCTCTAATCCTCGTCAGGGTCCATGCTTTTGTTGGATCTCATCCAACAGACTAGGTAGAACCTCTAATGCAAACTACTGGGCATCCTCATCAGGAAACTGGATGTCCATCTCTAGCCAGGCTAGATCCCTCTGAAGCTGAGGCTGTATAGTAAGTCTGGCAACCGCCTTCTCTCGAGGCGTCTTCCTGCTCAAGGCGTCAGCTACTACATTCGCCTTGCCAGGATCATACAAAATCTCAAGGTCAAAGTCCTTGATCAACTCAAGCCATCGACGTTGGCGGTTATTCAATTCTGCGTGAAAATGTACTTCAGACTCTTATGGTCTGTGAAGATCTGGCATGTAGCACCATACAGGTAATGTCTCCAGATCTTCAAAGCATGAACTACCGCTGCCAACTCGAGATCAAGAGTCGGGTAGTTCTTGTAATATCCGGAATTTTTATTTCCGTTTAATTCCGAATCAAATCGGACTTTGAGCCGTTGACGGTTTTCCATTCTATCTAGCAATTTTTTTCACAAATTTTATCATTTTATGTAGAAGCTATTTCACATAAAAAGATAAAATTATATCAACCTCTAATTCCTATAATTACTTATCATTTTGTGTAGAAGTTAATTCACATAAAATGATAGAATTATATCAAATCCTAATTCTTATAATTATTTATCATTTTATGTAGAATTTATTTCACATAAAATGATAGATTTTTATATTAAACCCTAATACATCAAACCCTAGTTTTTAACATGACTTGTCTTTGACAAGGTCAAGACGAGCACAAGACGAAGTCAAGACGAGATCATGACGAGTTATGACAAGACCATGACTAACTCGTGACAAAGCCATGACATGTTTTGACAAAACAATGACAAAGCCTTGACAAGCCCACTTTGATTCTTATTTTTTTTCAGCCCACCTTTCTTTCCTGGCTGGCATATTCAGTCCAGCAACACCTTGCTTGCGGGTCGGCCCAGCAGTGAGACAGAAACTCCAATGAGCCCAACAAGCATCAGCCAAGCAGTGTGGAAGCCGCTCCAACGTTATGATGTGCTGAGCTGGAAGGAGACCCGATTTGCAAGTGTAACAGCCCGTAAATCACGCCACAGATCATGTACCGCTTCCTTCTGCAGCCACGTTCCCTTCCTTCCGTCTACATTCAACGCCCCTCTTCATCGTGTTCCTTCAGCAGTGAGTTGCTCCCTCTCGATCGATCCTTTCAGTGCAACAACAAACCTGGCCATCACCTGTACCACCGATACATAACCCATCTTCTCGTCCCTCTCTCGTGTTGTGAGAACCAGCGTCGTTCCTCCTTTCAACCGCACCAGTAGTCACGCCTGAGTTTCCATCACACACAGTAACAACAAGGTGAGTTCTTGCCTCCTCTTCTCGTCATCCTTGGCAGCCCCATCGATCTACAGAAGCACGCCAGTCTACGCAGATTCCTTGCTCTTCCTTCCCTCCTTGTCGAATTGGTTAAGCACAATAGACCAAGGCGCCCCTCCTCCCTCCTTGTCGAGATTATAGTGAGTATGACATGCTCTTCCTTTCCTCCATTTATATATTTATGCGTAGCTGCTGCTAAGCCATCCTAGAACCCATACTTTGCAGCCAAAGGAGCAATTACATGGAGCTGTTACTTCTTTTTCAGCTTTCCAACATTTACGAGCAGTCAACTTCGGGTCCAATTTTGGGTAAGCTATACTCTTCCTTTTTGGCTAGTTTTCGGATATGTTATAGATGGTATTTCAAAGTAAGTCATAGTAAAATTTCAGAGGAATCCATGTTATGGTTTGAGAGATACGAGGTTTCAAAGTTCAGTTTTATAAATGTGCTGAGTTGAGAAAAACAGCATGGGATGCTGTTTTGTGAGATAGTTTAAAATAGGCTTTTGATCTCTGTTAGGCTTGAATTTTTGATATGATATAGTTGACATCTTGTTGTAGATCATATTAAAATTTGGGAAGAATCGAAGTTACGGTTTGAGAGTTATTGTGTTTCAAAGTGGACGTTTTTATATATGTGCTGAGTGTTGGAGAAAACAGCAAGTGATGCTGTTTTGTGAGATGATTTTGAATAAGCTCTTGATATCCGTTGGACTTGAATTTTGGATATGATATAGTTTACATATTGTTGTAGAACATATTAAAATTTGAGAGGCATCCAGCGAGTGGTTTGGGATTTACGATTTTTCCAAGATTGAGTCGTAAGCAGTTTTTCTGTTGTGCTGAAATTCGGTTTTGGGAGATAGTTTTAAATAGGATTTTGATCTCCTTTGCAGCTAAATTTTGGATATATTATAGATAAGATTTTATAGTAGAACATATCAAAATTTGGGATAAATCCAGTGAGTGGTTTAGGAGTTATGATTTTTGGAAGTGTACTCAGATTTTGGCTAAGTATAGAATTTGTAAAGGGAGTAGTCAACTTTAGGAATTTTTATAAAACTGTTGAATGAACAGTTTGGAGAAATTCTTTCTCCTAAAGTTAGATAGGACATCATAGATAATCTAGGGATTTACGTCGGAATTTTTATAAGCGGTTACGAATTTTATATTTGGAATCGAAGTTAGACCTGTACGATTTCCCGGAAAATAGTAACATAGGAAAAATGTCAGCTTGGAACCCAACGAAACTTTGGGAGTTAGAATATGATTTTAGAATCTCAAATAGGAGTTTAGACATGAATTTTAGAATTTTCGGGAATTTCGGGACCAAGGGTAAAATGGTCATTTACCCTAAATTAATACTGCAACTAGTTATGTCTTAATACATTATTCTATTTTAGAAGTCTTAGACTTCTAACTACGTAGGAGTGTGCTAATGCACTTATCTCCTTTGACAGGCAACTGAGTTGCTACAATTTACAGAGCGAGTTGGTTTACAAAGAGTCGAGCTTTATATCAGGTAAGTCCTTTGGGCTTACTTAGCTGACTGCTAAATATGAGTATAAATGATGATGGTGGTGTGTGATTGAAATGTTAGAGAGATAGGTTGTGATATATAATTACCGACCTATATTTTTGGCCTAAGAGTAACGGGCGGTGGCATTCTGCTCAGTAGCTCGCGGGGCGCTGGGGGTTTCTTTCGGGACTAGTCCATACGTGGTTTGTAGTGATGCTACCAATGGAAGTCAGCTAGACCTACACCAGTTGGATAAGGAACGGAGGCGAGAACTAATAATAATTCTCGTGCCACAACTTAAATTGAATAATGTGAATCACTTAAATAATAGATAATAAACGGTTGAGTGCCAGCATGATGTTTGTTTATTTTGTTTCTGCTTGTGTTTGTGCTGTTATCATTTTTGCTTATATTTGGATAGTTAGCTAACTGTTTATCCGTGTTGTAGACCTGTAGAGATAGACAGTTGCAGAGAGATCCGGAATGGATGGTCAGCCGGGTCCACGTACTCATTAGATGGGGACGGGGGAGTCTTCCATACGTCATGCATATTATGTATCTTTATATATGGTTGTAAGGCTGTCACATGTGTACGTTAATACCATTAAAAATATTATGTTTTGGAAATTGTTTTAAATACATTTGTGCCTTGTTGTAAGATCCAAGTAATGTTGTTGTTAAACCAAGGTCGGGACCCATTGTGAGGTCCTAACCAGTAGCTCCCCGAGTTCCGAGAATTTGGGGTGTTACAGTTCTCCTCATACGTCTTCAGTTGTCGAGACGCATATGCAATCACTCTGCCTCTCTGCATCAACACACATCCCAAGCCTATCTTGGATGCATCACTATAGACCACAAAATCATCAGAACCCTCTGGTTGTGCCAAAACAAGAGCAGAAGTCAAACGCCTCTTCAACTCATCAAAACTCTGAGCGCACTAGTCAATCCATACAAATCTGGTAGTCTTCCTCAGAAGACTCGTCAGTGGACGGGCAATCACAGAAAATCCCTCCACAAAGCGTCTGTAATAACCGGCTAGGCCAAGAAAGCTACGCACTTCCTTGACGTTCGTCGGTGTCGTCCATGCAGCAACAAACTCAATCTTCGCCAGGTCTACCATAATCCCGTCGGCGGAGACGATATGTCCAAGGAAAGAAGCTTCAGACATCCACAACTCACACTTAAAGAGCTTGGCATACAACTCTCTATCTCTCAAAATTTGTAAAACTGTCCTCAAGTGCCCAGCATGCTCCTCTCTACTACGAGAGTACACCAAAATGTCATCAATGAAGACCACCACAAACTGATCCAGGAAGTCAATGAAGATACTGTTCATCAACTCCATGAAAACTGTTAGGGCATTCGTCAGCCCGAATGGCATCATTACAAACTCGTAGTGTCCATAACGGGTACGAAATGCCGTCTTGTGCACATCCTGCTCTCTCACCCTCAGCTGGTGATATCCTGAACGCAAGTCGATCCTGGAGAAGACTTTTTCTCCCTGCAGCTGATCAAGTAGATCATCAATACGAGGTAGTGGATAACCGTTCTTGATGGTCACCTTGTTCATCTCTCTGTAATCTATGCACAGTCTCAACGATCCGTCCTTCTTCCGCACGAAGAGGACAGGTGCACCCCATGGTGAAATGCTAGGGCGTATGAAGCCCTTCTTAGTCAACTCCTTGAGTTGCTTCTTCAGCTCTAACATCTCGACAGGTGCCATACGGTATGGGGCCTTCGAGATGGGTCTTTTGCCAGGCTCCAAGTCAATGCCAAAATATACGCTCCTCTGAGGTGGCAGGATAGATGGCTATGTAAATATGCCTGTAAACTCACAGACCACTGGTATGACCTCCAAAGCCGGACTCTCTATCCTTCATGGCATAGCACCATAAGGCATCACATCCTTGTGCAATCAGTCTAGCTGCTCGTACTGCACTAATGACAGATCCTGTCTTCCCAAGGTCCCAACCCCGGAAGACCTATAACGGACCTAAGTCGGTAGAGACTATAACAATCCACTTACCCACATCTAACACCGCACGGTGTCTACGCATCCAATTCATACCTAATATGACTTCTTCATGCATCAGGGGCCTCACTAAGAAGTCAACAAGTAATACATGAGTCCTAAGCGTAGAGGAAAACTACGTATCTCCTGGGTATCTCTGACCCTACTACTATCAGGTAACCCTATAGTAAAGGGTGCCCCCTCTATGGTAGACAAACTCAAACGCTTAACACAAGTAGTAGAAATAAATGAATGTGTAGCACCCGTATCAAACAGAACTCTAACAAGTAAACCATGTAACAAAATGGTACCTATAGCAGCTGGTGCTAGCGGCTCCTCAACACTCCTCAGCTAAAAAACTCTGCCCCGAGCTCCTCGGCCATCACTGGTACCAGCCTCTCTACCTCTACCTCTACTCGGTCCTGGAGCTGACCTCTGAGTAGCAGGTGTATCTGGGACTCTCTGTTGTCCCTGTGTTTGATGCTGAGGCGGTCTTTCCCCACCTCCTACTGCACCTGCAGGGGAAGAACCCTGTTGTGATGACGCATTGCCCTGACGGAAAAATGTAGTTCTATGTCGTCACTTCCCACACGAGAAGCAAGTCAGTGGTGCTCTAGGGCAATCGGTCCTGACATGCCCATAGGCCCCGCAGTTGTAACACTGCCGGCCTCTCTCAATTGCTATGCAGACACTGGAACACTCGAGCGGCCCTGAGTCTGACCTCGCCCGTATCCAAATATTCCTGTATCAGTCGGTGCGGTACGTTGTCTCTTCTCAGACCGTCTTGTTTGAGAAATCCTCCTCTGGCTAGCTCTCTCTCTCTCATAGGCAGAGGCCCGATCCTGCTATTCTTCCAATGAGTCACAGTGAAATCCCGCAATGTATGAGCGTGTGCTCTCCCTCAGACGACGGGTGAAAAGGTACACATGCTGGTCCTCAAATGGTGCATCTGGACCAAGCAATGCTAGCTCAGTCTGGTAGCGGCGAATAGCGTTTGTAATGGGTAAGTCCTCAAAACCCGCCTCCACGAAGTCCTGTAGTTTCTCCCTCCTCAGTGATGCAGGGCAGAACTGCTCTCTCAAAATAGTCCTCATCTGCTCATAGAGATTGTACTAGCTATATCCGTCTGTCCTCTAGGCAACAAATAGACTCTAAAGCTGAGTATACATGCCCAATCCACACCTCAGTCTCTAGGCCGATATCCCCAGAGAAGTGTGGTACTCCCTGTTGGTGGAATGTCTTCAACCAGGTATCTGGTCGAGGCCCTCTGGTCTCCTCCACAGCACGAGCTGGCTCGACAACACGAACCGGTGCAGCTGGCACCTGAGTAGCTCCATGGGATCTCTCTGATATTCACTCATGCCCTGGAAGATTTGGGGCTCGTCCGCCCGCTCTAATGGCCTCCTCAAAATGCCTGAGAAAATCTCTAAACTCTGATCCACCCATAGAGACACGGTCTGAGCCATCAGACTAGCCTGGATGGGCCGGGTGTCTCTTGGACCCACCACTCCTCGTAGCTAGAACTACACTCTCAGCAACCTCCTCAGGAGCCTCCTCCACCACTGGGGGATCTGCAGCGGGAGCTGGTCCGTGTCCTATCCCTCCTGGAGGAAGAGGTGGTCTACCTCTACCTCTGCATGCAGTAGCAGTAACTCTAGTCCGAGCCATCTCCGGGGTATGCACACCTAACGTATAAGGCTCTATATAGCTCATATTTATAGATATATATATATATAATACTTAATAGTACATGCATACACATTATCACATAAGAGATATCTATGTATATATATATATCTATAATGTCGAGATCCTCAGATGGGTGACGGCTTCTGTACATACTATCCCAAACATCTATACTCGCTTTAAAACTAAAACCTTTTGAAAAGTCAGACCCCGTGTGCGTTCTGTTTATTTATCCACTCTACCATTATTGCAGATAGCAAGTGCAATGGTTGTCAACCTAAGGCTTTGATACCAACTCTGTAACACCCCAAAGAACAAGTAGAGGAAAACCAAATACATAAGGCTGATCCAGTGAGGCGCAGGGGCAGCTCACCAAAAGCGCAGGGGCGGCTCACACACCAGGCGCAGGGGCGGCTGGAGTCAGGCGTAGGGGCGGCCAACTGTGTAGAGAGTTGGTCCCGACTTCTCCTCGATCCCTTTCTCAACTTTCTTCACTTCTTCAACATACCACAGTAACATATACATATATATACACTTATATGATCATCAACCATCCAGGAAAGGGTCCAACACAAGCCTAGCTTGTGATTCTAAGCTAGAAAGGAAGAAAGAAGCAAGAAAGAAGGAAGGAAGAGAGATGAAGGAAAAGATCTTACCATAGCAAGCCCTAAGCTGCAGCTATGGAGCATCAGCACGTCTATCACCTCAACATAACACCAACAACCTTCAGCAACAGCTTCATGAGCATCCAAGGCCAAAACCACACTCAAACTCATAAGATCCCACTCACAAGAGCAAGAAGAGATCAAAGAAAAACAAGGAGGATGAGAGGAGAAGATGAAGAACGTGGAGAGGATGAAGAAGCTGGAATGAGGTAAGAAACCCCTCATCTGAAGCAAGGCAGAGCTTATAAGAAAAGCCAGCCGCAAAGCACGGTCAAAGAGTCAACAAAAGTGGTTGCACTCATACAAAGCCGCAGGGGCGGCTAGCCCAGGGCGCAGGGGCGCCTAGCCGCTGGGGCGGCCCAAGTGGTGCGCAGGGGCGGCTGACTGGGTCAAGGCAAGGCTCACTAAAGCTCAACTAGGCTCCTAGGCTCCAAGGACTAGGGCTCTTACATATACTTATGTATACGTATTCCTATTATATATAGTAGTAGCATATAGGGTTATGGAAACCTAATAGAAAAGATGATTGTATGATAAAATCGCCCTTGGACAACGTTGTTTGACATAGGATAGTGTGCATACGCGTATGAATATGCTCAAGTATCGAGTTGAGCGCTACGTTCGGGCGAATACCTTGGAGTTATCGTACTCCTTTGAGAGGGGGTCGAAGAAGAGGATTAGAGATGACATAAATGAAGGACGAACAAGTGAAAGGAAAACTGGAGACAACAAAAGAGAAAGCGAGATGGAAACAATTCAAGAAAGAGGGATAACATTAATGTGTGGAAGTGGTTCCAAAGAAGCCATGATTGAACGACAATAAGACCAATAGTGAAAACAAACTTAAGCTCTTCTAGAAGACGCGTGGACAAATAAAGATACAAATCCAGAAGGAGATGGATACACTCTAGCAAGGTTAAAGGTGGTATTCCTTCAAGACGTGAAGTTTTTCTATAGGTTCTCCTAAGCTTTGGAGTCAAGACGAGAAGAGTGATCGAACCATTTGCTAAAGATTTAAAATACCGTAAGTTAAGCTTACGAGGTACCAATAAGTGAAGTGTCAACATCACTAGAGTTATGAGAAGAAGGACATGGTGGGTATTCACGTGGAGTTAACCGAGTTTTGTTATGATGATAAGGCTATGAAACGCCAAGAAGGAGGAAGTGTGTATAAATGATGATCCCAAGAAGGTGAAAGACGAAACAAGGATCTTCGATCGCAAGACTTAAGATATCAACCAAGAGGGACGCGAGGGGATTCTAGCTAAGGCTATAAATTTGAGAAGACACACTTACAAGATAGCATGAGGCGCGATTAAGCTTATGAAGGTGAGTTATACGGCGTGCAAGGCCTAGAAGAGTATGGTTACCTTATGGAAGAGGAAGAAAGCATGAAACGGGGAAAGAACTAACGGAGTTTAAGGTAAAGTACCCTGAGGAGGGTAGCCTTCATGAGAATGGTAACATGAGAAGTGTAGTAGAGTAATAAGTCGTTGACTTCGGAGAAGGTCAGATACAAGTCAATCAGTGACAACTGAGTACGCACAAATGCGGGTTGCCTAACGGTGAGTGTAGAGGGGATGAGTAAACAAGAATATGGGCATATAGAGGATCGAAAATAAGATCTTAAAGTATTCGTGGTGGATCAATGTCAATGATTAGGAAGTTCGTCAACGGAAGTGCATTTGTCTTAAATCAAATAATGTTTAATGAGTTCAAGCAAGTAGTTGTTAAAAACCACCTAGGGGAGGTTGAAGATGACCCTTTACGACTTTCTTAGGTCATGAGAACGGCATATGGGAGATCGACCCTGATTAGAAGTTTTAAAGTTTGATCATGGTAAAGGCAACTAGTAGATCAAGAGGAAGGTGATATTTTCATTGTTTATGGTGCGTAGACGGGAGTATAATAAGAGGATGCATAATATGTTCGTTCTAATGAAATGGACGGTATGTTTTCGTGAGCAAAAGATGAGAGAGAGGCGTCAAACTCACACGGAAGAGACATGGTGGCTATGGCGTGAAAGGGAGGACCTAGATTAGGGCAACGCTTCAAGCTTGGAATTATGATGTTAGTGTGTGGTGAAGTAATGAGTGGATCTTTCAGTGATTGTGGTTCTGGGAATTTTGCGTAGCGTTCTCCATGGGACATACTGGTACGGTTGTGAAGATTGTTCATGGAATACCAAGAGACGCTTAAGGTGACTAGAAAGAGTAAGAGACGACCGAAGTCTTAAAGTTTGTTGTCGCTATGAGATGTACAAGAAAAACATGAAAGATTGAGGATAGAGCCTCCAGGGCCGGATTGACGATACATAAGAAAATTAAGTAGGTTCTACACCTACTAGAAGGAATGGTGCAAGCTTATATATATAATACGAAGAACGGTTCCCACATGTTGGGATGTCATAGAACTAAAGAAGATAAGGTCAATTATTTTGAAGCACGGTTAAGTCATGCAATATGGATCCTTATGGTAGCACCTAAGTGAGAAACCTTAGAAGATTTTTAGAATCATGTCATCAAAGAGGGGAAATGAGATTAAGTTAAAGGAATACTTAAATAAGGCCCCAAGAGTTAGAAGACTCGAGCAAGCCCCTCAAGTTCAGGAGATGAAGGATCTTTGAAAGAGGGTGGTCGACATTGTAGCTACAGATGGAACAATGCATTTGTTTTAAGGATGTCACTCCAACAAACCGGGTTAGATCATTAGTATCATGACAACCTGTGAAGTTTTAAGACAAGGTTGTGTCGGTCTTATTTTATGTGACGGGAGAAGAAAAGACGGAACCGAGATATACGGATTCCAATATGTCAGAATGTGGATTTTTCCACTAAGGTCAAGCTTGACTCGATTCCGATATCTAAGGAGCCGTACGGAATGACACTTGCGAAGGACATGAGTTGTGGAAGCAAGTGAAGGAGCATTGCAAGAACTTATTGAAAATATTTCATTGGAATTAGTGAAATGTTATGAAGAACTCCGAATGTTATCTTAAACTCTTGATTTGAAGTTCATATTGGAATATATCTTAAAATCTTGATTTGAAGTTCATATTGAGAGCACCAGCTTGTGAAAAGAGAGACGGTTATCTCCGTTTGTACATCGATTACCGTGAGCTGAACAAGATAACAATGAAGAACCAGTATCCCTCACCAAGGATAGACGATCTACTCGATCAGTTGCAAGGATCGGTAGTCTCTTCTAAGATTAAGTTAAGATTTGATTGTCACCGTTTGAGATTTCGAGACTCGGATATTGCAATTACGGCATTGCAGAGCAACCAGGGTCACTACGAGTGTAGTAACTCCATATGGGCTTACTGATGCCCAGAGGAGATATTTTGGGTCTACTCTTGAAAAAGAGAGAAGATGTTTGACAAGTTGTCACGGGATGGCAAACCCCGAAAGATATGAAAGAAGCTACAAGTTTTCTTAGATGTGCTGAGCTTTACCAGATCTGTGAAGGGAGGAGTTGTATAACGCCAATTATGGTAACCTACTATGGATGACGATAAGTTATTGAACGGGACAAAGATTTGATAATAGAGTTTTGAGAGTTAAAGAGGAGATTTATTAGTACAACTATTTTGAGTTGCTTTGAGGAATGATGTGTTTGAAGTGTACAAGTGATTCTTCAAGACAAGGTCTTGATCGAGTATTGTAGAGTGATGCACAAGTAATAGCATATGTGTCTTGTTAATAGAAGTAGTATGGAGCAAAATGCTTCCTTTGTTACTTGGAATTTGCAACAAGCATTGAGGAAATGTAACATCAAGTTCGGTTTGACAAGAACCAAAGCCAACGGTGTAGATGGGAAGTTCGATCTTCTTTGGTGCTGCATTGAGAAAGACCCGAGAAGGAAGTTGAGTTCCAGTATATCGACCTTTTTGAGATCTTAGCGCGAGTTGAAGAAGTGTCTTAAAAGTTGGAGTTGCCGCCAAGAGTAGAGAGTGTTCACCCGGTGTTTCATGTGTATCAATCTAGGAAGTACAGGTATGACTCGAGAAGTTTTGCGGTCTTGATGAGTTAGTGTTGTCGTGGAACCAATGAGGCTAATAGGAAGTCGGAGGATAGTATCCTTGGTGGAGTTTTACGCTGAGCTAGTAGCATCGATAGAATCGACGGGTTAGACCTAGTTTTTCCCTTAGTTGAGTTCTGTGCATGTGTGATATTATGTGTAGTTTGTGCCCGGTGCGGGAATGTGTTGTACGACCTGATATATCTTGTGGTGGTAGTTTATGTAGAATGTGTGTATAGACTAGAAAGTATAAGCCTTCTTATGAGAGTTCCTACCTCGGCCTTAAGGGACCGAGAGGTTTGACGTGTGGCAAGTTTCGGGACGAAACTTGTTTTTAGGGGTATCTGATGTAACCCCCCAATTTTAGGCGCGTTTGCGATATTTATTTTCCGACGGTTATCGATATATTTTAATATCTCAAGTATGTTTCACGAGTATCTTTAAGTCCTATGTTTCGGGTATATGTTATATTAATATGTTAACGGTATTTTATTATTATTTTTGGTTCCGTGTACGCTTATCCGTTTATTCTGTCGGAAAAATTGGGAATTTTTCCCGATTCGAAAGTCCCGTTCCGACTCATTTTGATCGAGTTATATTATTTATTTTCTTATGTTCTTTTCTTTTATTTCTTTTCCAGGCCCACTCCTATTTCCAGTGACGTGTGCTCGACCCCTCGATGGCAGCCCTGCCACTGACCTCTCGGCATTCAGCATCTTTGTTGCTTGGTTTCCCTTCATGCAAGCCTCTCCTTCCTTATCCTCTGCTCCTCTAAACCTCATTCTTCCCACACAGCCCAACAACCTCTCGAGCTCTCTTCCCTCGACCTCAAAACTCCACTGACTCGTCCCTCGTCGAGACCACTGTCTCCAGGGATGTGCACAACCATTTACGCCGGAAAGGGGAGTTGCCAGACGCTAGGAATCGAAGTCACGTCGCCTACCTACCACTAGTCGACGCCGGAGGGCCCGTCGAATCAGTCGACCATCGACGCCGCCGGAGCAGCCCAACCTCGACCTCCCTTCGTTTTCCCTCTGTGCAACGTTCTCTCCCTCTCTCGAAACCCTCACCATCTTCTCTTCTCTTTCTGTCGGGCCTGCCGGAACTCCAGAGTCACAACACCCACCCTCATCGTCACCGCCAAAGCCTCGACGCCTTGCCTGGCCTTCTCACCTCGAGCCATCACTGGGAACCTTTGCTCTTCTCTGTCACAAACCAGAGAGCCACCAGGGAAGCCACTGCAGCATCGCGTGGAAGGAGCCACTGCCGTCGGAACCTCCTTGCAGCCTCGTCACTGCCGTCAAGGAGCACCTCCGGGGAGCTTGCTGCCTCCATCTCCTATGCCGGAGAAGGCCCCTGCCAGTTCTCCTCCTTGCCGCCTCCTATTCTCTTTTCCCTAGCCGCGTTGCTGCCCTAGCGAGTGTAACGACCGGATTTTTAGTTATGCTTGGATAGAGTTAGATGAGGGTAGAAGCCGGGCGCAAGGGCTCACGCCCTTGCGGTTTTGGCGACGTAGTCAAGTAAGCCGCAGGTGCGGTTAGGATTCCCGTTGGGGCGGTGGCACACGTGGGCGGGGTAGCAGCATTTTGGGCAACCGTTCACATTCCGATCCTTTTTAAATCCCCTCTTAAATTCCATGAGGAGTTATGGGTTGGAGAACTTTGGTATCCTTCCTCTTTTATGCAGCCAACTCTTCTCCTCCTCTCATTTTCTACTCACGTTACTTTCTTCCTCCTACCCACTTACTCCTCTTGCACTTCCTCTTACATCCTTCTCCTCCATTCTTCCCTTAGAGTGCTCCAGCTTGGATCCACCTTTCGTGAGGCCGGGACTGCAGTGACGGGACGTGGATAAGGTTCCTTCCCTTCTTCTTCTTCTTTCTTTTTTCTCCTTCTTCTTCCTTCCTTTCCCTTCCATGGCTTGAATGGAAGACACTCTTGAATCCTTGCTCAATGATCTATCGTTGTTTTGTTGGTTCGATGACGAAGCTAGACCTTGGAGGGAGGCTAATACCAAGTAAGAGAAGTAGAAGACGTTCATAGCACCAAAGGAGACCCTAAAGGACCGGCTGCACAATCGAAGACCTCAGCCGACATACTTTCTTCACAGACACGCGGAGGGGCGGATTCACCAAGGCGTAGGGGAGGCTTCTGTCAGGCGCAGGTGCGGACCCAGATCGACGCAGGAGCGGACCCAGATAGGCGCAAGGGCGGCTATGACAGGCGCAGGGGCGGTTTTGCTCCAGTGAGTCCCGAATCTCGTTCTTGCTTTTCCTTCTTTCTTTCCTTAGACTCGTTATACCCTAGAAGCATGTTAGGCTGGCCTAGGGTAGTTGAACTGGAATGTTTTAGAGTGGTTGGACCTTAGAAGTCTAGTGTGAGTTACGTGAGGCTTGTGGTGGTACGTTGTTGAGGGTTAGTTTCGAGCTTTGTGGAAGTAACCTTGGTGTATATCGTTATGAGGAGAGTTGGATAGGTCATGGACTGAGAGTGTAGTCTTCTTGGACTAGGTAGTTGAGGAGTTAAGCCTAGAAGTCTAAAGACTTCTAGTGGACTAGAGTGTGGTTTGATTGTTTGCCTTGTCTTGAATAGGCGTTGTACATTTTCCCAAGGGAACTTTCGAGTGGGGTGATCTTGTGCGCTTCGGAGACTGGTAAGTCTACGGACATACTTAGCTGGCTTCTTGTATGAGTGTATTGTGTATGAGTGGTTTTTGCTAGCTAGGATAATAACGAAACCGGATTAGGCTGACTTTATTATATTACGTAATGGACCCAAGTGTATGATAACAGGTCGTGACAACATCTGCCTAGCTCTTGCGAGATTCTAGGAGGTTCCCTGTACCAGCCCAGGTAGTGAGACGATCAGATGCATTAGCACCATTCCTTGTTGGTAAACGGGATCAGGGGCGAGGTTTGGGAATCCCTCATGTCACAACATAAGTATCATTAGTAATGACATATCACCTAATTAAAGATAACAAAAGGATTGAGTGTTGCATGTTGATTGTGTATGTTGTGTGTTTGTGCTTTTACCTTTATACTTATGCATAGATTGTCAGCTAACGGTATTATACCGCTTGTAGATGCCTTGCAGGTTAGAGAGGCGATCAAGTGATCCGGCGGTAGTGGGCAGCCGGGGTTTCGTGCATTGTAGGACGGGGTTGTTATCATTATATTTCATGAATGTTGAGACTTATGTTGTTCTTTGGTTTTGAGACTTGGCTAGATTGTTTTCAGATTTGTACCTTTTTTCTTCCGCTCATGTTATAAAACTATGTGTTTTGCCTTTTTATTTGTGTTGTGTTGTAAGGTCCGATGAAGTTGTTGCCAGGCTAAGGGCCGGGACCCATTGTGAGGTCCCAACTCGTAGCATTCCGAATCCTCTAGGATTTGGGGTGTTACAATATGGTATCAGAGCCAGGTTGGCAACAACGGCACTCGCAATCTTCTAAAAGGCCAAATAGACAAATAAACAGAACCCTCAAGGGTTTTGAGTTTTCAAATGAATTTTGTTTGCAAAACCATGACATAGTCGGGTTGGGATAGAATATATGGAACCACCACTACCTCCGCGGATCTCGGCAGCCTAGTTTACTAGATTTAAAGTTGTTTCTGGACTTGTTATGATTATAGTAGTATCATGAATTCTATATAGTTATATATACCTATATATTTATACGTATGGTACACAAGTATCATATTAGAGTTGTAGAATTTGTAGTTAGATGATAGGAAGCTATGATTGCCCTTGGACAAATACCGTATGGCTTAGGCTAGTGTACATACGACGAGGAGTATGTTCAAGTTATCGAGTTGAACAAAAAGTTTTGCGAGCACCCCGAGGACTTCTCGGATCTGTTATGAGGACGTCGAAGCAGAAGACTAGAGATGACTTAACCGAAGGTTAAAGAAATATAGAGGAACTGATGCGTCCTTGGAGGTAACCAAGGATAACTCCGGATCTAGATCAAGCAAAACTCCAACTACTCCTTGATTCTTTGTGCAACGTTGTATCGTTTCGGATCCAAAGGGGCGGAAGCGATGAAGAAACAAGGGTTACTTCGATCTAGAGAGATCGAAGGAACCTTTTTGTGTGGAGCGAAGGTTGATTCTTAAAAAGAATCCTCGAATATGGATTTCTTGAATCAAAGACGAGATCCAAGGAAGAAGTTTGAGGGTTAGAAGAGAGGTTTTGATGCCCAAGCTAAGTGGAGGAAATTCTTCTCAAAACTTAGTAATATTGAACATGGAAAATAAGTGAGGCAAGATATCTCTTATATAGAGAAACTTGCCTACCTATGGGCCAACGGGCCAAACAAAAATACATGAAGAAAAAGCCCAAAAGGGGAAAACCTAAAAGGATAAAAGCAAACCCTAAACGGATAAGGTCAAAAAGGGAATATTCCTATACGGAATATCCCTTTATTACATAAAAAGGAAAACATGAAAATATAGTCCGAAAATAAGCTAGCTTCATGCCATGGAGTCGGAAAGACGGGACATGCCGCTAACGGAACCGGTAGCCTATGCCATGGTGGTGTAGAGACAAGGCATGCCGGTAATGGGACCAAGTGAAGAAGTAATGCGGGTGATGATGGAGCCGGTGGCTCGAGCAATGGCCTTAGCTCGGGATCGGGTGATCGGTCCATCTGAGCGAACTCTAAGAGCCTCGTCCTCTTCGTCTATGGTCAACGTAAAAGGGGCATCCAAGGGCACATCAGTCCCCCCATCTTGGCTGTGAAACGTCCCCGTTTCACCATCGTCAAAGAGGGGCTCAACATAAGGGGCAAGGTCCTTGACGTTGAACGTTGGGTGTACTCCGTAGGAATCCGGAAGCTCTAACTTGTATGCATTTGGACCATGACGGGCTAAGATGCGGAATGGGCCATCACCACGGTCCGAGAGCTTGCTCATGCGGCGAGTAGGAAAACGCTCCTTCCGTTGGTGGAGCCAAACAAGATCACCGGGCTCAAAAGAGACGTCGCGGCGGCCCTTGTTGCGTTGTCCGGCAAGTTGGGCGGCACGACGTTCGAGTTGTGTCCTAGTCCGCTCATGAAGCTCAATGATTTGGGCGGCCCGGTTTCCGGCGATGATGTGTTCTCCATCCTTGAGCGGGCGGGGAGTGAAATCAAATGGTGTGTGTGGATTGAGGCCGTAGACAACTTCAAATGCGGATAATTTAGTTGCCGTGTGCCTAGACCTGTTATACGAAAACTCGACAACAGAAAGTAAGTCCTCCCACCTACGTGGGTTGGTCCTAGTGGTGGCTCTAAGTAGAGCACCAAGAGTCCGATTGGTCACCTCCGTTTGACCATCGGTTTGGGGGTGATAACTACTTGAAAACAACAAGTTGGTTCCAAGTTTTCCCCACAACGTTCTCCAAAAATGACTTACGAATTTCACGTCCCGATCACTAACAATGGAACGTGGTATCCCATGTAAACGCACCACATTGTCAAAGAACAAGGTGGCAACTTCACTAGCATTTAGGGTGCTTTTACATGCGATGAAATGAGCCATTTTGGAGAAACGATCGACTACCACGAAAATGGAGTCTTTGCCTCGTTTTGACATAGGCAACCCGACCACAAAGTCCATGGATAGATCCTCCCAAGGTCCCATTGGTATAGGCAAAGGAGAATACATCCCATCCGGACCTTGGCGCGACTTGGCATGATGACATGTGATGCAACCCTTGCAAAACCGTGTCACATGCATACGCATCCGGGGCCAAAAGAAATGCTCTTGGAGAGCGGAAAGGGTCTGGGTAGCACCGAAATGACCACGGCCCTCATGAGCTTCCTTGACCAACAAATGGTGTATAGATGAGCGCGGAATACAAAGTTTTCCCGCTCGAAAAAGATAGCCATCGTTAATAAAGAAAGACTCGTGCTCTCGGAGGTCGAGGCATTGTGCCCATATGTCCTTGAAGTCAAGATCCGTGGCATATAACTCTTTGATAAGAGCAAAGCCATGTATCTTGGCATCCATATACACAAGGAGGGCATAGCGGCGAGAAAGGGCATCGGCTACCACATTCTCTTTGCCTTTCTTATGCCGAATGACATAAGGAAAGGTCTTTAAAAACTCTACCCAACTAGCATGGCGCCGACTGAGATTTGTTTGACTCTTGAGATACGAAAGAGCCGCATGATCCGAATGAATCATGAACTCCTTCGGCCACAAGTAATGTTTCCATGTCTTAAGACAACGAACTAGAGCATATAGTTCCTTGTCATATGTAGGGTAGTTGAGCAATGGACCGGACAGTTTTTCACTGAAGTAGGCAATTGGACGATTCTCTTGTAAGAGAACGCCTCCAATGCCCACATTTGATGCATCACACTCCACCTCGAAGGTTTTCGAAAAGTTTGGGAGTTGGAGTAATGGTGCATTACAAAGACGGTCTTTGAGCGCATCAAACGCTCGAGCATGGATATCACGCCACTCAAACGTGACACCCTTGGTAGTGAGCTCATGGAGCGGTGCTGCTACCGTGCTAAAGTCCTTGACAAAGCGCCGGTAGAAACCCGCTAAGCCGAGAAAGGCTCGGACCATGGTGACCGTAGTAGGAGTAGGCCACTCCCGAATAGCACGAACTTTAGATTCGTCTACTCGGAGTCCGTCCTTAGACACGACATAGCCAAGAAAGATAGTGGTGTCCGAGCAAAAGACGCATTTGTCAAAGTTGACATACAATTGCTCTTGTCTAAGGCACTCGAGCACTTGGCGAAGGTGCCCGATGTGATCCTCCAAAGACGTACTAAACACCAAAATATCATCAAAATAAACAACAACGAATGTACCCAAGAATCGGCGCAAGACGTGGTTCATGAGGCGCATGAAGGTGGACGGGGCGTTGGAGAGGCCAAAAGGCATGACAAGCCATTCATAGAGTCCATACTTCGTTTTGAACGCCGTCTTCCATTCGTCACCTTCGGCCATCCGGATTTGGTGGTAACCGCTCCGGAGATCAATTTTGGAGAAGATAGTGGCGCCATGAAGCTCATCCAACATGTCATCAAGGCGCGGGATCGGGTGGCGATATTTGACGGTGATTTGGTTGATGGCACGACAATCCACACACATCCGCGATGATCCATCTTTCTTTGGTACTAAGATTACCGGAACGGCACATGGTGATAAGGATTCACGCACATGTCCCCGGTCTAGGAGCTCTTGCACTTGACGTTGTAGCTCCTTTGTCTATTCCGGACTGGCTCGGTAAGCGGCACGGTTTGGCAAAGAGGCACCGGGCACAAAGTCAATTTGATGTTCAATCCCTCGGATAGGTGGCAAGCCGGGTGGGAGGTCTTTGGGCATAATATCCTGAAATTCGGACAACAACAAAGACACCTCGTGTGGCACATTACTTGGGTCATGAGAAGTAGATAAACAAAACGGAACAAGTAAAAAACATGGGAACTTGCCTTCCATGACCGGTTGCAAATCATGCCGGCGAGCTAAGAGTATCCGTGGCTCACACCGTCCTTGAATTACGGGATCCGAAGATGATAAAGGTGCGCCCGAAGAAACGATGCGACCTTTACTACCTTTGGATTCGGTAGCATGGACAAGAGGGGCGGTGTTGCGGGATTTGGAAGTACTAGCACCTACAACATCGGGACTCCGGGGGTCCGATTTTGCCGGTGCTTTAGCGGACTCATCAATAGTTTGTTGCCTCTTCCGTTCCGCATAGTCAACCAAAATTTCGTGCGGAGTCATAGGCAAAAGTGTGACCCGTTTTCCATTATATTGGAACATGTACCGATTAAGATAACCATCATGATATGTGCGGCGATCGAATTGCCATGGTCGTCCTAATAGGACATGTGTGGCGTCCATCTTGATAACATCACAAAGAACCTTATCAACATAGGCGCCAATAGAAAACGGCACCCAAGCTTGTTGTGTGACGGTGTCACATGCCGTATCGGAAATCCATTGGAGTCCGTAAGGCGTTGGGTGGGGGGTCGTAGGCAACTTGAAGTGTTTTACCACCCGTTCGTTGACAATATTGCAACAAGAACCCCCGTCAACGATGAGAGAAAGACTCGTATTATTGACCAAGCAACGATAGTGGAAGAGATTCTCGCGTTGATCAATAGGAATATGCTCTTTAACAGCCAAAATACGACGAGAAACAAGAGCAAATTTACCGGGTTGTGCTGGGCCGCAAGCAAGCTCGTCATCACAAGGTTCCATGCCAAAAAGTGGGTCGATGTCATGGTCATCCTCAATAATGAGATCGTCGTCATGTTGACCATCGTCGTCCTCGAAATATGTTGGGTCGGCAAACAAGACTCGTTTGGTGTTTGGGCAATCACGTTGCACATGGCCAAAACCGCTACACTTGTAGCACACGGGCTCCCTTGGGCGAGCCGCCGGTGAGGGTCCTTGTTGACCTCGAGAGGGAGGCGCCGGTGCCGGGCCACGGTTTGGTGCCTTCTCGGTACCCGTTTGCCTATTGGAAGGACCCGTCCGTTGGGTTCCCTTGGAGGCGTCGGTATCTGTAGGACTAGGCGCATCTCGAGAACGTATGTTAGATGGATAAAGATATGGACTCGAGGAAGAGGGATACCTAGAATACCGCGGTGTTTCCAGTTGTTGCTTATATAACTTCATGGCGGCATGACATAATGCTCCCAAATCCTTGAATGGGACAATCTCGAGCGGCCGCCGGATGGAAGCATTAAGCCCACTCATGAACTTGGTGCGGAGGGCGGAGGGGGAGGCCGAGACGCTGGCCTTAATGTGCATGTCCTCAAGTTTAGCCAAGTAAGCCACCGGAGTGAGGTTGCCTTGCTTGAACTCGGCAATTTGCAACCGCATATCATTCTTAAAGTCCTCGGGCACGTACTTCTTGGTCATGCAATAGAGCAATTGTTCAAATGTCTCAATCGGTGCCCATCCTCGCCTCTCTCGGGTGAACTCATACCGGTTCCACCAAGACTTCGCATCTCCTTCAAAGTATAGAGTTGCCGCCTCGATTTTCTTGGATTCCTCCTCATAATGACAATGTTTTAATGCTCGTTTCATATCCTGTGCCCAATCAAGAAAAACACACGGATCATATTCACCATGAAAAGTAGGGAACTTAACCTTACCTTCCCTACGAGCTCGGTAGGGGTCCGGGCGGGGCGGTGGAATGTAGGCATCATCGGCACGGGCTCGCCGGTGGCCGCCATGATGACGTTGGCGCCCATGAACGGGTGGGGCCTGCCTAGGTGGATTTGGGGGAGGCAACCATTCTTCACCCCGGTCTTGGTTCTCATAGGGGTCTGTGACGGGTGGGTGCCACGGACGGTTATGTGCTACCCGTTCTAAATCGGATTCATCACCGGAGAACTCATTGAAGTTGTGTTGCTCATCGTATTCATCAAAGTCAAGGGTCCTCGGTTGCCGGATTGACCGTTGGTGACGGTGTTCGGACCGATCATGCTCACGACCATGATTGGTGGTTGAGTTGGGACGGTACCGGGGCTCTTCCCGGGTTTGTTGGTCGGTGCGGGGCACACTAGGTGGAGGTGGAGAAGGAACATACCGTTGATGTTGATGCTCATAATATTGGTGCCGATGTTCCGTATCGACTATGGGCAAGTTATCTTGACGCGGGTCGGGGAATTCCTCCTCTTCTTCATGGGACTCATTTCCGTCAAGAGGTAAAGGATGGGTGCGTTCAATGACAGACGCAAGCCGGGTAACGTTTGATGGGCCGGCTCCCAAAAGTCCCTTGCCTTTCCGTTGTGCATCGGAAGTGGAAGCATTGACCACGTTCTCATTCGGATAAGTTGGGGTGGGACGGCGAGCATTCTGAAGGGACTTAAGAGCTTCTAGCTCTTTTTTCAAGGCAATGTTTTCTCGGGTCAAGGCATCAAACTTTTGTTGTGCCTTCAAGGCTTCCAATTCTTGCCTTATGGAGTCATTTTCGAGGGTCAACGAAGCAGTTTCTTGAGCCAAGGGTTCACTGAACTCTTGCGGACCAGAATCCTGAGAAGTTTCCATTTCAACGTTAGTCATTGCTCCAAATCAGCACACAAGTTCAAGCAATCAAGTGAGCAAGGTGACAAGTTAGGTCAACTTTACCCAAGTTCAAGTGCATTATCGGGTTCAACTTTGGGGAAGGCCGTTTGGCGGTTAGGCAAGGAAGGCAAATCCAACAAAATTGAACCAATTACACACAAAAAACAAGTGATATTTTGCAAACGTATGTGAGAAAATTGAGAGATAGAAGATGGACGGATTGTTCACTCGGCAAGCTTTGCTTGCTTTCGGTCTTTGACCGTTTTGTAAAATCCGATTTTTCGGATGGACCGGTTTGCCGGACGTCTTTTCACTTTGTGTGTTTCGTTTCTTTGAAACGTTTTGAGCAACACTTTCTTTTGTTTTTTTTTTTTTTTTTTGAACACAAATCCGTATTGATGAAGAGTTGTTTTTCTTTTCTTGGAATATCAAATGCGAGATATCCGAACTTTTCGTTAACAAAAATATCCCAAGAGATTTGGTGAAATTAATTAACAAAATTGTCGGATTAGGTCGGTTTAAGAAAAAGACGGGTTTGATAAATGGTTTGAAGGCAAACCAAATATCTCCTATTTTTGTTCTTTTTGTTTTGAGTTAAACACGGAAAAGAAAAAAAAAATTCAGGAAAAATGGATGAACATGATGAAGAACATGATGAACAACATGAAGATCATGAAGAACAAATGAAGAACATCATGAGCAAACGAAGAACATCATGAACAAAAAAAAGGCTAAATAGGTTTAAGATAATAACGCACAAAAACAAGAGTAAAGAGAACTTAGCTTTGATCCCTTGCTCTGATACCAATTTGATGCGTCCTTGGAGGTAACCAAGGATAACTCCGGATCTAGATCAAGCAAAACTCCAACTACTCATTGATTCTTTGTGCAACGTTGTATCGTTTCGGATCCCAAGGGGCGGAAGCGATGAAGAAACAAGGGTTACTTCGATCTAGAGAGATCGAAGGAACCTTTTTGTGTGGAGCGAAGGTTGATTCTTAAAAAGAATCCTCGAATATAGATTTCTTGAATCAAAGACGAGATCCAAGGAAGAAGTTTGAGGGTTAGAAGAGAGGTTTTGATGCCCAAGCTAAGTGGAGGAAATTCTTCTCAAAACTTAGTAATATTGAACATGGAAAATAAGTGAGGCAAGATATCTCTTATATAGAGAAACTTGCCTACCTATGGGCCAACGGGCCAAACAAAAATACATGAAGAAAAAGCCCAAAAGGGGAAAACCTAAAAGGATAAAAGCAAACCCTAAACGGATAAGGTCAAAAAGGGAATATTCCTATACGGAATATCCCTTTATTACATAAAAAGGAAAACATGAAAATATAGTCCGAAAATAAGCTAGCTTCATGCCATGGAGTCGGAAAGACGGGACATGCCGCTAACGGAACCGGTAGCCTATGCCATGGTGGTGTAGAGACAAGGCATGCCGGTAATGGGACCAAGTGAAGAAGTAATGCGGGTGATGATGGAGCCGGTGGCTCGAGCAATGGCCTTAGCTCGGGATCGGGTGATCGGTCCATCTGAGCGAACTCTAAGAGCCTCGTCCTCTTCGTCTATGGTCAACGTAAAAGGGGCATCCAAGGGCGCATCAGGAACCTAAGTCAGTTTAAGCGAAACCGAGTTGGAAACTACACAAGTAAGGAAGCGACATGAAGATATGAGAGTGGTTCTGAGGAAGCAAGGATGGATCATCGGTAAAGCAACAACAACCAACGAACTTAAGGTTCTTCCAAGTGTCTTGCTGATAAATTGAAGACGCGAAACAAGTGAAGATGAGTGCAGCTTCACTCAAGGATAAGATTGGCGTTCCAATTAAGACGTAATTTCCCCTAGGTGCTCCTAAGCACGGAAGTCTAGACGAAAGGTGAAAATGGACCAATTACGAAGATCTAAGAGATACGTAAGTGAAACTTACAGAAGGACTAGAAGGTGAAGTTCCAATTTCACGAGATCCCACGTGGATGACTTTGTTCGGACAAATGAGGCTACAGGAAAAATCATTTAGTGAAGGTTCACATAGTGGAATATCTTTAAGAGGGTCAACCGTTTTTGTTATGGCGAGAAGGCTAAACAACATCAAGAAGAAGGAAGTGCATAGAGATGATGGTTTTGAGACATCAACCAAAAGAAAAACGAGTGGATGCTAACTAACGTTAGAGATTTTTGAGAAGAAGCACTTACAAGATTATCATGAAATACGGTTAAGCCTATGAAGGTGAGTCACATGACACAACAAGGCCAAGTAGCGTATAGCTATCTTGCAGAAAGAAAGGGAGCGTGGAATGAAGAATGAGCTAATGGAGTTTAAGGTTGTGTACCCCGAGAGGGTAGCCTTCATGAGAATGGTAACATGGAGAGTATAGAAGAAAGGTAAGTTGTTGAGCTCAGAAAAGGTCAACCAAAAGCTAATCAGTTATAACCAGGAACTCACAGGTGTAAGTCGTCTATGGATGAGTGTAAATGGGAAGAGTAACACATAATGTGGGATCATAAAGGAACGGTAACAAGAGCTTGGAATATTCCCGGTGGTTCAATGTCAACAATAAAGGGTTATATCAACGGAAGAGCAAATGGCGTAATCAAGTGGCATTGAACGGGTTCAAGGCAAGTAACATTAAAAAGACCTCTTAGGGAGGGATTGTAATGACCTACACGACCTTCTTAGGTCATAGGATTGACATGTGGAGGAACAAAACGGATCATAACCTTCAAGGTGTGATCAAGGTTGGAAGAACTAGAGGATTAAGAGGAAGGTGAAGCTTTCATTGTTGCTTTACGCAAATGAGAATACATACAAAGGATGCATCGTATGAAACGGATGATATGTCGTCGCGAGCAAGAGATGAGTCAAAATTTTCTAGACTCAACCGAAGAAGCCACGAGGGCTATGTCGAGTAACGGAGAACCCGAATTAGGGCAACACTGCAAGCCTAAAGATTTTTATACTATTGCTTGGTAAAGTAACGACTTGAAGTCGGGATGTCAACAGTTTAGGACGAGAAAAGAAAGAACCTACGTAAGACGGCATTTCGGACCGGTATGATCACTACAAGTTGTAGTGAATCCTTTTGGCACGAGTACACATGAGGAGTTTAGAGCTTATGTAAATACATATTCATCGGTTTCTGAATTGAGTTGCAGTGGGTCGCACAATTTGTGACTTTACAGGCAGTTTCACTATGGACCATAACCTAATGTTAGTAACGACAGCTAGCGATGTGGGAAAGATGTATGAATGAATCTTATGTTCTCTTTTTGAAGACGCCTTGTTTTCCTCTCAAAGTTGAGAGGAACAAGCTTGACACGGGACGACAGTAATACAAGTTATGCGGGATAAGATTTATGAGCCAAGTCATCTAAGTGGGAGTTAGGACATCTAAAGTGACTTCCTAGGACACGTAATGACAACGAGAGAGATCAAGTTGATCCGACGAAGACAAGGTGATATTTTCGGTGCTACCTCCAATGAATTTTGGGGAGGTAGGGAGCTTATAGATTGTTGTGATATAACTGCCCAGTTGCGGAATGGCTTTACGCCCTCCCTTTCCGAGGAGGTATACTAGAATCGTATGGTCCGAGCCGTGTCCGTGGAGCTTTGAAAAGCTGAAGATGTGATTGGTTTCTACTCTAAATTTTTGTGCACAGACAAGAGTCTTATGGATTTGGCGACAAATAGGGATGCATCCAAGCGAGGCCTGAGATGCGGGTGAAGTAACAAGATAGGTTTCGCGGGTATGTGTTAGACAATTCTGGGCGTGTGTGAGGAATGCCCATGAAGGACCCGTGAGTTAACCACTTAATACATGTGTTGTCGCTCCAAATGGTGTGTGCAAGCTTTAAATTTATAACCCAAGACGTATGCTTAAAACAAGGATGTGAACCCGCAGTGTACGGGTCAATCATAGTAAAAACAAGAATTCCGGGGTGTCGATCTCAGGGACTTAGATGAAACAAAGCCAATATAGGTAGTCAATATTACAACTAACCACAAAAGCAATTAAAGCAATCAAAGATGATAATATAGTCAATTAAGGAAATATGCAAATTCTAAGGATTAAAGCATCTAGTTGTGGTTCCAACTCAAGATCTCAAGATAGGCGGACAAAGCTGAGAATTTTGCAAAGGGAAGGTGTTACTAAAGGTGAATAGATCATGCTCCGCTGGATCATGGAAAGAACTTGCGATCGAAGTTCATAATCATGCTCCGTTGGATCACCTAGGTTGACTCCTGGACGCCTCAGTTGCTGGTTAGGGTCCATCCTCTGCCCTAGGGTCTGTGGAATACCTGCAAAAAGAGCATCTCGGACTGGCATCCGAGGTGGGAGTATCTCGGTTAGGGCAGCTGGAGCTGGATCCTGCCTCGGTCGAGGGTGTGGAACTGGGTTTTGCCTCGAAATGGTGTGTGCAAGCTTTAAATTTATAACCCAAGACGTATGCTTAAAACTAGGATGTGAACCCGCAGTGTACGGGTCAATCGTAGTAAAAGCAAGAATTCTGGGGTGTCGATCTCAGAGACTTAGGTGAAACAAAGCCAATATAGGTAGTCAATATTACAACTAACCACAAAAGCAATTAAAGCAATCAAAGATGATAATATAGTCAATTAAGGAAATATGCAAATTCTAGGGATTAAAGCATCTAGTTGTGGTTCCAACTCAAGATCTCAAGATAGGCGGACAAAGCTGAGAAATTTGCAAAGGGAAGGTGTTACTAAAGTGGAATAGATCACCGGGTAAGTCTCACTACTCACTAACTCCAAACCAAAAGCTCCTATCACCGGGTAAGTCTCAAGGTACTAAGGAAAGGAGTTATAATCTCAAACCAACACACCAACTAAGGGAATAGAATCAACCTTGACTGGGTAAGTCTCAAGCTAACTCACAAAGATGGGATGAAGGCACACTCAAACCCCAATAAAGGATAAACCTTTATTACCTACACTTATGATCTTGGGTAAACAAATAAAGGAATTACCGGGTAAGTCTCATCTTAGGCTTGCATTGAACCAGGAAAGGTGTAATAAGAATAGGATTTGGCAAACTCTAACACTTAACTCTCAGTTTCAGATCAGAAAGGGTAACCTCGGTCAGCCAAGTTCCACCCCGGCCGAGATGTTCATCGATTGAATGAGATGTTCTAAGGTTAAGGATAAAGACTCGAACTTTCATGGTCCTACTGGATATTAATATTATTCTATCATTGTTTTTCCCACAACCTTCAGCCAATCACCCTAGAATCGTACAAAGAAATTAGTCACTCATCATCATGAAAGCAATAATCAAATATATGGGAAGAGAATGAATATTTGAACACAAAAACCTTAAGAACAAGGCTTCAATAACTGAATCAAATATCAAACAAATAAGCGTTTTTTGGATCACAAATCCAACAAGACAAATCAACAAGAAGGGAATCTAAGAAAGTCTTACAAAACCCTTCACAAAAGCTATAATAAGCTATCAATCCTTCCTAGATTGATCTTCAATCTACCTCCCTTCAAAACTCTGGAGAAAATCCCTTATTGCTGGATGTTATCAGCCCTCTAAGCATGGTTGAACTTGTGGAAAATCCAACCCTTTATATAGGAGAATTATCTTCCAAAGATAAAATATCTTAAAAAGATAATTCCTATTAAAATATATCTTATCTCCTACAATAAATCTTCTAAATATATGATCTTCCTCACAGAAATCCAGCCCAAAAATATAAGATCTCTCCTTCCAAAAATAAAAGATCTCAACCAATTAAAATATATCTCGCCGCGTCAAGATATTCGCCTCGGTCGAGGTGCTTCCTCAAGATCACCTCGGTCGAGGTGACACTATGGTCAACCGAGATGACTCTCTGCTGAAGGTGAAATATCTCAAATCTGGTCCAAAATAAATCTTTAATTCAATTCCATGCCTCCTGGGTCCTTCCTTAAGCTCCTGAATGTAGCTCCAATGACTCCTTAGCTCTTTTAGCTCCATTTTGATGCAAAACGTGCCATTTTACCCACGATTACAACGAAACTTGGTGTAGACCTCGATTCCCGCAAAGGTAGATGAAACGACAATATAATCACATAATATACATTCAAACATGCAGATTATTGAAGATAAAACGTCTAAATAGGCCCCAAAATATAGACTATAATTCTTGCTATCAAAATACCCCATACTTGTCCCTTACTTGTCCCCAAGCAAGTTCCAAATCTTAAGTACAAGATAGAATGGATTATAAGTCATAAAGATCAATGAAAAGTATTTCAAAACATTTTGGTAGTGTGCTCAAATCATAGATCACTCTAAGAGAATGCTTCATGGAATTTAAAATCAAAACATGCTCAAAACATTTTATAAATATAAGAAAGTTGTTCATCTTTGCATAAAATCATAGAATGCATAATAAATCATTATTATCGAAATTAATTATGTATAATCCAGTTTAAACCACCAAGTCAATCAACAAGCTCGAGGTCTCAAGGGCTTTTCAAGAGAAGGTCAAGAAACGTGTGAGGGTGGGATGTATATAGAGAATGTGGTGCTAGAATCCGGAAAAAGGATCTTTACTTCACTTCCTTTGAACTTCAACATCTTCCACCAATAAGCTTTGCTTATTTTTATTTTTTACTTTTTGGGATGCATGGACAGAGGTGCACATTAACCGAAGCCTAGGAGATCAGCAATCATCAATTTCTCGAGATGCCTCAAACCGTTGATGCACATACCATGACCCGTTAGGAATGTCGCTCAATCCGACTTTGGCAAGACACAAACACCCGGCTATGTGAATGGTGCCGAATTACTCATCATCATGATTGACTTCCCCAAACCTATTTGTTTCTTTCTAACTTCCAGCCAACATCTCAACTTTACTTTCACTTGCTTTTCATTTGCTTGCTTCCAAATTCCCGGATAGGTAAAGGGAGGCAATTATGTATATGAGGGGCTAAGCATGATCAAGAAGAAGAAGAGAAGAGAGTGAATTGCCTTAATCATCCCAGGAAGAAAGTGAGAGAACTCTTCATGTGGTATCAACCTTCAAATTCAACATAATTTGGATAAAAACAAAGTATTAAACATGCCAAAATTTCAAACAAAGCATTTAGCAACTTAAACATATTATAAAACCTTTCAAACATATAAAGATTTCAAAACCAGTTCGCAAACAAAATCTTCACTGAGGTCATATCCAAATAAGAAACACAAAAATCGTTTCGAAAACTGTCTCAGTGAAACCACCTCGGTCGAGATGTTCTAAGTCAACCGAGGTACTGCACCTCGATTGGTCAGAGTCACTTCGGTCGAGGTCATAAAATTTTTTTTATTTTAACCAGTTTTTGACGTTTTTCTCAATCAAATAACCTGTATGCATGCATGTAGTCTCAGATAAGCACATAGAGCATAAGAAAATCATGAATATCCGGATCAAGTCATACAAGCATACATAATGTCCAATTAGACACATAAATACCCCATACTTGGGACACATTGTCCCAATGGGTCAAGATAAGTCTAGGGAAACAGGAAGAACTCACCGGACATAAGCTGAGCTACATAATAAATAAAGAAAAGAAATCCCTACGAGCTCTAGTCCTGATCTACTTGCGGTGGTGTTGGATATGGTATGTACGGATGCTGGGACGGGTCGAATGGATATCCCATCATATGCTGGAACTGGATCTCCATCATCCGGCGCTGGTAGTGTTGATTCTCCAGCATCTGATGTGTCCGGCTATCCATCTCTCGACGGTCAGGGCTGCATAGGAGTCAATCATCTGATCCGTCAGATCGTCAATCCGGCGGTGAGCTACGGGATCCCTTTGCCTGCGAACTCTACGCCTGGCAGGACGTGCTGGTGCTGCAGCTGGCTCATCATGTGTCTCCTCGTCGTCTAGATCAACGACTGGTATATTGGGACTAGTTGTATCTGTCCCTGTCTCCATGGCGGCACCGCCATCATCCTCCTCATCAGCCTCCTCCTCATCCTGCTCCTGGGTTGCTGCTGCTACGTCTCTAGCATCCTCAATAAGAGGAATCCATGCAGTGGACCAGTACTGAGGGTCAAACACTGAGAACTGAGATGACCATCTAATACCCTGAGGGGCAGTCTGCTCCCAAGGCATCGCCACGTAGGGCGTAGTAAGTCCATGAGGAACCAAAATCCTCCTCGTGATCATCTCTTGCAGACCAAGCGGCTTGGCAGCCGCCACCATAGACAATGCGCTCAGATCAAGGTCCATCACTGTAGCAAGATGAGTCACTAAGCCGCCACAACAAATATCTCCCTTCCCCTTCACCTTGATCCTGTGAAGATCCTCAGCTAGCATCACTCCGAAGTCGGGAACTCCTCCGGTAACCATACAATATAGACTCAGAAGCTCACCCTGTCTAATCTTTCAGGGCGTCTCAGTACGCGCCAGAAGTGTCTCGCTAAAAATACGGTGAGCGAGTCTGAAGGCGAGGTGGAAGATGATCCGCTCCCTGGAATCTCCAGGTCTCCACCTGTCAGCATGCTCAACTACGTGAGCTATCTGTCCCCAGAACTGTCGAGTCACGGCTCGAGAAGGAAAATCGGAAATTGTGGGGGTCGGAAAGCCGAAGATCTCTCTCCACTGATCCATCGGCACTAGATAATTCCGGTTCAGCAATCGGTACTTGATGGCCTGCTCTGCAGGCAAGTAGGTCACGGAGCTCACAAACTCCAATGTGGGCTCGAGGTAGGCTAGAACTCTGATCTCCATGAACTGCTCCAGCCCTACCACAGAAATCATCCACCTCAAGTCATCATCCACATAGAGGCAATCAAAGGCAGCAAAATCTAGGAACCGCGGCGCAATCAATGGGCGCGCAGCAATGCGGTCATAATCTACCTGGTGAGGCTCATGGATCACCGGTATGGAACGTCGAGAGAAGAAGAAGGAGAAGGGGAGGATCCATCCCTTAGAAAAAGCTGTCTATCAGATCTGGAACTCATTTTCTCTCACTGTCAAACCACCTCGGTTGCCCTGACATTCCTCAAGAACACCTCGGCCGAGGCACGGGTCGACTGGACCGAGGTGATGCGCTGTTTGATTTAAACTCTCTGGAATTCAGTTATTTTCTCCCAAAATCACTACCAATTGTTCATATGGGGTACTTAATCATTTTCTAACAGAAAGAATTGGCAACCAAAGCTGATTTCTTCGAAAATCAGTGAAAGAAGAAAAGATTAGGGTTTTATCAATTTGCCCCAGATTCAACCGATTGGAAGCGTTTTTGTTGCTGATTGTTGTTTGCAAACTGATCCTCTACTCTTTCCTTGCATATTGGGAGCAAGAATCGTCGAAAACGATCGAGAATCGGGGAGTGAGGTGATTCTGTACGCCGCAGTCGAGAAGGTGAGAGAGGGAAGAGAGAGAATTCGTTCCCCTTTTATACCCTTTTCTGAAATTGTTGTCACCTCGGTCGAGGTGGTCCCGACTAGACCGAGGTGATACGGACCGAGGTGGATTGTCATAAACCCTAGTCGCCTCGGTTGCTCAAGAATCATCTCGGTCGAGGTGCTGTGACAGCAACCGAGATGTGTCTCGGTCAAACTACGTCTTCTCGATTTCTCGAACTTCTGTCCTTCCAGTGTTGCTCCTGGGTTGTATTCCTTCCTTAGAGATTACCTGTTATCTGTCTAGGACGCCAAAAACAAAGCAAAGCAAAGCAAACTATCTAAAGCTAGGCTAGAGAGGAGAAAAGAAAGCTATACCTTGGGTTGCCTCCCAAGAAGTGCTTGGTTTAAGGTCGCTAGCTGGACCGTATGACATCTCTAAACAAGGTATAGTGGTGCAATCTCCTCAACCGGGACTTCCAGGAGTCAACCAAGGTCCGAGTCCTTTGTCTCGTGTTGGAAGCTCTTCAAGTCTGCTACCGATTTATCATGAGGCGATAATCGCTTCATGATATCACAACTAAAGGATATAATATATCCTTTAGGATACTAACATACTACACATACAAATATATATAACATACATTAATACTCGTCATAATAAGTCCATATGCTAACTCATATCGTTCCAAGTTGTAGAGATCCACGGAGAGCGATGGTGGTCCAACGTACTACTAACCCAACAACCCGACTATGCGCGTGCGTGAAAACACAAATCCGTTTTGAAAATTTTAGACCCCTTTCGGGTTCTAGTTATTTTATACAATCGGTCTTTCAGAAGATTTCAAGTGCCATTGTTGCCAACCCAAAGCTCTGATACCACATTGTAACACCCCAAATTTTGAGAACTCGGGGAGCTACTGGTTAGGACCTCACAATGGGTCCCGACCTTAGTTTGACAACAATTTAACTTGGATCTTACAACAAGGCACAAAAGTATTTAAATCATTTGAAAACTTTAAACAATATATACATGAAGAATATGTATCAGCCTTACAAAGCAAAGGTACCAAAATGACACATAAGAAGAACAAAAGACATCCCGTCCCCAACTAAATAAGTACGTGGACCCGGCTGACCATTCCCTTCGGATCTCTCTACAACTGTTTTAACCTGCAAGACATCTAGAAGCGGTATAAACCGTTAGCTAACATTCTATGCATAAGTATAAAGGTAAAAGCACAAACACACAACATACACAATCAATAATCAACACTCAATCCTTTTATTATCTTTAATTAGGTGATACGTTATTACTAATGATACTTATTTTGTGACACGAGGGATTCCCAAACCTCGCCCCTATCCCCGTTTACCGACGCGGAATGGTACTAATGCATCTGACCGTCTACCGGACTGGGTTGGTGGCAGGGAACCTCCTAGACTCTCGCAAGAGCTAGGCAGATGATGTCACGACCCGTTATCATACACTTGGGTCAATTACGTAAATAATAAAGTCGGCCTAATCCGGTTTCGTTGTTTAGCATAACTAGCAAACACCACTCATACACATTACACTCATACAAGAAAGCCAGCTAAGTAAGTCCGTGGACTTACCTGAATCAGATCTCGACTCTCTTAATCACAACTCAATCAGTAACCGTATAACTCGGTTGCCTGTCAAAGGAGGCAAGTGTGTCAGCACACTTTTTAGGTAATTACAAGTCTAAGACTTCTAAGGCAATAGATCCATTATAACAGAATTTAATACAGTACCAATTTATGGTAAAATGACTATTTTACCCTTGGTTCCGGAACTTCCAAAAAATCGGAATATGTACTTAAAATATAATTGGAGGCTAACTAACCATATTCTACTCCCTAGGATGATTTTAGGTAACAACTAGAAAAACTACTCATTTTCTATTTCCCGAAAAGTCACTAAAGTCCAACTACAGCTTCAAATATAAAATTCGAATAATATTATAAAAATTCTGAAATAATTCCCTAGATCATCTATGGTATCTCATCTACTCCTAGGAGCAAGAATTTCTTAAAACTGTTCAACCATCACTTCTACAAAAATTTCCAAAGTTGGTTACCCAACACTTAACAAACAACATACTGTCTTAACTTTGAAAAATCATAACTCCTAAACTACTCGCTGGATTTATCCCAAATTTTAATATGTTCTACTATGAAACCTTATTTATAAGATATCCAAAATTCAGCCACAAAGGATAAGTCTTTCATATTTAAATCTGGTCACAAAGTTGGCTGCTCGCACATATAGGAAACTGTGAAACTGCAACAGCTCAACTACTCTACTTTGGGACCTTATCACTTCTAATCCGACCGTTCATTTATCCTCAAATTTTGACACAGCAAAATACATATATTCATCTATGACCTATTAAAATTTCAACGGTGGATCTTCACTGTAACTCCTTAACATTGGTCGACAAGATAGGCAGTTTCTAACTTCAAAACTGAAGAAAGAGTAATTCCTTTACAGCAGTGTATTGTTTCTATCATTTCTGACAGCACACTCAGCGGTTACTCTACACCTATACGGCACAATTTCAGCCCTACTACAACAACTCACTTCTCCGAGTTTCAATCAAGACATAACCTTATATCATAATAATCATCTACTAGTACGTGGGAGGCGAGATTACATACATACGAGTCTGCAGGGTGCTGAGTGACGTAGTACCCTAGCGCTCTTTACCTAACCCTAGGCTGCTGAATCCCTTGACGACAGGACTAAGGTGAAAACTGAGTGTGCTGCAGTTGGTCTCAACAAATCCTAGGACAGAGGACAATCAATCATGACCTTTAGACTAAGCTCGTTTTGAAAGGAAAGGTTAAGCGGAAAAAGACTCACTTTGCTGCTATTCTCAGAGTTGAAGACAGATGGGTGGTGTGCCTTGATTGTGCGAGACCGTAAGTCGGATACAGTGAAGACTCGAGTCTTCTGCACATTGAAGCAAGCATTCAACAATGACCTAGCGGACATAGATTAAGGAGACATTTTGGAACTCACCTGTACAGAGAAAGGCTCCCAGATGTGGTTGCACTGCTTGATGGCTCAGCCGCTGGAGTGCTCTTTGCATCTGGAGCGAGTGAACACAACACTGGAGAGGTTGGGCGCGGATGGTCGATCGTCAAGTGCACAGGTTGGGCGCAGATGGTCGAGTGCCGAAGTCGGTGAGCAGCAGCAGTTGGTGAGCAGCAGTCCCAGGCGACCTGTGCAGAAGCCGGTGAGCAGCAGTCCCAGGCGGTCTGTGCAGAAGCCGGTGAGCAGCAGTCCCAGGCGGCTTGTGCAGAAGCCGGTGAGCCGCAGTCCCAGGCGGCAGATCAGCGTGAGAATGGAGGCAGCGGCGGAAGCAGTTAGCGTAGAATAGGATTAGAGATGCTGATTAGATTAGGTTAAGGTTAATTAAGGTTTAGGTTAATTTAGATTATGGGCTGGCTGATGTGTCTTTGGGCCGGGTCCGTTGGGCCTGCTCATCTAACTACGATGGGCTTATAAATAAATCGTTACACGCACGGAACCGCTCATTGGTTTTCGGTTTTTAATTTATGTAACAATTTTATTCGGTTTCCCTATTTATCGTTTTGGGTGAAATAGAGTCACATAAAATGATAGAATTTGATAATGCTTTATTTTATTTAAAAGAATAAAGGTCGGCGGATCGGCATCCGATTTGATCGGGTATTAAACGGAATTTAACTTTTCTGGGTATTACAGTCACGAATTTGTCATGGCCTCGTCATAACTCGTCTTGGGCTCATCTTGATCTTGTCACTAGAACGTCATGACTTTGTCAAAGACAAGTCATGATATACTCTAGGGTTTGATTAGGGTTTGCTACTAATAAAATCTTATCATTTTATGTGAAGTGATGATACATAAAATGATAAAATTTTGAGATATAGTGTCCAACTACGTAGACAACTAAGGATTAAAAGATTAAAATCCGGTTTGCTACGGATATAAACGAAAAAAAATTTCGGATATTACATCAGTACCCCCTTAAAATAAGTTTCGTCCCGAAACATAGGGTATGACAATCCTGATCGGCCTTTAAGGCACCAAATGGGTGTGTTTGATCGCTATACAAAAGTCTCGTCGTTTCCACATCTAAGTATCCCGCACATCGGTTACCAAAAGAACACATCACTGACTAAACACTCAATCATGAAATAGACAAGCAGTCAAACAATATCACACATACAAGGTCAAACCCTAACTCGTCACTCTCGAGGTTACAACTATTGCTACATAGGTATTTGAAAGGTTACATCTCTTACTATCCCCCATATCTTAGGTAGCCTTATCGACTTTTCATAAAACCACTGAATCTTAAATCTTTTCAAGTACTTAGATCATAAGCGTCTCCTACCACGTTCTAGAGTGGTTACCGGATATCTCGCCGGTATCATCTTGCTCAACTGTCTAATCCTCTAATCTGATGACCTAACTCGTGTCTGGTGGGTATCTCTCCAACTGAAATTCTCAAACTCAGTTCCCAAACTTAGTCTCCGTGGAAACTGAAGCTGCCCTCTCCAATAGGGTGAAGAATACTAGTCCATCAATCACTTCTAATCCACTTTAGAACTTCAACTGGTTGTCTTACACAACTCACTTCCAGATCCTTTGATGACTTTACGGAAAATAATCTATTCAACTTTCTTCCCTTCGTTATGACCACTTGCTTACGGCCTTCTGAGGAGGTTCTGACTACCCACTCAGGCCAAAGGTCTTTGTCATCCACCAACACTTACTAAGTTCCCCATGCTCTTTGTATCACGACCCACATGGTCTTGTCTTTTAATATTACTCAGTCATCATGTTCCTCAGGTACGGAATTGTCACCCTTACCCTTTTCAGGTCTAATACTCAAGACAATTAAAATTCAGATCTAGTGGTTATCCTCTTTGTTCACTTGGCTTTATTATATTATTTATAGATCTCTAATATATCGTTTGCTCAAACTTAGGCTTCTCACACATTTTCTAAGATCTTAAACGAAATAGAATAAGTCCGAAATGACGGTATTAGACACAAATTGATCTCATATCACCGGTATTTGTTAATAACTACTCAATAAATGTTAACATATCATCAGCAGTGCGCTCTTTTATCCACCATTGTTACCAGCCCGATAGTATCCCCCTAACTCAAAACGCAACTAGGCTTTGTTCCGACATATCATTATACATAAAATCTACTCCGAGATTATGCTTTCTTTAAAAACTGTTACTAGGTTGCCAGTATGCTCATGTCGCTTCTCTTTCTTATGTATCTTCGACTCAGGATGGCAGTTACTCACTTGGAGCTTTCTAGTGCAGGACATGCACAATACTTTTATTACCTCATTAATTCTTTCCTAATCCATCCCGAAAACTCACTCTAGAGTATTCCATTAGTATGAAATTCCAAAACTACTTGTCTGGCAACTTGTAGCAAAGCAGTCCCTCTTCACTCGGATCCATAATAGGGTACTAGTCTCCTTCTATTACCTCTACATGCACATAAGTTTCCGTACAACATTTTGAGTAACTCCACATAGCCTATCTCACGATCCTTTCAACTAGAATGCATTTCACAAACTATCACCATCTTAAACTCGACACGACATCCATCAACACCCTTGAGCTTCTTGCTCTGTGGGTTAGGACCCACCACGCTTCCGCTACGCTACTCTGATTATTTTGTTGTCACCCATTAATCCTAAGGGCCTTTTTCTGGAAGTATACAAGATTGAACTTCAAACTCTTTCTTCTAATCACACCATGAGTGTTATGTTGATGAAGTACCAAGTACCATCTTTACTTGCCTTAAGAAAATAAAGCGACGATTGAAAACAACTTCTTCCGCTTACTTCCTCAGTTCTTCTACCACGGATCCAACTCCCTGACTTGATCGGAGTTTAATCTTAACGAGCCAAGTAGTAACCCTTAAAACGTTCCTCTCTATACCTTTAATTCATCTCAGAAGGTTGTCGTTGCCTACTTGAGGAAATCCTCTAAGGCGTCGGTAAAGCTACTCCAAAGATCCACAGTCACAAATATCTCTTCTTAACGGCACATAACTCGTCAATACCAAACCATACTTGCACGTCCTTGGTTGACATCGGTCAGTCTATAATTGACTTATCTCCATTCCATACCTCTACTGATATTAAACTTTTGGTGCACATCACCTACTAGATTAACCTTTTATCCTTCTTTAGTTCGTCTTAGCTTTCACTCTTCTGCTTCGTTTGGGACAACTCTCTTTCTCAAGTCTCACTGTGCCATTCGCCTAACGTCAAAAGTCGTTCTTAACACTCCACGATAGATGGTAAGCGTCTTGTAGTTCCAATGACTTTTAATTACCTCCCAATTGTAGTCCTTTTACAGGGACTGTCTGTGTTGATGACCTATGCTCTGTTATAAAGGGGGTTGCCCTGGACTCTTTAGTCCACCACACGATTCTCACAAGCACAGGTTCCTTAATCGGCGTTGTTTGTAATATTTCCTCCCAAATCTCTATTGACTATGTTACGGGTTTCGATCCTTTCGATACTGGCGTTGTTATTCCTCTTAGAATTCTTATCTTTAAAGAAGACAAAATGTCTCCAGGCTTGTGAAGTTTACCCTTCGCTCTTACATTAAGTTGTAAGTCTCCCTTCCGTGTAAATTGTGATCTGTCAAAATTTCCTTAGCTAGTAGGTAAACAGTCGTTCACCCCAATCCTTTTATACTTCTTTAGTTCGTTCTGTCTTCCATTCTTCCTCTTCCTTTGGGCTAGCTTCGCTTCTCGAGTCCACCAAGGTCGTTCTTACGTACCCATTTCTTCACTGGTATTGGTAGTAATACCGCCTTCCGGAAACTCCAATGACCCTGCTACAGGCTTCCATTCTTTGGATATTGGCGTCGCAGTTTCTTTCAAACTTCTTATATCTCTGAGGAGGTCAAAACTTCTCCACATTTGTGGGGTCTGCCTTTTCGCTTTTACACTCAATTGTAGGTCTTCATTCCGTGCACCTTAGATTATCACACCCAGATTGACACTCTGTCTCTTCTGGTTTCTAATGCCCATAATGGTCTATGGGGCATCCGCCTCGATGGTAATGTCCTTGATTCCGCAATCTTGGTTGTACTCAATTCTACTTGTCTCGTTCCAATATTTTTATCTCTACTCCACACTCTTGTAGTCTCTTGCATGGTTCTTATAATTCATCTCTCGGCTTCATACAACAAAGTCCCTTGTATGACCTTCTATATCTTCTATCCGAGTTGACTCGGGAATTCTTCCTCATTTGATTGTACTTATGGTCAAAATTTTCTCTACATCTTTACGTCTTCGCCTATTAGTTATTTGGATTGTTAACAAGGGTTACTAGGACGCCCACCCGAGTATAATACTGCTTGATCCAAGGTCCGAGTCCTTTGTCTCGTGTTGGAAGCTCTTCAAGTCTGCTACCGATTTATCATGAGGCGATAATCGCTTCATGATATCACAACTAAAGGATATAATATATCCTTTAGGATACTAACATACTACACATACAAATATATATAACATACATTAATACTCATCATAATAAGTCCATATGCTAATTCATATCGATCCAAGTTGTAGAGATCCACGGAGAGCGATGGTGGTTCAACGTACTACTAACCCAACAACCCGACTATGCGCGTGCGTGAAAACATAAATCCGTTTTGAAAATTTTAGACCCCTTTCGGGTTCTAGTTATTTTATACAATCGGTCTTTCAGAAGATTTCAAGTGCCATTGTTGCCAACCCAGAGCTCTGATACCACATTGTAACACCCCAAATTCTGAGAACTCGGGGAGCTACTGGTTAGGACCTCACAATGGGTCCCGACCTTAGTTTGACAACAATTTAACTTGGATCTTACAACAAGGCACAAAAGTATTTAAATCATTTGAAAACTTTAAACAATATATACATGAAGAATATGTATCAGCCTTACAAAGCAAAGGTACCAAAATGACACATAAGAAGAACAAAAGACATCCCGTCCCCAACTAAATAAGTACGTGGACCCGGCTGACCATTCCCTTCGGATCTCTCTACAACTGTTTTAACCTGCAAGACATCTATAAGCGGTATAAAACCGTTAGCTAACATTCTATGCATAAGTATAAAGGTAAAAGCACAAACACACAACATACACAATCAACAATCAACACTCAATCCTTTTATTATCTTTAATTAGGTGATACGTTATTACTAATGATACTTATTTTGTGACACGAGGGATTCCCAAACCTCGCCCCTGTCCCCGTTTACCAACGCGGAATGGTACTAATGCATCTGACCGTCTACCGGACTGGGCTGGTCGCAGGGAACCTCCTAGACTCTCGCAAGAGCTAGGCAGATGATGTCACGACCCGTTATCATACACTTGGGTCAATTACGTAAATAATAAAGTCGGCCTAATCCGGTTTCGTTGTTTAGCATAACTAGCAAACACCACTCATACACATTACACTCATACAAGAAAGCCAGCTAAGTAAGTCCGTGGACTTACCTGAATCAGATCTCGACTCTCTTAATCACAACTCAATCAGTAACCGTATAACTCGGTTGCCTGTCAAAGGAGGCAAGTGTGTCAGCACACTTTTTAGGTAATTACAAGTCTAAGACTTCTAAGGCAATAGATCCATTATAACAGAATTTAATACAGTACCAATTTATGGTAAAATGACTATTTTACCCTTGGTTCCGGAACTTCCAAAAAATCGGAATATGTACTTAAAATATAATTGGAGGCTAACTAACCATATTCTACTCCCTAGGATGATTTTAGGTAACAACTAGAAAAACTACTCATTTTCTATTTCCCGAAAAGTCACTAAAGTCCAACTACAACTTCAAATATAAAATTCGAATAATATTATAAAAATTCTGAAATAATTCCCTAGATCATCTATGGTATCTCATCTACTCCTAGGAGCAAGAATTTCTTAAAACTGTTCAACCATCACTTCTACAAAAATTTCCAAAGTTGGTTACCCAACACTTAACAAACAACATACTGTCTTAACTTTGAAAAATCATAACTCCTAAACTACTCGCTGGATTTATCCCAAATTTTAATATGTTCTACTATGAAACCTTATTTATAAGATATCCAAAATTCAGCCACAAAGGATAAGTCTTTCATATTTAAATCTGGTCACAAAGTTGGCTGCTCGCACATATAGGAAACTGTGAAACTGCAACAGCTCAACTACTCTACTTTGGGACCTTATAACTTCTAATCCGACCGTTCATTTATCCTCAAATTTTGACACAGCAAAATACATATATTCATCTATGACCTATTAAAATTTCAACGGTGGATCTTCACTGTAACTCCTTAACATTGGTCGACAAGATAGGCAGTTTCTAACTTCAAAACTGAAGAAAGAGTAATTCCTTTACAGCAGTGTATTGTTTCTATCATTTCTGACAGCACACTCAGCGGTTACTCTACACCTATACGGCACAATTTCAGCCCTACTACAACAACTCACTTCTCCGAGTTTCAATCAAGACATAACCTTATATCATAATAATCATCTACTAGTACGTGGGAGGCGAGATTACATACATACGAGTCTGCAGGGTGCTGAGTGACGTAGTACCCTAGCGCTCTTTACCTAACCCTAGGCTGCTGAATCCCTTGACGACAGGACTAAGGTGAAAACTGAGTGTGCTGCAGTTGGTCTCAACAAATCCTAGGACAGAGGACAATCAATCATGACCTTTAGACTAAGCTCGTTTTGAAAGGAAAGGTTAAGCGGAAAAAGACTCACTTTGCTGCTATTCTCAGAGTTGAAGACAGATGGGTGGTGTGCCTTGATTGTGCGAGACCGTAAGTCGGATACAGTGAAGACTCGAGTCTTCTGCACATTGAAGCAAGCATTCAAAAATGACCTAGCGGACATAGGTTAAGGAGACATTTTGGAACTCACCTGTACAGAGAAAGGCTCCCAGATGTGGCAGCACTGCTTGATGGCTCAGCCGCTGGAGTGCTCTTTGCATCTGGAGCGAGTGAACACAACACTAGAGAGGTTGGGCGCAGATGGTCGATCGTCAAGTGCACATGTTGGGCGCACATGGTCGAGTGCCGAAGTCGGTGAGCAGCAGTAGTTGGTGAGCAGCAGTCCCAGGCGACCTGTGCAGAAGCCGGTGAGCAGCAGTCCCAGGCGGCTTGTGCAGAAGCTGGTGAGCAGCAGTCCCAGGCGGCATATCAGCGTGAGAATGGAGGCAGCGGCGGAAGCAGTTAGCGTAGAATAGGATTAGAGATGCTGATTAGATTAGGTTAAGGTTAATTAGGGTTTAGGTTAATTTAGATTATGGGCTGGCTGATGTGTCTTTGGGCCGGGTCCGTTGGGCCTGCTCATCTAACTACGATGGGCTTATAAATAAATCGTTACACGCACGGAACCGCTCATTGGTTTTCGGTTTTTAATTTATGTAACAATTTTATTCGGTTTCCCTATTTATCGTTTTGGGTGAAATAGAGTCACATAAAATGATAGAATTTGATAATGCTTTATTTTATTTAAAAGAATAAAGGTCGGCGGATCGGCATCCGATTTGATCGGGTATTAAACGGAATTTAACTTTTTTGGGTATTACAGTCACGAATTTGTCATGGCCTCGTCATAACTCGTCTTGGGCTCATCTTGATCTTGTCACTAGAACGTCATGACTTTGTCAAAGACAAGTCATGATATACTCTAGGGTTTGATTAGGGTTTGCTACTAATAAAATCTTATCATTTTATGTGAAGTGATAATACATAAAATGATAAAATTTTGAGATATAGTGTCCAACTACGTAGACAACTAAGGATCAAAAGATTAAAATCCGGTTTGCTACGGAATTAAACGGAAAAAAAATTTCGGATATTACATCAGTACCCCCTTAAAATAAGTTTCGTCCCGAAACTTAGGGCATGACAATCCTGATCGGCCTTTAAGGCACCAAATGGGTGTGTTTGATCGCTATACAAAAGTCTCGTCGTTTCCACATCTAAGTATCCCGCACATCGGTTACCAAAAGAACACATCACTGACTAAACACTCAATCATGAAATAGACAAGCAGTCAAACAATATCACACATACAAGGTCAAACCCTAACTCGTCACTCTCGAGGTTACAACTATTGCTACATAGGTCTTTGAAAGGTTACATCTCTTACTATCCCCCATATCTTAGGTAGCCTTATCGACTTTTCATAAAACCACTGAATCTTAAATCTTTTCAAGTACTTAGATCATAAGCGTCTCCTACCACGTTCTAGAGTGGTTACCGGATATCTCGCCGGTATCATCTTGCTCAACTGTCTAATCCTCTAATCTGATGACCTAACTCGTGTCTGGTGGGTATCTCTCCAACTGAAATTCTCAAACTCAGTTCCCAAACTTAGTCTCCGTGGAAACTGAAGCTGCCCTCTCCAATAGGGTGAAGAATACTAGTCCATCAATCACTTCTAATCCACTTTAGAACTTCAACTGGTTGTCTTACACAACTCACTTCCAGATCCTTTGATGACTTTACGGAAAATAATCTATTCAACTTTCTTCCCTTCGTTATGACCACTTGCTTACGGCCTTCTGAGGAGGTTCTGACTACCCACTCAGGCCAAAGGTCTTTGTCATCCACCAACACTTACTAAGTTCCCCATGCTCTTCGTATCACGACCCACATGGTCTTGTCTTTTAATATTACTCAGTCATCATGTTCCTCAGGTACGGAATTGTCACCCTTACCCTTTTCAGGACTAATACTCAAGACAATTAAAAATCAAATCTAGTGGTTATCCTCTTTGTTCACTTGGCTTTAATATATTATTTATAGATCTCTAATATATCGTTTGCTCAAACTTAGGCTTCTCACACATTTTCTAAGATCTTAAACGAAATAGAATAAGTCCGAAATGACGGTATTAGACACAAAGTGATCTCATATCACCGGTATTTGTTAATAACTACTCAATAAATGTTAACATATCATCAGCAGTGCGCTCTTTTATCCACCATTGTTACCAGCCCGATAGTATCCCCCTAACTCAAAACGCAACTAGGCTTTGTTCCGACATATCATTATACATAAAATCTACTCCGAGATTATGCTTTCTTTAAAAACTGTTACTAGGTTGCCAGTATGCTCATGTCGCTTCTCTTTCTTATGTATCTTCGACTCAGGATGGCAGTTACTCACTTGGAGCTTTCTAGTGCAGGACATGCACAATACTTTTATTACCTCATTAATTCTTTCCTAATCCATCCCGAAAACTCACTCTAGAGTATTCCATTAGTATGAAATTCCAAAACTACTTGTCTGGCAACTTGTAGCAAAGCAGTCCCTCTTCACTCGGATCCATAATAGGGTACTAGTCTCCTTCTATTACCTCTACATGCACATAAGTTTCCGTACAACATTTTGAGTAACTCCACATAGCCTATCTCACGATCCTTTCAACTAGAATGCATTTCACAAACTATCACCATCTTAAACTCGACACGACATCCATCAACACCCTTGAGCTTCTTGCTCTGTGGGTTAGGACCCACCACGCTTCCGCTACGCTACTCTGATTATTTTGTTGTCACCCATTAATCCTAAGGGCCTTTTTCTGGAAGTATACAAGATTGAACTTCAAACTCTTTCTTCTAATCACACCATGAGTGTTATGTTGATGAAGTACCAAGTACCATCTTTACTTGCCTTAAGAAAATAAAGCGACGATTGAAAACAACTTCTTCCGCTTACTTCCTCAGTTCTTCTACCACGGATCCAACTCCCTGACTTGATCGGAGTTTAATCTTAACGAGCCAAGTAGTAACCCTTAAAACGTTCCTCTCTATACCTTTAATTCATCTCAGAAGGTTGTCGTTGCCTACTTGAGGAAATCCTCTAAGGCGTCGGTAAAGCTACTCCAAAGATCCACAGTCACAAATATCTCTTCTTAACGGCACATAACTCGTCAATACCAAACCATACTTGCACGTCCTTGGTTGACATCGGTCAGTCTATAATTGACTTATCTCCATTCCATACCTCTACTGATATTAAACTTTTGGTGCACATCACCTACTAGATTAACCTTTTATCCTTCTTTAGTTCGTCTTAGCTTTCACTCTTCTGCTTCGTTTGGGACAACTCTCTTTCTCAAGTCTCACTGTGCCATTCGCCTAACGTCAAAAGTCGTTCTTAACACTCCACGATAGATGGTAAGCGTCTTGTAGTTCCAATGACTTTTAATTACCTCCCAATTGTAGTCCTTTTACAGGGACTGTCTGTGTTGATGACCTATGCTCTGTTATAAAGGGGGTTGCCCTGGACTCTTTAGTCCACCACACGATTCTCACAAGCATAGGTTCCTTAATCGGCGTTGTTTGTAATATTTCCTCCCAAATCTCTATGGACTATGTTATGGGTTTCGATCCTTTCGATACTGGCGTTGTTATTCCTCTTAGAATTCTTATCTTTAAAGAAGACAAAATGTCTCCAGGCTTGTGAAGTTTACCCTTCGCTCTTACATTAAGTTGTAAGTCTCCCTTCCGTGTAAATTGTGATCTGTCAAAATTTCCTTAGCTAGTAGGTAAACAGTCGTTCACCCCAATCCTTTTATACTTCTTTAGTTCGTTCTGTCTTCCATTCTTCCTCTTCCTTTGGGCTAGCTTCGCTTCTCGAGTCCACCAAGGTCGTTCTTACGTACCCATTTCTTCACTGGTATTGGTAGTAATACCGCCTTCCGGAAACTCCAATGACCCTGCTACAGGCTTCCATTCTTTTGATATTGGCGTCACAGTATCTTTCAAACTTCTTATATCTCTGAGGAGGTCAAAACTTCTCCACATTTGTGGGGTCTGCCTTTTCGCTTTTACACTCAATTGTAGGTCTTCATTCCGTGCACCTTAGATTATCACACCCAGATTGACACTCTGTCTCTTCTGGTTTCTAATGCCCATAATGGTCTAAGGGGCATCCGCCTCGATGGTAATGTCCTTGATTCCGCAATCTTGGTTGTACTCAATTCTACTTGTCTCGTTCCAATATTTTTATCTCTACTCCGCACTCTTGTAGTCTCTTGCATGGTTCTTATAATTCATCTCTCGGCTTCATACAACAAAGTCCCTTGTATGACCTTCTATATCTTCTATCCGAGTTGACTCGGGAATTCTTCCTCATTTGATTGTACTTATGGTCAAAATTATCTCTACATCTTTACGTCTTCGCCTATTAGTTATTTGGATTGTTAACAAGGGTTACTAGGACGCCCACCCGAGTATAATACTGCTTGATCCAAGGTCCGAGTCCTTTGTCTCGTGTTGGAAGCTCTTCAAGTCTGCTACCGATTTATCATGAGGCGATAATCGCTTCATGATATCACAACTAAAGGATATAATATATCCTTTAGGATACTAACATACTACACATACAAATATATATAACATACATTAATACTCATCATAATAAGTCCATATGCTAATTCATATCGATCCAAGTTGTAGAGATCCACGGAGAGCGATGGTGGTTCAACGTACTACTAACCCAACAACCCGACTATGCGCGTGCGTGAAAACATAAATCCGTTTTGAAAATTTTAGACCCCTTTCGGGTTCTAGTTATTTTATACAATCGGTCTTTCAGAAGATTTCAAGTGCCATTGTTGCCAACCCAGAGCTCTGATACCACATTGTAACACCCCAAATTCTGAGAACTCGGGGAGCTACTGGTTAGGACCTCACAATGGGTCCCGACCTTAGTTTGACAACAATTTAACTTGGATCTTACAACAAGGCACAAAAGTATTTAAATCATTTGAAAACTTTAAACAATATATACATGAAGAATATGTATCAGCCTTACAAAGCAAAGGTACCAAAATGACACATAAGAAGAACAAAAGACATCCCGTCCCCAACTAAATAAGTACGTGGACCCGGCTGACCATTCCCTTCGGATCTCTCTACAACTGTTTTAACCTGCAAGACATCTATAAGCGGTATAAAACCGTTAGCTAACATTCTATGCATAAGTATAAAGGTAAAAGCACAAACACACAACATACACAATCAACAATCAACACTCAATCCTTTTATTATCTTTAATTAGGTGATACGTTATTACTAATGATACTTATTTTGTGACACGAGGGATTCCCAAACCTCGCCCCTGTCCCCGTTTACCAACGCGGAATGGTACTAATGCATCTGACCGTCTACCGGACTGGGCTGGTCGCAGGGAACCTCCTAGACTCTCGCAAGAGCTAGGCAGATGATGTCACGACCCGTTATCATACACTTGGGTCAATTACGTAAATAATAAAGTCGGCCTAATCCGGTTTCGTTGTTTAGCATAACTAGCAAACACCACTCATACACATTAAACTCATACAAGAAAGCCAGCTAAGTAAGTCCGTGGACTTACCTGAATCAGATCTCGACTCTCTAAATCACAACTCAATCAGTAACCGTATAACTCGGTTGCCTGTCAAAGGAGGCAAGTGTGTCAGCACACTTTTTAGGTAATTAGAAGTCTAAGACTTCTAAGGCAATAGATCCTATTATAACAGAATTTAATACAGTACCAATTTATGGTAAATGACTATTTTACCCTTGGTTCCGGAACTTCCAAAAACTCGGAATATGTACTTAAAATATAATTGGAGGCTAACTAACCATATTCTACTCCCTAGGATTATTTTAGGTAACAACTAGAAAAACTACCCATTTTCTATTTCCCGAAAAGTCACTAAAGTCCAACTACAACTTCAAATATAAAATTCGAATAATATTATAAAAATTCTGAAATAATTCCCTAGATCATCTATGGTATCTCATTTACTCCTAAGAGCAAGAATTTCTTAAAACTGTTCAACCATCACTTCTACAAAAATTTCCAAAGTTGGTTACCCAACACTTAACAAACAACATACTGTCTTAACTTTGAAAAATCATAACTCCTAAACTACTCGCTGGATTTATCCCAAATTTTAATATGTTCTACTATGAAACCTTATTTATAAGATATCCAAAATTCAGCCACAAAGGACAAGTCTTTCATATTTAAATCTGGTCACAAAGTTGGCTGCTCGCACATATAGGAAACTGTGAAACTGCAACAGCTCAACTACTCTACTTTGGGACCTTATAACTTCTAATCCGACCGTTCATTTATCCTCAAATTTTTACACAGCAAAATACATATCTTCATCTATGACCTATTAAAATTTCAACGGTGGATCTTTACTGTAACTCCATAACATTGGTCGACAAGATAGGCAGTTTCTAACTTCAAAACTGAAGAAAGAGTAATTCCTTTACAGCAGTGTATTGTTTCTATCATTTCTGACAGCACACTCAGCGGTTACTCTACACCTATACGGCACAATTTCAGCCCTACTACAACAATTCACTTCTCCGAGTTTCAATCAAGACATAACCTTATATCATAATAATCATCTACTAGTAGGTGGGAGGCGAGATTACATACTTACGAGTCTGCAGGGTGCTGAGTGACGTAGTACCCTAGCGCTCTTTACCTAACCCTGGGCTGCTGAATCCCTTGACGACAGGACTAAGGTGAAAATTGAGTGTGCTGCAGTTGGTCCTAACAAATCCAAGGACAGAAGGACAATCAATCCTGACCTTTAGACTAAACTCGTTCTGAAAGGAAAGGTTAAGCGGAAAAAGAATCACTTTGCTGCTATTCTCAGAGTTGAAGACAGATGGGTGGTGTGCCTTGATTGTGCGAGACCGTAAGTCGGATACAGTGAAGACTCGAGTCTTCTATACATTGAAGCAAGCATTCAACAATGACCTAGCGGACATAGGTTAAGGAGACATTTTGGAACTCAGCTGTACAGAGAAAGGCTCCCAAATGTGGCTTCACTGCTTGATGGCTCAGCCGCTAGAGTGCTCTTTGCATCTGAGCGAGTGAACACAACACTGGAGAGGTTGGGCGCAGATGGTCGATCGTCAAGTGCACAAGTTGGGCGCAGATGGTCGAGTGCCGAAGTCGGTGAGCAGCAGCAGTTGGTGAGCAGCAGTCCCAGGCGACCTGTGCAGAAGCCGGTGAGCAGCAGTCCCAGGCGGCCTGTGCAGAAGCCGGTGAGCAGAAGTCCCAGGCGGCTTGTGCAGAAGCCGGTGAGCAGCAGTCCCAGGCGGCAGATCAGCGTGAGAATGGAGGCAGCGGTGGAAGCAGTTAGCGTAGAATAGGATTAGAGATGTTGATTAGATTAGGTTAAGGTTAATTAGGGTTTAGGTTAATTTAGATTATGGGCTGGCTGATGTGTCTTTGGGCCGGGTCCGTTGGGCCTGCTCATCTAACTACGATGGGCTTATAAATAAATCGTTACACGCACGGAACCGCTCATTGGTTTTCGGTTTTTAATTTATGTAACAATTTTATTCGGTTTCCCTATTTATCGTTTTGTTTGAAATAGAGTCACATAAAATGATAGAATTTGATAATGCTTTATTTTATTTAAAAGAATAAAGGTCGGCGGATCGGCATCCGATTTGATCGGGTATTAAACGGAATTTAACTTCTCTGGGTATTACAGTCACGAATTTGTCATGGCCTCGTCATAACTCGTCTTGGGCTCATCTTGATCTTGTCACTAGAACGTCATGACTTTGTCAAAGACAAGTCATGATATACTCTAGGGTTTGATTAGGGTTTGCTACTAAGAAAATCTTATCATTTTATGTGAAGTGATAATACATAAAATGATAAAATTTTGAGATATAGTGTCCAACTACGTAGACAACTAAGGATCAAAAGATTAAATTCCGGTTTGCTACGGAATTAAACGGAAAAAAAATTTCGGATATTACATCAGTACCCCCTTAAAATAAGTTTCGTCCCGAAACTTAGGGCATGACAATCCTGATCGGCCTTTAAGGCACCAAATGGGTGTGTTTGATCGCTATACAAAAGTCTCGTCGTTTCCACATCTAAGAATCCCGCACATCGGTTACCAAAAGAACACATCACTGACTAAACACTCAATCATGAAATAGACAAGCAGTCAAACAATATCACACATACAAGGTCAAACCCTAACTCGTCACTCTCGAGGTTACAACTATTGCTACATAGGTCTTTGAAAGGTTACATCTCTTACTATCCCCCATATCTTAGGTAGCCTTATCGACTTTTCATAAAACCACTGAATCTTAAATCTTTTCAAGTACTTAGATCATAAGCGTCTCCTACCACGTTCTAGAGTGGTTACCGGATATCTCGCCGGTATCATCTTGCTCAACTGTCTAATCCTCTAATCTGATGACCTAACTCGTGTCTGGTGGGTATCTCTCCAACTGAAATTCTCAAACTCAGTTCCCAAACTTAGTCTCCGTGGAAACTGAAGCTGCCCTCTCCAATAGGGTGAAGAATACTAGTCCATCAATCACTTCTAATCCACTTTAGAACTTCAACTGGTTGTCTTACACAACTCACTTCTAGATCCTTTGATGACTTTACGGAAAATAATCTATTCAACTTTCTTCCCTTCGTTATGACCACTTGCTTACGGCCTTCTGAGGAGGTTCTAACTACCCACTCAGGCCAAAGGTCTTTGTCATCCACCAACACTTACTAAGTTCCCCATGCTCTTCGTATCACGACCCACATGGTCTTGTCTTTTAATATTACTCAGTCATCATGTTCCTCAGGTACGGAATTGTCACCCTTACCCTTTTCAGGACTAATACTCAAGACAATTAAAAATCAAATCTAGTGGTTATCCTCTTTGTTCACTTGGCTTTAATATATTATTTATAGATCTCTAATATATCGTTTGCTCAAACTTAGGCTTCTCACACATTTTCTAAGATCTTAAACGAAATAGAATAAGTCCGAAATGACGGTATTAGACACAAAGTGATCTCATATCACCGGTATTTGTTAATAACTACTCAATAAATGTTAACATATCATCAGCAGTGCGCTCTTTTATCCACCATTGTTACCAGCCCGATAGTATCCCCCTAACTCAAAACGCAACTACGCTTTGTTCCGACATAACATTATACATAAAATCTACTCCGAGATTATGCTTTCTTTAAGCACTGTTAATAGGTTGCCAGTATGCTCCTGTCGCTTCTCTTTCTTATGTATCTTCGACTCAGGATGGCAGTTACTCACTTGGAGCTTTTTAGTGCAGGACATGCACAATATTTTTATTACCTCATTAATTCTTTCCTAATCCATCCCGAAAACTCACTCTAGAGTATTCCATTAGTATGAAATTCCAAAACTACTTGTCTGGCAACCTGTAGCAAAGCAGTCCCTCTTCACTCGGATCCATAATAGGGTACCAGTCTCCTTCTATTACCTCTACATGCACATAAGTTTCCGTACAACATTTTGAGTAACTCCACATAGCCTATCTCACGTTCCTTTCAACTAGAATGCATTTCACAAACTATCACCATCTTAAACTCGACACGACATCCATCAACACCCTTGAGCTTCTTGCTCTGTGGGTTAGGACCCACCACGCTTCCGTTGCGCTACTCTGATTATTTTGTTGTCACCCATTAATCCTAAGGGCCTTTTTCTGGAAGTATAAAATGATTGACCTTAAAACTCTTTCTTCTAATCACACCATGAGTCTTATGTTGATGAAGTACCAAGTACCATCTTTACTTGCCTTAAGAAAATAAAGCGACGATTGAAAACAACTTCTTCCGCTTACTTCCTTAGTTCTTCTACCACGGATCCAACTCCCTGACTTGATCGGAGTTTAATCTTAACGAGCCAAGTAGTAACCCTTAAAACGTTCCTCTTTATACCTTTAATTCATCTCATAATGTTGTCGTTGCCTACTTGAGGAAATCCTCTAAGGCGTCGGTAAAGCTACTCCATAGATCCACAGTCACAAATATCTCTTCTTAACGGCACATAACTCGTCAATACCAAACCATACTTGCACGTCCTTGGTTGACATCGGTCAGTCTATAATTGACTTATCTCCATTCCATACCTCTACTGATATTAAACTTTTGGTGCACATCACCTACTAGATTAACCTTTTATCCTTCTTTAGTTCGTCTTAGCTTTCACTCTTCTGCTTCGTTTGGGACAACTCTCTTTCTCAAGTCTCACTGTGCCATTCGCCTAACGTCAAAAGTCGTTCTTAACACTCCACGATAGATGGTAAGCGTCTTGTAGTTCCAATGACTTTTAATTACCTCCCAATTGTAGTCCTTTTACAGGGACCGTTTGTGTTGATGACCTATGCTCTGTTATAAAGGGGGTTGCCCTGGACTCTTTAGTCCACCACACGATTCTCACAAGCACAGGTTCCTTAATCGGCGTTGTTTGTAATATTTCCTCCCAAATCTCTATTGACTATGTTACGGGTTTCGATCCTTTCGATACTGGCGTTGTTATTCCTCTTAGAATTCTTATCTTTAAAGAAGACAAAATGTCTCCAGGCTTGTGAAGTCTACCCTTCGCTCTTACATTAAGTTGTAAGTCTCCCTTCCGTGTAAATTGTAATCTGTCAAAATTTCCTTAGCTAGTAGGTAAACAGTCGTTCACCCCAATCCTTTTTTACTTCTTTAGTTCTTTCTATCTTCCATTCTTCCTCTTCCTTTGGGCTAGCTTCGCTTCTCGAGTCCACCAAGGTCGTTCTTACGTACCCATTTCTTCACTAGTATTGGTAGTAATACCGCCTTCCGGAAACTCCATTGACTCTGCTACAGGCTTCCATTCTTTGGATATTGGCGTCGCAGTTTCTTTCAAACTTCTTATATCTCTGAGGAGGTGAAAACCTCTACACATTTGTGGGGTCTGCCTTTTTGCTTTTACACTCAATTGTAGGTCTTCATTCCGTGCACCTTAGATTATCACACCCAGATTGACACTCTGTCTCTTCTAGTTTCTAATGCCCATAATGGTCTATGGGGCATCCGCCTCGATGGTAATGTCCTTGATTCCGCAATCTTGGTTGTACTCAATTCTACTTGTCTCGTTCCAATATTTTTATCTCTACTCCACACTCTTGTAGTCTCTTGCATGGTTCTTATAATTCATCTCTCGGCTTCATACAACAAAGTCCCTTGTATGACCTTCTATATCTTCTATCCGAGTTGACTCGGGAATTCTTCCTCATTTGATTGTACTTATGGTCAAAATTTTCTCTACATCTTTACGTCTTCGCCTATTAGTTATTTGGATTGTTAACAAGGGTTACTAGGACGCCCACCCGAGTATAATACTGCTTGATCCAAGGTCCGAGTCCTTTGTCTCGTGTTGGAAGCTCTTCAAGTCTGCTACCGATTTATCATGAGGCGATAATCGCTTCATGATATCACAACTAAAGGATATAATATATCCTTTAGGATACTAACATACTACACATACAAATATATATAACATACATTAATACTCATCATAATAAGTCCATATGCTAATTCATATCGATCCAAGTTGTAGAGATCTACGGAGAGCGATGGTGGTTCAACGTACTACTAACCCAACAACCCGACTATGCGCGTGCGTGAAAACATAAATCCGTTTTGAAAATTTTAGACCCCTTTCGGGTTCTAGTTATTTTATACAATCGGTCTTTCAGAAGATTTCAAGTGCCATTGTTGCCAACCCAGAGCTCTGATACCACATTGTAACACCCCAAATTCTGAGAACTCAGGGAGCTACTGGTTAGGACCTCACAATGGGTCCCGACCTTAGTTTGACAACAATTTAACTTGGATCTTACAACAAGGCACAAAAGTATTTAAATCATTTGAAAACTTTAAACAATATATACATGAAGAATATGTATCAGCCTTACAAAGCAAAGGTACCAAAATGACACATAAGAAGAACAAAAGACATCCCGTCCCCAACTAAATAAGTACGTGGACCCGGCTGACCATTCCCTTCGGATCTCTCTACAACTGTTTTAACCTGCAAGACATCTGCAAGCGGTATAAAACCGTTAGCTAACATTCTATGCATAAGCATAAAGGTAAAAGCACAAACACACAACATACACAATCAACATGCAACACTCAATCCTTTTATTATCTTTAATTAGGTGATACGTTATTACTAATGATACTTATTTTGTGAAACGAGGGATTCCCAAACCTCGCCCCTGTCCCCGTTTACCAACGCGGAATGGTACTAATGCATCTGACCGTCTACCGGACTGGGCTGGTCGCAGGGAACCTCCTAGACTCTCGCAAGAGCTAGGCAGATGATGTCACGACCCGTTATCATACACTTGGGTCAATTACGTAAATAATAAAGTCGTCCTAATCCGGTTTCGTTGTTTAGCATAACTAGCAAACACCACTCATACACATTACACTCATACAAGAAAGCCAGCTAAGTAAGTCCGTGGACTTACCTGAATCAGATCTCGACTCTCTTAATCACAACTCAATCAGTAACCGTATAACTCGGTTGCCTGTCAAAGGAGGCAAGTGTGTCAGCACACTTTTTAGGTAATTAGAAGTCTAAGACTTCTAACGCAATAGATCCTATTAGAACAGAATTTAATACAGTACCAATTTATGGTAAAATGACTATTTTACCCTTGGTTCCGGAACTTCCAAAAACTCGGAATATGTACTTAAAATATAATTGGAGGCTAACTAACCATATTCTACTCCCTAGGATGATTTTAGGTAACAACTAGAAAACTACCCATTTTCTATTTCCCGAAAAGTCACTAAAGTCCAACTACAGCTTCAAATATAAAATTCGAATAATATTATAAAAATTCTGAAATAATTCCCTAGATCATCTATGGTATCTCATCTACTCCTAGGAGCAAGAATTTCTTAAAACTGTTCAACCATCACTTCTACAAAAATTTCCAAAGTTGGTTACCCAACACTTAACAAACAACATACTGTCTTAACTTTGAAAAATCATAACTCCTAAACTACTCGCTGGATTTATCCCAAATTTTAATATGTTCTACTATGAAACCTTATTTATAAGATATCCAAAATTCAGCCACAAAGGATAAGTCTTTCATATTTAAATCTGGTCACAAAGTTGGCTGCTCGCACATATAGGAAACTGTGAAACTGCAACAGCTCAACTACTCTACTTTGGGACCTTATAACTTCTAATCCGACCGTTCATTTATCCTCAAATTTTTACACAGCAAAATACATATCTTCATCTATGACCTATTAAAATTTCAACGGTGGATCTTTACTGTAACTCCATAACATTGGTCGACAAGATAGGCAGTTTCTAACTTCAAAACTGAAGAAAGAGTAATTCCTTTACAGCAGTGTATTGTTTCTATCATTTCTGACAGCACACTCAGCGGTTACTCTACACCTATACGGCACAATTTCAGCCCTACTACAACAATTCACTTCTCCGAGTTTCAATCAAGACATAACCTTATATCATAATAATCATCTACTAGTAGGTGGGAGGCGAGATTACATACTTACGAGTCTGCAGGGTGCTGAGTGACGTAGTACCCTAGCGCTCTTTACCTAACCCTGGGCTGCTGAATCCCTTGACGACAGGACTAAGGTGAAAACTGAGTGTGCTGCAGTTGGTCTCAACAAATCCTAGGACAGAAGGACAATCAATCCTGACCTTTAGACTAAGCTCGTTTTGAAAGGAAAGGTTAAGCGGAAAAAGACTCACTTTGCTGCTATTCTCAGAGTTGAAGACAGATGGGTGGTGTGCCTTGATTGTGCGAGACTGTAAGTCGAATACAGTGAAGACTTGAGTCTTCTGCACATTGAAGCAAGCATTCAACAATGACCTAGCGGACATAGGTTAAGGAGACATTTTGGAACTCACCTGTACAGAGAAAGGCTCCCAGATGTGGCTGCACTACTTGATGGCTCAGCCGATGGAGTGCTCTTTGCATCTGCAGCGAGTGAACACGACACTGGAGAGGCTGGGCGCAGATGGTCGATCGTCAAGTGCACAGGCTGGGCGCAGATGGTCGAGTGCCGAAGTCGGTGAGCAGCAACAGTTGGTGAGCAACAGTCCCAGGCGACCTGTGCAGAAGCCGGTGAGCAGCAGTCCCAGGCGGCCTGTGCAGAAGCCGGTGAGCAGCAGTCCCAGGCGGCAGATCAGCGTGAGAATGGAGGCAGCGGCGGAGCAGTTAGCATAGAATAGGATTAGAGATGCTGATTAGATTAGGTTAAGGTTAATTAGGGTTTAGGTTAATTTAGATTATGGGCTGGCTGATGTGTCTTTGGGCCGGGTCCGCTGGGCGTGCTAATCTAACTACGATGGGCTTATAAATAAATCGTTACACGCACGGAACCGCTCATTGGTTTTCGGTTTTTAATTTATGTAACAATTTTATTCGGTTTCCCTATTTATCGTTTTGGGTGAAATAGAGTCACATAAAATGATAGAATTTGATAATGCTTTATTTTATTTAAAAGAATAAAGGTCGGCGGATCGGCATCCGATTTGATCGGGTATTAAACGGAATTTAACTTTTTTGGGTATTACAGTCACGAATTTGTCATAGCCTCGTCATAACTCGTCTTGGGCTCATCTTGATCTTGTCACTAGAACGTCATGACTTTGTCAAAGACAAGTCATGATATACTCTAGGGTTTGATTAGGGTTTGCTACTAATAAAATTTTATCATTTTATGTGAAGTGATAATACATAAAATGATTAAATTTTGAGATATAGTGTCCAACTACGTAGACAACTAAGGATCAAAAGATTAAAATCCGGTTTGCTACGGAATTAAACGGAAAAAAAATTTCGGATATTACATCAGTACCCCCTTAAATAAGTTTCGTCCCGAAACTTAGGGTATGACAATCCTGATCGGCCTTTAAGGCACCAAATGGGTGTGTTTGATCGCTATACAAAAGTCTCGTCGTTTCCACATCTAAGTATCCCGCACATTGGTTACCAAAAGAACACATCACTGACTAAACACTCAATCATGAAATAGACAAGCAGTCAAACAATATCACACATACAAGGTCAAACCCTAACTCGTCACTCTCGAGGTTACAACTATTGCTACATAGGTCTTTGAAAGGTTACATCTCTTACTATCCCCCATATCTTAGGTAGCCTTATCGACTTTTCATAAAACCACTGAATCTTAAATCTTTTCAGGTACTTAGATCATAAGCGTCTCCTACCACGTTCTAGAGTGGTTACCGGATATCTCGCCGGTATCATCTTGCTCAACTGTCTAATCCTCTAATCTGATGACCTAACTCGTGTCTGGTGGGTATCTCTCCAACTGAAATTCTCAAACTCAGTTCCCAAACTTAGTCTCCGTGGAAACTGAAGCTGCCCTCTCCAATAGGGTGAAGAATACTAGTCCATCAATCACTTCTAATCCACTTTAGAACTTCAACTAGTTGTCTTACACAACTCACTTCCAGATCCTTTGATGACTTTACGGAAAATAATCTATTCAACTTTCTTCCCTTCGTTATGACCACTTGCTTACGGCCTTCTGAGGAGGTTCTGACTACCCACTCAGGCCAAAGGTCTTTGTCATCCACCAACACTTACTAAGTTCCCCATGCTCTTCGTATCACGACCCACATGGTCTTGTCTTTTAATATTACTCAGTCATCATGTTCCTCAGGTACGGAATTGTCACCCTTACCCTTTTCAGGACTAATACTCAAGACAATTAAAAATCAAATCTAGTGGTTATCCTCTTTGTTCACTTGGCTTTAATATATTATTTATAGATCTCTAATATATCGTTTGCTCAAACTTAGGCTTCTCACACATTTTCTAAGATCTTAAACGAAATAGAATAAGTCCGAAATGACGGTATTAGACACAAAGTGATCTCATATCACCGGTATTTGTTAATAACTACTCAATAAATGTTAACATATCATCAGCAGTGCGCTCTTTTATCCACCATTGTTACCAGCCCGATAGTATCCCCCTAACTCAAAACGCAACTACGCTTTGTTCCGACATAACATTATACATAAAATCTACTCCGAGATTATGCTTTCTTTAAGCACTGTTACTAGGTTGCCAGTATGCTCCTGTCGCTTCTCTTTCTTATGTATCTTCGACTCAGGATGGCAGTTACTCACTTGGAGCTTTTTAGTGCAGGACATGCACAATACTTTTATTACCTCATTAATTCTTTCCTAATCCATCCCGAAAACTCACTCTAGAGTATTCCATTAGTATGAAATTCCAAAACTACTTGTCTGGCAACCTGTAGCAAAGCAGTCCCTCTTCACTCGGATCCATAATAGGGTACCAGTCTCCTTCTATTACCTCTACATGCACATAAGTTTCCGTACAACATTTTGAGTAACTCCACATAGCCTATCTCACGTTCCTTTCAACTAGAATGCATTTCACAAACTATCACCATCTTAAACTCGACACGACATCCCTCAACACCCTTGAGCTTCTTGCTCTGTGGGTTAGGACCCACCACGCTTCCGCTGCGCTACTCTGATTATTTTGTTGTTTCCCGTAATCATAAGGACGTGTTTTGTCAGTCCAAAATGATTAACTAGGTGAAGTACCAAGTACTTTCCTTACTTTGTCTTCTTGAATAAAATCCTAATTGGAAAACAACCATCTTCTGTTTACTTTCTTAATTCTTTTTAACACAGATTCAAACTACTAGACTCGACCGGAGTTTGATCTTCACCAGCCAAGAAGTAACCTCTAACACGATTCTATATACCCTTAGTTGTCTAAGAAGATTGTTGTTGCATACTTGAGGAAATCATACTAGGCGTCGGTAAAACTACCCCATAACTCCACAGTCGCAATTATCTTTTCTTAACGGTATATAACTCGTCAATACCAAACAACACTTACACATCCTCAGCTAACATTGGTCAGTCTATAGTTGACTCATCTCAGTATCCCGAACTTACTCTTCTCATACCCCTTCTGGTATTAAAATTCTTTGGTAAGCATCACCTACTCAATTATTCCTTTTATACTTCTTTAGTTCGTCTTATCTTTCACTTTTCTGCTTCCTTTGGGACAACTCTCTTTCTCAACTCTCATTGTGCCATTCGCCTGACGTCAAAAGTCGTTCCTAACACTCCACGATAGATGGTAAGCGTCTTGTAGTTCCGATGACTTTTAATTACCTCCCAATTGTAGTCCCTTTACAGGGACCGTCTGTGTTGATGGCTTAGGTCCCATGATCATTAGGGTTACCCTGGACTCTCGAGTCTAGCAAGGTCATTCTCCCATACAGATTTTTTCACTGGTGTTGGTGGTAATATCGCCTTCCTGAAACTCCGTTGACCCTGCTACATGCCTCCATTCTTTGGATATTGGCATCGCGATTTCTTTCAAACTTCTTATATTTTCGAGGAGGTCAACTCTCCCCACATTTGTGGGGTCTGCATTTTCGCTTTTACACTCAATTATAGGTCTTCATTCCGTGCACCTTAGATTATCACACTCAGATTGACACTTTATCTCTTCTGGTTTCTCATGCCAGTAATGGTATGTGGGGCATCCGCCTCGATGGTAATGTCCTTGATTCCGCAATCTTGGTTGTACTCAATTCTACTTGTCTTGTTCCAATATTGTTATCTCTACTCCGCACTCCTGTAGTCTCTTGCATGGTTCTTATAATTCATCTATCGGCTTCATACAACCAAGTCCCTTGTATGACCTTCTATTTCTTCTCTCTGTGTTGACTCGGGAATTCTTCCTCATTTGATTGTACTTATGGTCAAAATTATCTCCACAACTTTACTTCTTCACCTATTAGTTCTTTGGATGGTTAACAAGGGTTACTAGGACGCCAACCCGAGTATAATACTTGATTCAAGGTCCGATTCCATTGCCTCGTGTTGGAGATTCTTCAAGTCTGCTACCGATTTATCATGAGGCGATAATCGCTTCATGATATCACAACTAAAGGATATAATATATCCTTTAGGATACTAACATGCTACACATATACATATATACAACATACATTAATACTCATCATAATAAGTCTATATACTAACTTATATCGATCCAAGTTGTAGAGATCCACGGAGAGCGATGGTGGTCCGACGTACTACTAACCCAACAACCCAACTATGCGTGCGTGTAAAAACATAAATCCGTTTTGAAAATTTAGACCCCTTTCGGGTTCTAGTTATTTTATACATTTGGTCTTTCAGAAGATTTCAAGTGCCATTGTTGCCAACCCAGAGCTCTGATACCATATTGTAACACCCCAAATTCTGAGAACTCGGGGAGCTACTGGTTAGGACCTCACAATGGGTCCCGACCTTAGTTTGACAACAATTTAACTTGGATCTTACAACAAAGCACAAAAGTATTAAAACATTTGAAAACTTTAAACAATATATACATGAAAAATATGTATCAGCCTTACAAATCAAAGGTATTAAAACGACGCATATGAAGTATATAAGACAACCTTGTCCCCAACTAAATGAGTACGTGGACCCGGCTGACCATTCCCTCCGGATCTCTCTACAACTGTCTTAACCTGCAAGACATCTATAAGCGGTATAAAACCGTTAGCTAACATTCTATGCATAAGTATAAAGGTAAAAGCACAAACACACAACATACACAATCAACATGCAACATTCAATCCTTTTATTCTTTAATTATGTGATAGGTTATTACTAATGATACTTATTTTGTGACACGAGGGATTCCCAAACCTCGCCCCTGTCCCCGTTTACCAACGCGGAATGGTACTAATGCATCTGACCGTCTACCGGACTGGGCTGGTCGCAGGGAACCTCCTAGACTCTCGCAAGAGCTAGGCAGATGATGTCACGACCCGTTATCATACACTTGGGTCAATTACGTAAATAATAAAGTCGTCCTAATCCGGTTTCGTTGTTTAGCATAACTAGCAAACACCACTCATACACATTACACTCATACAAGAAAGCCAGCTAAGTAAGTCCGTGGACTTACCTGAATCAGATCTCGACTCTCTTAATCACAACTCAATCAGTAACCGTATAACTCGGTTGCCTGTCAAAGGAGGCAAGTGTGTCAGCACACTTTTTAGGTAATTAGAAGTCTAAGACTTCTAACGCAATAGATCCTATTAGAACAGAATTTAATACAGTACCAATTTATGGTAAAATGACTATTTTACCCTTGGTTCCGGAACTTCCAAAAACTCGGAATATGTACTTAAAATATAATTGGAGGCTAACTAACCATATTCTACTCCCTAGGATGATTTTAGGTAACAACTAGAAAAACTACTCATTTTCTATTTCCCGAAAAGTCACTAAAGTCCAACTACAACTTCAAATATAAAATTCGAATAATATTATAAAAATTCTGAAATAATTCCCTAGATCATCTATGGTATCTCATCTACTCCTAGGAGCAAGAATTTCTTAAAACTGTTCAACCATCACTTCTACAAAAATTTCCAAAGTTGGTTACCCAACACTTAACAAACAACATACTGTCTTAACTTTGAAAAATCATAACTCCTAAACTACTCGCTGGATTTATCCCAAATTTTAATATGTTCTACTATGAAACCTTATTTATAAGATATCCAAAATTCAGCCACAAAGGATAAGTCTTTCATATTTAAATCTGGTCACAAAGTTGGCTGCTCGCACATATAGGAAACTGTGAAACTGCAACAGCTCAACTACTCTACTTTGGGACCTTATAACTTCTAATCCGACCGTTCATTTATCCTCAAATTTTGACACAGCAAAATACATATATTCATCTATGACCTATTAAAATTTCAACGGTGGATCTTCACTGTAACTCCTTAACATTGGTCGACAAGATAGGCAGTTTCTAACTTCAAAACTGAAGAAAGAGTAATTCCTTTACAGCAGTGTATTGTTTCTATCATTTCTAACAGCACACTCAGCGGTTACTCTACACCTATACGGCACAATTTCAGCCCTACTACAACAACTCACTTCTCCGAGTTTCAATCAAGACATAACCTTATATCATAATAATCATCTACTAGTAGGTGGGAGGCGAGATTACATACTTACGAGTCTGCAGGGTGTTGAGTGACGTAGTACCCTAGCGCTCTTTACCTAACCCTGGGCTGCTGAATCCCTTGAAAACAGGACTAAGGTGAAAACTGAGTGTGCTGCAGTTGGTCCTAACAAATCCTAGGAAAGAAGGACAATCAATCCTGACCTTTAGACAAAGCTCGTTTTGAAAGGAAAGGTTAAGCGGAAAAAGACTCACTTTGCTGTTATTCTCAGAGTTGAAGACAGATGGGTGGTGTGTCTTGATTGTGCGAGACCGTAAGTCGGATTCAGTGAAGACTCGAGTCTTCTGCACATTGAAGCAAGCATTCAACAATGACCTAGCGGACATAGGTTAAGGAGACATTTTGGAACTCACCTGTACAGAGAAAGGCTCCCAGATGTGGCTGCACTACTTGATGGCTCAGCCGCTGGAGTGCTCATTGCATCTGGAGCGAGTGAACACAACACTGGAGAGGTTGGGCGCAGATGGTCGATCGTCAAGTGCACAGGTTGGGCGCAGATGGTCGAGTGCCGAAGTCGGTGAGTAGCAGCAGTTGGTGAGCAGCAGTCCCAGGCGACCTGTGCAGAAGCCGGTGAGCAGCTGTCCCAGGCGGCCTGTGCAGAAGCCGGTGAGCATCAGTCCAAGGCGGCTTGTGCAGAAGCCGGTGAGCAGCTGTCCCAGGCGGCAGATCAGCGTGAGAATGGAGGCAGCGGCGGAAGCAGTTAGCGTAGAATAGGATTAGAGATGTTGATTAGATTAGGTTAAGGTTAATTAGGGTTTAGGTTAATTTAGATTATGGGCTGGCTGATGTGTCTTTGGGCCGGGTCCGTTGGTCCTGCTCATCTAACTACGATGGGATTATAAATAAATCGTTACACGCACGGAACCGCTCATTGGTTTTCGGTTTTTAATTTATGTAACAATTTTATTCGGTTTCCCTATTTATCGTTTTGGGTGAAATAGAGTCACATAAAATGATAGAATTTGATAATGCTTTATTTTATTTAAAAGAATAAAGGTCGGCGGATCGGCATCCGATTTGATCGGGTATTAAACGGAATTTAACTTTTTTGGGTATTACAGTCACGAATTTGTCATAGCCTCGTCATAACTCGTCTTGGGCTCATCTTGATCTTGTCACTAGAACGTCATGACTTTGTCAAAGACAAGTCATGATATACTCTAGGGTTTGATTAGGGTTTGCTACTAATAAAATCTTATCATTTTATGTGAAGTGATAATACATAAAATGATAAAATTTTGAGATATAGTGTCCAACTACGTAGACAACTAAGGATCAAAAGATTAAAATCCGGTTTGCTACGGAATTAAACGGAAAAAAAATTTCGGATATTACATCAGTACCCCCTTAAATAAGTTTCGTCCCGAAACTTAGGGTATGACAATCCTGATCGGCCTTTAAGGCACCAAATGGGTGTGTTTGATCGCTATACAAAAGTCTCGTCGTTTCCACATCTAAGTATCCCGCACATTGGTTACCAAAAGAACACATCACTGACTAAACACTCAATCATGAAATAGACAAGCAGTCAAACAATATCACACATACAAGGTCAAACCCTAACTCGTCACTCTCGAGGTTACAACTATTGCTACATAGGTCTTTGAAAGGTTACATCTCTTACTATCCCCCATATCTTAGGTAGCCTTATCGACTTTTCATAAAACCACTGAATCTTAAATCTTTTCAGGTACTTAGATCATAAGCGTCTCCTACCACGTTCTAGAGTGGTTACCGGATATCTCGCCGGTATCATCTTGCTCAACTGTCTAATCCTCTAATCTGATGACCTAACTCGTGTCTGGTGGGTATCTCTCCAACTGAAATTCTCAAACTCAGTTCCCAAACTTAGTCTCCGTGGAAACTGAAGCTGCCCTCTCCAATAGGGTGAAGAATACTAGTCCATCAATCACTTCTAATCCACTTTAGAACTTCAACTAGTTGTCTTACACAACTCACTTCCAGATCCTTTGATGACTTTACGGAAAATAATCTATTCAACTTTCTTCCCTTCGTTATGACCACTTGCTTACGGCCTTCTGAGGAGGTTCTGACTACCCACTCAGGCCAAAGGTCTTTGTCATCCACCAACACTTACTAAGTTCCCCATGCTCTTCGTATCACGACCCACATGGTCTTGTCTTTTAATATTACTCAGTCATCATGTTCCTCAGGTACGGAATTGTCACCCTTACCCTTTTCAGGACTAATACTCAAGACAATTAAAAATCAAATCTAGTGGTTATCCTCTTTGTTCACTTGGCTTTAATATATTATTTATAGATCTCTAATATATCGTTTGCTCAAACTTAGGCTTCTCACACATTTTCTAAGATCTTAAACGAAATAGAATAAGTCCGAAATGACGGTATTAGACACAAAGTGATCTCATATCACCGGTATTTGTTAATAACTACTCAATAAATGTTAACATATCATCAGCAGTGCGCTCTTTTATCCACCATTGTTACCAGCCCGATAGTATCCCCCTAACTCAAAACGCAACTACGCTTTGTTCCGACATAACATTATACATAAAATCTACTCCGAGATTATGCTTTCTTTAAGCACTGTTACTAGGTTGCCAGTATGCTCCTGTCGCTTCTCTTTCTTATGTATCTTCGACTCAGGATGGCAGTTACTCACTTGGAGCTTTCTAGTGCAGGACATGCACAATACTTTTATTACCTCATTAATTCTTTCCTAATCCATCCCGAAAACTCACTCTAGAGTATTCCATTAGTATGAAATTCCAAAACTACTTGTCTAGCAACCTGTAGCAAAGTAGTCCCTCTTCACTCGGATCCATAATAGGGTACCAGTCTCCTTCTATTACCTCTACATGCACATAAGTTTCCGTTCAACATTTTGAGTAACTCCACATAGCCTATCTCACGTTCCTTTCAACTAGAATGCATTTCACAAACTATCACCATCTTAAACTCGACACGACATCCATCAACACCCTTGAGCTTCTTGCTCTGTGGGTTAGGACCCACCACGCTTCCGCTACGCTACTCTGATTATTTTGTTGTCACCCATTAATCCTAAGGGCCTTTTTCTGGAAGTATAAAATGATTGACCTTAAAACTCTTTCTTCTAATCACACCATGAGTGTTATGTTGATGAAGTACCAAGTACCATCTTTACTTGCCTTAAGAAAATAAAGCGACGATTGAAAACAACTTCTTCCGCTTACTTCCTCAGTTCTTCTACCACGGATCCAACTCCCTGACTTGATCGGAGTTTAATCTTAACGAGCCAAGTAGTAACCCTTAAAACGTTCCTCTCTATACCTTTAATTCATCTCAGAAGGTTGTCGTTGCCTACTTGAGGAAATCCTCTAAGGTGTCGGTAAAGCTACTCCAAAGATCCACAGTCACAAATATCTCTTGTTAACGGCACATAACTCGTCAATACCAAACCATACTTGCACGTCCTTGGTTGACATCGGTCAGTCTATAATTGACTTATCTTCATTCCATACCTCTACTGATATTAAACTTTTGGTGCACATCACCTACTAGATTAACCTTTTATCCTTCTTTAGTTCGTCTTAGCTTTCACTCTTCTGCTTCCTTTGGGACAACTCTCTTTCTCAAGTCTCACTGTGCCATTCGCCTAACGTCAAAAGTCGTTCTTAACACTCCACGATAGATGGTAAGCGTCTTGTAGTTCCAATGACTTTTAATTACCTCCCAATTGTAGTCCTTTTACAGGGACCGTCTGTGTTGATGACCTATGCTCTGTTATAAAGGGGGTTGCCCTGGACTCTTTAGTCCACCACACGATTCTCACAAGCATAGGTTCCTTAATCGGCGTTGTTTGTAATATTTCCTCCCAAATCTCTATTGACTATGTTACGGGTTTCGATCCTTTCGATACTGGCGTTGTTATTCCTCTTAGAATTCTTATCTTTAAAGAAGACAAAATGTCTCCAGGCTTGTGAAGTCTACCCTTCGCTCTTACATTAAGTTGTAAGTCTCCCTTCCGTGTAAATTGTGATCTGTCAAAATTTCCTTAGCTAGTAGGTAAACAGTCGTTCACCCCAATCCTTTTATACTTCTTTAGTTCGTTCTATCTTCCATTCTTCCTCTTCCATTGGGCTAGCTTCGCTTCTCGAGTCCACCAAGGTCGTTCTTACGTACCCATTTCTTCCCTAGTATTGGTAGTAATACCGCCTTCCGGAAACTCCAATGACCCTGCTACAGGCTTCCATTCTTTTGATATTGGCGTCACAGTATCTTTCAAACTTCTTATATCTCTGAGGAGGTCAAAACCTCTCCACATTTGTGGGGTCTGCCTTTTCGCTTTTACACTCAATTGTAGGTCTTCATTCCGTGCACCTTAGATTATCACACCCAGATTGACACTCTGTCTCTTCTAGTTTCTAATGCCCATAATGGTCTATGGGGCATCCGCCTCGATGGTAATGTCCTTGATTCCGCAATCTTGGTTGTACTCAATTCTACTTGTCTCGTTCCAATATTTTTATCTCTACTCCGCACTCTTGTAGTCTCTTGCATGGTTCTTATAATTCATCTCTCGGCTTCATACAACAAAGTCCCTTGTATGACCTTCTATATCTTCTATCCGAGTTGACTCGGGAATTCTTCCTCATTTGATTGTACTTATGGTCAAAATTTTCTCTACATCTTTACGTCTTCGCCTATTAGTTCTTTGGATTGTTGACAAGGGTTACTAGGACGCCCACCCGAGTATAATACTGCTTGATCCAAGGTCCGAGTCCTTTGTCTCGTGTTGGAAGCTCTTCAAGTCTGCTACCGATTTATCATGAGGCGATAATCGCTTCATGATATCACAACTAAAGGATATAATATATCCTTTAGGATACTAACATACTACACATACAAATATATATAACATACATTAATACTC